>OU015767.1:18881105-19002892 GCA_907173295.1 Fagus sylvatica
TGTAAGGGAGCTTATGTTTTCAAACTTCTTCCTGCCAAAACATTTCGAGCTTATGTTTTTTATATTAGCATTTAGAAATCAATCTTGTGATTTCCTCCAACAAAACTGAAACAGTAAAAAATCTTTGGCTACCATAACAGGACTTACTTGCAAGATCATGCAATTTTTTCACACAACTAGCAGCTGATGATAGTCTAGGTTGGCATTTATTCTGCGCATATTATCAAAAACATTGTCATTAAACAATACTATACAGTAATAAACAGGATGAAATATAATTGATCATTATGGGAAACATTATATACACTTACAGTATCAGCTATGGGGATCTATTTTTCCCACTACTCCCCCTTTGAATCACCATGTCAGTAGCAAAACTAAAAGCTCCAGCCTGGATTGGACTATTCAATAAAATCTGAACAAAAAGAAACAATAAAAAGAAAAAAGACTCGAAGGATTAGAAACTTGGAACTTGGAAATGCAGAGATATAGGGGTAGATGGAGGACCTGGTTGGCCTTGGTGTGCTGCCACTGTTATTACTCTTTTATCGATACTTATTCTCTTGAATTTCCCAACCTCACTTCTCTCACCAAGCAAACAAGTCCTACAAAGTATAAATTGAATTCAGCACCTATGTGCAATAGGAAGAAAAGTCCCTTGACATTTCACATAGAAAATAATTAAGTTGTAGAAATTTCAAGATCATGGTTCAAACAAGTGCGACAAGAGCGAGTAATTCCAACCGCAAGAGGCTTCGTAAAATAATTTGTACATGTAAATAGTTGCTGCTATAAGTTGCTAGAAAAACTTTCATGTCATTTGTACATGTAAATATCTTTACTGTTCAATTTATAATTAATAATAAAGCTTCGTTATAATTTTTACTCAGACACTAGAGCATTATGATATTTAATTAAGCTAAGAAGTGACAAACATAATAACACTCTGGAACAGCTATAATGGCAAAGCCCCTGCACCTATTACTTATTCATAATTTGTAGCCATTGTTAAGGCAATTACCTTTAACTTGCACGAGCTGGTGAGTATTTTTTTTCAAGTAGTCATTTGGGTCTGATTTTATTCTCACAAAACTTCCCATTACTTTGCCTTCAAAAGTTACAGGCTGCTTCAACAGCTCCTCCACCAAACTCCTCTTCAAGTAGACAAGCTTGATGTTTTCAACAATGATGGATGCAAAACAGCTTCGCTTCACAACTGGAGTTACAACTGGAGTTAATTCCAGATTTAGTTAGAGTTGTTTCCCTAAACCATTAGAGATAATGTGACAGGTGTGACATTTCGAATAATCCAATTATGTAAGATATATAGAAATTATACATCTGACCAGCACCACTACTCACCCAGCCCCATTAGAAACATTGCATGCTTGTGCTAGTAATGACCAATTTTGTTGCAGTGAACTGGTAACCAGAAATCAAATATGCACTATTAAAAGTTTCTTAATTCTGAAAACCAAAAGTAGACCTATGATTCCTTTGATCAAACATGGAAGATATAAGCAACATCAGAAATTTGACCAGACTCACAAAGCATCCAGTGCTATTAGCAAGCACCTCATAGGAATACTAGTGTGCCTGCCTAATTGCCAAGCTTGTCTCAGAGCACTTACTATCACAAAGCAAATATACCAAATTACGAGTTTCTTAATTCTGAAAGCAATACTAAACCTACAATATCTTTGATGACTTAAACTAACATTTTTTATTTTATTTTAGCCATATGAATCAGATTGTAGAGGATGAAACCACAAGCTAGTCATGAAGCTGCAGCAAGCCACCATCAGAAAGGGTTGGTAATCAGATAATGATTTTTGTTCATTTATTTGAGCATCAAACAAGAGAAAGACAAGTTAGTTTATCCAAAATTAGGGAAAGTGACCAAATATCAAGAAAGGGCCAAAATCTTTCATCCAAAGATTAATTATTAATTCAATTCAGGCACCTCATCCCTACTTTATATCACAGTAATTAATAATTCCAAAGCCAATGAGTTACCCTCCAATTATCACATACAAGAGTTTTGGTTTTTTGAGAACTCACTTGTACTCACAGACCATGAGCAAGCCTCCATCTTTGCAGACAAAGCAGCAATCTTCTGCAATCTCTTCCTTCTTTCTCCTATTCTTCTTTGCCATACTCTTAGAACCAACAACTCTTCAGATTCCAAGACTGATCCAAAACCAACCCAATTCCTTAAACCCCAAAAGCTTCTCAGAAACCCTGTCAAATGGAACTGAAATATCAGATACATATACACACCCCGTCTCTCTCTATATATACATGATCAAGTTAAACTAACCTTATGCTAAATTATCACAGACCCATTTGCCAAAAAGAAGCACAAAATAAAAAATTTGCCCAAGAAGTAGCATATATTTCATATAGGTTTACAAACTTTCTTCATCATGGCCAGCCTAAATCTAACAGCTTCCTCCACCCCCTTTTTACCCCAAAAGAAGAAACAAGCATGGTTCTTGACTAAAGTTTCAAGAAGATAAAATGGTGGGAAGTTGCGGTGACTGGTAAAGAAAAAAGGCGAAATTGGTGAGGGGAAGGAGTACTTGACAAACGCAAGAACAAACCCATCAACTGCAAAAAATCAACTTTCGGAAACCTAAACCCAAAATTTCTAAAGTTAAAAGGGAGATGAGAGAGAAATTTCTTTACCTGATTTCCAGTGGTCACCGGAGTAACGAGGCGTGCCCTAAATGTTCTCCTCCGGAGCGAGCGAGCGAGAGGAAGAGAGGGAGTTGTGATGGAGAGAGGGAGTTGTGACGGAGAGAGAGAGTTGCGACGGAGAGTGCGACGGAGAGAGGAGGAGATACGCAGAGGGAGTTGAGACCGAGACAGGTAAGAGAGAGAAAGAGTTGAAAGTTTTTGAGAGTTTTGAGAGTATGAGATGTATTTGTTCCAAGTGAAACTCGTCTCTAGAAGAGACGAGTTGCAGCTGGAATTTGTTCCTATCCCAATTGCAGACGTGGCAGTCGTGGCAAAAATTTAAGTGCAATTCGTCACTAGGAGAGACGAGTTTCAACTGGAACTCGTCACTCCTAGAGACGAGTAGGCTACATCCCTCAATTGTTTTGAAACAGTATGATTTTGCAAAATAATATTAAAAATAATATTATTAAACAAAAAAAATCTAGAGAACTGTGAATTGGAAGAAACCACATAACCAAACAGAAAATGGAGGTGGCGTTGGGGGAGAGAGGGATAGTTACTGATGGGGCTGTAGAGGATATATAAGAGCGATATCATTTTATTCGAACACCTCTAGACCCTAAGATGAAGGTAAATAAGCGGGTGATATTAATTTCCACTTTCATGTGGATTGATGGCTTCAATTTTAACTTTAATTTTTTTTTTTTGAATAAAAATCCTCTATATCCCACTTTTTGGGAGCATATTAGCTGCAATTGGTGAACTTACAATTACTGCAATATAAGAAATGATCCAATAAAAATAAGACACATCAATTAAAAATGTCAAATAGACCATTTAAAGCCTCACCAATTATAACTTCCACCTAACCAAACCATTTCACATTTTCATTGTAACCAAACAAACTCATTCTGCCACACTAGATCTAATTTCTGCCAACAACCACAGCTTCAACGTTCAACGCCAACGATCACAAGATCCACTGCAAAGCTTGCAGTCAGGTGGTCCCAAGGCCTACAAGAGTTTCTATCCATTCCCATACCTGCAAGAGGCAAAGTTGCTATTGAAAAGCCACACTCATTTCTCTCAAACCCATATATTATGGCAGATGGTAAGCACTTAAAGAGCATCTCTGCATTAGACCTTAGGTTTGTGCAAAGTTTGGGTACCCCGTATTGAAGATTTCCAACCAGTTCAGTACTCACTTTTTATGGTGAAGGATAGAATCTACCATACATAAATTTGATGGGGACCCATTTTTTCTTTCTTTCTAGATCTAAATCAATCTCTCTGGCCATTTCATTCTTTATTTCAAGATGCAAATCAATCTCTTTGTATTTACAAGTTCTATATTGCTTTTTCTTTTTGATTGCATGATGGTTGGATTTGAATATTGTCCAAGTTTGTTTTGTTTTAGTTTTCAATTTTTGTGTTATGTTTAGAGGATTTCTGTTAGTTGTTATTAATCACATTCTTATGGGTGATGTAGATGACAGTAAGTTTAGTGCTGGAGAGCTTGGTTGCTGCTGTCGAACCAGTGAAGGTGTGGCTGTTGGCGGTGACTGGATCTAGGTGAGGGAGAATAGGATTTGTTGGTTACATACACAAGATTAAATGTGTTTGGTTCAGTGGGAGATGTAATTGTTGAGTTGTAAATGTTGAGTTGGCTTTAAATAGTTTATTTGGCATTTTAATTGATGTGTCTTATATTTATTGGGTCTTTTGTTATACATTGCAGTAATTGTATGATTACTAATTGTAGCTGATATGCTCTCCACTTTTTGTGTTTCAAGTTATGCTCCATTAATTACAACTTGCCACATATCTTTCTTCTTTTTTTTTTTTTTTCCTTATAACAATAACTAGATTTAAAATGAAGAAAAAAAAAAAATCAAATACAATCTGACACATACTATATTACAGTTTGTGAAGTATAAGGTGGAATACAAAAAGTAGAATAAATGATATTTATTCTTTTTTTTTTTTTTTTTTTTTTGTTAGCTTTGATAGTTGGATTAGGGTGATCAATATAACAAAAAACCTTATAGCTCAATTGGTTGATATCTCTTGATGTTTTCCAAATGAGACATCTATGAAGTTCAAATCTCCCTTACTCAAATGTCAAATTAAAAATAAATAAATAAAGATGGTTAATATCAAGATGAAGAATCACCCCGAAGACTACAACTGCGTAGAACTAAGAACAAAAACAGGCAAAAATGCGATGCTCGGTCGATACCTTTTTACGTCAATGTAAGATAGGATCCTATTCAACTTCCCTATTTTGGCCCAACCTTTCAGTTGCTAACATCATTGATACAAAACATGAAGGAAATCAAATCAATCTTATACTTAAAAAAATAAATAAAAAATATCACATTAACACTATCATCAATACAAAAATGGAAATCACAATAAAGTTTTCCTATTTTTTTATCCCTCGCTTACTCCATCATTAATACAAAATTGAATTACTATTTTCCTTTTAAAAAAATTCCATTTACATTATCATCAATAGAAAAACGGAAATGACAATAAAGTTTTCGTATTTTTCTACTATCGGTTAGGCGTGGGTTCGATCCCCCTTATGGACATATATTCTCAATTTTCGGAACGTTGATGTACATAACTTGTGAACTTATATCCACACTTAAGGCTTTGTTTGATTGGGAGGAAAGAAAAATTGGGAGGATAGAAAAGTGGGAGAATAAAAAATATTTGTGTTTTTCATCATGTGTGTTTGGTTGGAAAAATGGAAAAGTGGAATGATAGAAAAGATAGTTTATAGGCAATTACTATTATGTCTTTGTTACAAAAAATAAAAATAAAAATCATGTAGAAGTGCAAAGGGCAAAGAAGTCTTTCGACTTCAATGCCCACACACCCTCACTTTTCACTCTTGTTTTCTGCTACTTTGGAGAACAAATTTTATAGGCCTAGGTGGAAAACTACCGTGCCGCATTAGTTTTCTCTCCTTAATTCTACTTTTTCAACTAAACAACATTTTCTTCTCTTTTTTGGCTCATTTCTTTTCTTTCCTCCCAGTTTTCCACCCAAGAAAACGAAGCCTAAGTGATGTTTATGATTGTGTGGGTTAGGGGTGTGCCAGCTAGACCTCAACCCCATTATTAGTGCCATGTCAGCTATACGAGATCCTGCTGCACAGCCGCCCAAGCCTAAGTGTACACAAGATTAATTAATTGAAGCTTCTGCGGATATAGAACATCAAAAGCTCAACTTGTATATAAACCCGACGAGACCGTTGGCTGCAAACTAGCTAGTAGCCTAGTACCCAAGAAGAAGAATGGCGTGCTAGCTGTCCAGTTTAGCAAAATGTTCACAAAATTAACATTTTACTATTTTCTAAAAGCTAATATATGGTATATCATTTGACCCGTATATTTTCTGAAAAATACATTGTTGAAACTTAATATTTTGTTTTATTTTTGTCAAAAATCAAAATTACCTTTAAGTAAAATGAATTTTCCATAAAATTTATTTTTTAAATTTTGATATTTTTTGTCAAATTCGCCATTCTATCCATTACCAGCTATAAAACTACCATTAAAATTCAATAAAAAGGCGTATATATATATATATATATATATATATATATATATATCACATATATGAATAGTAATAACTTTATTGAGGGAAGTAAACACAACCATCAACTTGACACTAATATTAATATATATACATATATATATATATATATATAATTGACAATTCACCCATGGATTTAATGTAGATTTAAGCTTTTTTATTTTTTATTTTTTAGTCTTGCGTAAACTAATAATGCATGAAAGCTACATTTAGGCTACTGGGTTCAAATGTGGGGGCTTTGTGGTGGCATGCACTTTTGATCATCAAATAGTGAACGCATACTCGGCCAGCATGTTTCTTGTCTCATGGGCTGAGATTGCTCGATCTAAAACTTCCTATCCACTAATCACTACCAACTATGTGCCGATCGTTGCTCAATCCTCCACATCCTAGTTCTTTTCATCCTTCGCTTGACAACTTGTGCGTCCCCATCACAACGTTCCACCTTGCTGAAAAACCTCAACTCGGTGCCAATCACTTTGTTAGCCGCATAGACTCCATTAAAGCCAACATTATCAACCAACTCCAATCACTAGCCAGCACCAATGAATGTAAAAGGACTAAATTTGAGTGTTTCAGTGAGCTCCTGTGGAAAATTATTGCAAAAACTGCATGCTCCTCCAACAAAAAGATATCCAAACTGGGGATTGTTGTTGATGGAGACATAGAAAAAAACAAAGGTAATGGCTTCTTAATTACTTTGGAAACGTGTTGTCCATTCCTTATGGTAGCAACAAAGTAGAGAGCTTATCGAAAAACCATTGAGTTGGGTAGCAAATGAAGTTCCATGGAATTGTAGAAGGTGCATTGACTAAGGAACATTTCTTGGAGTTGATAGATTGGGTGGAAGCACATTGTCCAGTTCCCAGTTTGAAATTCTTGCAATATGTACTTGACAAACTTGATTGTTTGATAACCATGTCATGTGTTTACAATATGTACTTTCACTTATAAGTCAACAGCTATGATTATGCCTAAAAATGTTGGTCTAAAAAATATATATCTACTTAAGAATTATCCAATAATAAGTGGAGTAAAGAGAATGAGGGAATCATTACTGGAATTATTCATCCATGTGTACAAGACATGCTTAAAGGGAAATAAGTTCCATACAAACTCTATCTATTTCATAATAACATCAAGATACAATTTAAGAAATCTTATTAATACAACTCACAATTTTTATTTTATTTTTTATTTTTTTTTAATTCGATACAACAATGGGGATGGAGGATTTGAAACCCAATTCTCCTCTTAAAGGAGCGCACGTAACACCAATGAGATGCAAGGCTCTTGGCTACAACTCACATTAAGTTTGATGCAAATAGAAATACACAATTTGAGAAAAAATAAAATTACATCCACAGAAGTTTTTAAATATGTTTTTATAGTTTTTTAGAAACACTTTCGAAAATGAGTATGAAAATGTTGTGTATGAAATTTGATTTAAAAACCTCATATGAATATATCACTCCAGTTCCCAAATATGAAATCCTGGCCATGCCCTTGAGCATAGCCATGGGACCCGACAATTGATCAAAACCTAGCGCAGACCCCTTCTCATCCATAACCGTCGAGTTGCCACCCATCAAAAGTGGAAAGGCCCATCACACATTCACTGCAAGCCGTTGCCTATGGTGTTGCTGTTCAGGTTGCTATCCTGACTGGTGACAGTAACCAGAAGTCCCATTCATTTGGGTACAGGGTCAAGTTCAAGTTACGTTAATTTTGTATTTCTTGTTTAATTTTCATTGGAAAGACCGTTGAAGGCATTATTTGTAGATAATATTGTATATCTCATGACAATAACATTCTAACATTTCATAATATATCAAGTGGCCTAAGAGGTAAGCATCCAATAAATCATCTTGGACTGATTAGCAAAGATAAAAATAAATCATCCTGACACGAACGATTCCATGTTTGTGCTCATCCAAGATACGATCAACACCCCGTGATTGGCCTAAGTTCCTTTACACGGATTGGATGGTGTTTATGGTTGCAGTAGTTTTGGTTTGTATAGATTGCACACTATGCGCCAAGGTTGGGGTTTACCTTTATGGCGGGATCTGCTTGCAAATATTTCAACAAGTACGTCCGCCATTCTCTGTCACGTGTCACACAGGCAAGATTTTGTCATGTCATGAGTCTTGTCAAGCCAGCTAGACCTCAATCCCATTATCAGTGCCATGTCAGCTATACGAGATCCTGCTGCACAGTCGCCCAAGCCTAAGTGTACACAAGATTGTCGAATTACCCCATGACGCATCCACCAATTATGAGTCTCACAGTTATTAATAACATTCTCAATTTGAGGCCATCATTTGCCTACATTGGTTTTGGTTTAGTTGTTTAGTATCATGGCAAGACTGTCCACAGTTGCTTTGACATTGTTTCACTGTTTTCAGATGGATAGTGTCATGTCATTCCTTTAAAACCTAACAAATTCAAGGTTTCAGTTTAAGTTTGAGATGAGGTGTTAAAGATATATTGGCAGTTTGACATACAAATTCAAGGTTTAGATGAAGTGTTAAAGATATATAGATTCATTGAAAATCTTGAATATATCCAAATCACCAAAAAAAAAAAAAAAAATGCAAAAGAATCTTGCCGATAAGTGATTTACTTATCAAAAACTTGTCTGTAGTAATAGCAAAAGAATAAAAGATAAACTATAAGACATTTAACATATGATGTGAGGACAAATAAACAAAAATAATTAAATTTAATTAAACTATGAATTTATGATTAAATGCACTAACCACTTAAATTATTAATTAACCACTCCAAAGGAATATCCAAAAGAATAAGGTCTTACCTCACAACACATAACCTGTCAATAAGACCATCAAATTTATAAACAAAAAAGTAAGCATATCATCAACTAATTCAGACATTTTCTCAAAAAACAAATTGGAATTTTTCTCATAAAAATTAAAGACTTCAAAGATTGAGAAAAAAATAATTAAGCATGAGGGTTTTGGAGAGATTTTGCTCCAATCTATCTTTCCCAGGTTTCTTCGAAACTGTGTTTGCTTCGTGGAAAAGTCGTAGAGGGAGAGGCTTTTACTCAAAGAGAGAAAGCAACTGGGAAAAAAAAATGAAGAATACAAAGAAGGGGACAGAGAGAAAAGAGCTTGGTTCAAGAAAAATAATAAACAACTGAGTTGGCTAAGCTACAGTGTATTCAATTTTTAGAGAAGCATTATAGCTCAAAACTATTTGCCTAATGGATTAATAATCCAATGTGTGTGTGTGTGTGTGTGTGTTTTTAGGTATATTAGGCATATTTTAGTTGAAATTGAGTTTTTGTTAGGCCAATGTTAATGCTCTAAGGTAAGTAAATTTAGGGTTTTTTTTTTTTTTTTTAATTTAATTGAATGAAATCTGATTCGGGTGGCTAAAAGAATTGGCCATTGATAACTGGTTGTAATTATTTGAGTTATTTTTGTTATTGTTGTTGTTGTTGTTATCTAGTTTAATTTTTGTTGTTGTTATTTGATTTTAATTTTTTTTAGGTGTTTAGTGACCTGAGTCTACTGGGATCTCAAGTAAGGGGGTTCAATATTTTATTTCAAGGGTTCAATGCCTACATAAATATTTAGCAACAAGAAAAATACCTCTATAATTATTTTTTGGGATAAGTAAACTTTACCCACCTGTGGTTTGATCTGTTTATACGTTGCTTACCTGTGATTTAGAAACTAACACTTTGCCCACTTGTGGTTGACTCCGTTAGCAGCCGTTACCCACTTCATCATCTTCTCCTTTAAAAACACAATAATACATATAAAACACAAATTCGAGGATCAAAATCTCCTCCTTCCTCTTTTTCTTGAGACTTTTGTAAGAAACATACACTAATTAAATGCCATGGCGAAGTTTTGGTCTGTTTTGGCTAATCTTAATTCCCCACTTAGCACTGTCCTCTTGGATAATTGATATGATCTTTTTGCACAATGAGTAGTGGCTGCCTCTAATAGGAAGCCAAATCAAATTAAGGTCCTCTCAACCCACACTCGCATTTCATCCTTGAGAATCACTTCTTATACCTAATCTTAAACTTGGTTCTGTTCCAGTTGTCTAAATAAAATTCCAGGTATGGTTACTAGTCAATTCAATATAATTTATTCCATAATCTGATCTCAATCTCGTGGAAAAAAGAATTCATTTTTAAAACTCTTACTAACAAGCATCTATTATAAAATAAGAGAAGAGTACTGAATGAATAGATTGAACAATTTGTTAAATCGAAATCTGGTGAGACAAATACAACTTGGGAGGAGTTGGAACTAAAATTTATTCCCCAAAAAATGTAATAATTATATAGACTCAGAATTAGAGAGACTTCAATAGTTAAATGTTAAAACTTAAAACCCATATTCATAAGGACTTCAATGCGTCATTAGGTGGACCATCTTTCCAAGGGACATGTACCTAAAGTTGGAAGCAACATTGCTTCACTTCCTTACACTACCATTATTTTGAGACCTCCATTTTTAAGAAAGAAAGTGACTTGAGCACTGAAAAAGACCCTAAGAAATAAGGACATTGCCAACTATTTTGGGTTTATGTTTATTACAAAATTCTCAAGAAAAAAGATGGAGGGGGTGATTTTGGAATTTTTTTGTTAAATAATATTATTTTAATATTAATTATGTAAAATATTATTGTCCCGATATAATTTGTAAAAATAGCCTGTGTAAAAATCGTGTTTCCATTACACGATATTAAGAGCACAAATCAAATTTCCGTTACATGATTTTAGATGACGTGGCACAACAATTGAAAAAAAAAAATTCCACCTGGAAATCATGTTTACCAAACACGAGTTATGGTTTTATATTACCCCAACTCTTTACCAGTTTTATTTCTTCACAGTTCACACGCCTCCCTAACGCCTCCGCCTCCCTCACACCTCACGCCTCCTTCAGCCTCACCTCACCTCACGTCACGCCTCCCTCAGCCTCACCTCACGCCTCACCCTCGGGGATTTCAAATCCACAAGGGTGTGCAGAGGGAAGACAACTCTCTCTCTCTGGTTCAAGGTTTGCAAATTTCTTGTGGGAGAAGAAGCTTGGTTCCTTCTTTTTATACAAATCTCCTCTATTCTATCTCGCTCTTCTCTACCACTCTCCCTCTCGTTCGAATCGCTTCTCTCTTTAAGGTAACTGCTCTCTCCCTCTCTCTCTCTTTCATCTGTAAGCCCTCTCTCTTTTTTGGTGAAGATTGCTGCTCTATTTACTAATTCTATTTATTGATTTAGGTTTCTAATTCTTGCTTTTTGATTTTTTCATTGCTGGATGTCTTTGTTATTTTGAAAGTGTCTGTGGGTTTTTTTTTCTTTTCAACGAATTAATATGCAATATAAATTTGTGGGTTTATTTCCATTTTTCTTCTGTTTACTCTGAGGATGAAAAGGTTGTGCTTTTAGGATCAGTAGTTTGTGGGTTTTGAAGAATGACCCAATTTCTTGTATTTGTATTTCTACCCTGGAATATTCCATTTTATTCTCTCTTCTTCTTTTTGGAAAAGTGGATATTTTTAAAAATTGAAAAATAATAAAAAGAAAAGAAAAGATTAAGTGATGGTCTATTGCATTTTGCTGATCATGATATAAATGGCATTTTTTGGCCACTACGATTGACAATTGCACAATTAAATTAAAAGAAAAGGAAAGACCAACTAAAATTATAGCAACCACACAATCATACAGGCAATGTATCATTTTCATGGTCCCATAGATTGTCTATACAAACAGATTAATATATGTAATCATATTGGACATATTGATGTAAATTGTAGACAACTAGACAAGTACTATAACCTTTATCATTAACACAGTTTTTGGTTCGGTTTCAGCACTTACTCTAAATATTACTGTGTAATATATGATTTTTGGGGAAAATATAAAAAAGTCCTACCTAAACTTTGGATCAAAATCAAGTTAATTTGATTTTTAGTTTAATTTTTTTATTATTAAAAATGAAATGAGAGTAACATGAAAACTTCAACTCAATTTGGACATTTCTTAAAATTTAGGAGTTTCTAATTTCAAATTAATAGATGGAGGGATCAATTTGATGTTGACCCAAAATTCTGCTATGTTGTTTCTGGTATTGGAGGAAAGGAGTGGAAATGAGTGGAGGGAAAGGAAGAGAGTGGATGAGGTTTTGGGATAAGGATTTTGACCGTTGGAAATTGGTTGGGCAGGATTTTGGTTCTTATTTTATCAGTAATTCAAGGTGGGGCCCTCTCTTATGTGGCATCATCTGAGTGGGTACTTGGTGTCTGGTACATGAGAGGTTCATGATCCATCTTGAAAGGTATATGCGGCTATGCGACTGGGATACTTTCTGAGCTAAACTGAGTTCTGTGAGTCTCTTTATTTGGAATGCAGCTGTAAAAATAGGAACTTTTGATGGTTTCGTTGTAAACTTACTTGTGCATAGCTTTTGAATAGTGATAACTATAGATAAAGAAACCATTCTCATATGTTTTTATTGACTGGGATACTAACTATTATGTATGTCAACTACTTGTATGTTGATTTTTATGTGTGTATCTACATGGCTAACTGCAGCTTTTTGGAGTCATTTATCTTGGACCTTTTGGGCATTTCCTGTTTATTATTTGCATTGGAAGCTCTCACTTGTACATGTGGACCCCTTCAGGTGCTTACTGTGTGAAAATTCTGCTGCTGCAGTTATTTCAAAGGGATGATAGCTTCCAAAGAGATGCATACCAAATTGCGGAAAATTATTAGGTACTCTGGAAGTACATTAAATGCGTACTCCCTCCTCTCACAGAAGTGGTGGGTCCCATCATGAATTTAATTAGCAGGACCCGCAACTTCTGTGAGAGGAGGGAGTACGCATTTAATCTACTCCCGGAGTACCTAATAATTACCCCCAAATTGCACTACTTTTGGCAATCCTCTATTTTGTTGTATAGTTTTTGGGACAATAGTGTAATACTGTGTTTAACACCCACCTACAATTCAATTTTGTAATTGTGGTTATAACTATAATTATTTGTATGCTATATTGTAGTATAAATTAATTTTGTATTAGAATCACATTGTAGCTGTTTTGGGATTGGGGTGATCATATTTAACTTAATATTGTCAGGTCAAAACAAATAGTGATCAGAGAACATTAGCCTTTTGAAATAGATTAAACTGATCGAGCATGCTCAGGAAGGGAGTATGAATATTGACTTTGGATTTCATGTTGCAATATTTGATTTGACTTGGTACAGTAAAAGCAATATTTGGTATGTGCAGATTGGGATTTAAAAGGTTGTACTTCAGGGACTACAAATATGGAAACATTTTTAGGATGGCTGTTAGATGTAAACTTTGAGGGTGGTGGTCTCGGTGATGCTTATATTGCGGAAGGGCTCGCTGAAGCACTTCTGTTATGTCAGTTGATTCCAAAGCTGGTGTGAGGGGTGTTTTTGTAACAGTGCCACGCGGCGTGCCGAGGGCGATCACGACGTGGACTTGAGTTTTAAAAGGGGGTAGTCGAACCCAAAATTCAATCGAGAGCCTAGAGTTCAGCCCAAAGGCTAGTGGGATACTTCCAAAAAGTATTTTTAAGAGCCAAGATAATAAAGCCCAAATAAAATAGGAATAAGGGCTGAGAAAGTTTATGAAGGTATTGTAACCAACAAGAAATTCAAAGAACAGTCATTGGGCCAAGCCACTCACTGTTCCTTAACTGAATCTAAGCTTAAAACATAATGACTTCAGTAAAAGAAATGACTAATTTTCATGCTTTTCATGCTTACAAAAGCCCAAATAAAATTAGAACAAGGACAAGAGGACTTATCACAGCAACGTTGTCAATAAGGAGTCCAAAGAACAGTTGTTGGGCCGAGCCTCTCACTGTTCCTTGGCTGGATCAGGCTTGAAACAGAATACCCTCAACCAGAAATAATTAAAACACAAGCTTTATGCACTCCTGTTGACATCTGCTGTAAGACCCGTGAACAATAATAAGCTTGTTGGAGCTGAAAAGAGGGTTGACTTGTTAGGAGAGAGTCAGCCCCGATGAGACATGCATAAGGGTAAGGGAAAGATGTATTTGGGTCTTTTGTGGAGCTAAATTAATGGTAGAAAACCATTATGGTCCTTGTAAGGCATTTCAAGATTTTCTGCCCAAACATCTGCCAGGAGAGCTTTTTCTGGGAAATAAAGGGGTTAAGTTGTGAGTCCTAATCTTTTCAGATGAGATTACATTTCTGGATTTGAATTGGTGTTTCTAAGTTCGAAATGATATCAGAACACCTATTTTCAGAGTTTTTCTCTTGAAGAACTTAAGAGAAAGTCTTTTCTCTTGGTTCTAATTGTGGTAATTTCTTGAGTTGTTGGAAGTGTTCTTCCTGTTCTGATTTTTATGGTCTGTTGGATCTGATGCATTAAGAATGCAATCAGCCCTCTTTATAGAAGTGATTAAGGTTGCCTAAAACCGAGATTTTGGCTTCCCCTTAACCTTGTTTATTTTCCAAATTAACCCTCTATGACATGTTTTGTCAAATAGAGTGTTTGATTAGCAAAAATAATCATGGTCCTTCCCTAATGTCAGGGTAAGGCTTTCTTTCCCTCTGAAATGGTTTTGTCAGAGGTACTCATTGCTTGGTTAGTGGGTTTTTTGTATAAGGTTGGGTTTATGCATGTCTCTTGTGACTTGGTTTCCATAAACTCGTCACTGTGCGTCCTAGCAGACCTAATGACAACAGTTCATGGTTACCTAAATCTCGGAACTGACTCCCCTCTACCAAACCACACTCCTCAAGTCAGATCAACATAAGGAGAGTAGCTTCCTCACGGGTCTGGGCCGTGGGAGCTACTCCTTGAGTCCTTTTGGGACCGGAATGGACATGGTTATGGGCCTTTCATCATACTTCTTCATTCCCAAGATGTCTTGGTTGCTGCCAGTAGTCTTTAAGCTGTTGTGCATAAATCTGCTACGTGAACAGTACCAGAACTTGTTGTTTCCGGTGGAATGAAGAGCTGGAATGAGCTGGAGAGGCTTGAATATTTTGAAAATGGCATCTTTGGTTGCTCTTGTCACGTTGGAGAAGATGGGAGCTGTTGCTCTTCTCTTTTTTAGTAAAATGGTGCATGGCGTGGGCTCCACCAGCAGATATGCAGCCCATCCTTTGTCAGTTTTGCTTCAGACTTCGTGGGACCCACGGGTTGGCTGTATTCAACCATTTGAATTTTGGGGCTGGTTACCACTTGGGCTCCAGCTGTTTCCCTCCATCCATTTAGTAGTGTTTGGGCCAAATAATTGTATTATAAGCACATCTTGGGTTATGGGCTCCACATGAGTTTTCTTTAGGCTTGTGAATAGTGTTGAGAGTCTCTTATAATGGGCCCAGGTGGCTCATTGGGTGCTGTATAGGGCATTTTAATGGGCTGGGGCTGTATAAATATATTTCGGGTTGTGGGCTTTTCAGAATAGTGTCAAAGCACTTTAAAATGGGCCCAAGTAAATTGACATTGTTTGGGCTATTCAAGTGGGCTGGGCCTATTGGGCTAATTTATTAAACCCAAATATTTTCTTGGGGGCCCAATCAATTATTTAGTCAAAAAATGGGCATGTACATTTAGCCCCCCGAGCCCGTGACTTACCCGTGGTGAGTCACGTGCGAGCCAAAAATAACTGTTTAGTTTTCTTCTTGGCGGGTTTTTTTCAAAAAAAGGTGGTGGTTCAGTTTTCTGTGAAAATAGTGGAGGAGTGGGAAGGACATACCTGCTGGTAATGGCTCCTATTTTCAAGGGGCAACCTGAATTAATGGCTGTCATTCCCCACCTTAATGGCCCAACCACCCAATTGGCTACCACACTTACTCAGCCGTTTCCCATATTCCTGAGAGGCAGAGAGTTCATTAGGCACAAACACATTCAAGCTTTTCTTCTTCCTTCTCCTTCTCTTTTTCTTCTTCTTCTCTTTCCTTTCTTCCTCTCTTCTTTGTTACCATCAATGGCTTCTTCTTCAAAGAGAACGAGGAGAGGAAGTGGTGGAACTTTTTCTAGTGAAGGAGGTTCTTCCGTTGCTCGTGGTGCGGCGGCGAGAGCGGTAGAAGACAGTGGTGACAGTTCTGGCTCGGGTTCAAGGTCACCAGAGCCTCTTGGGGACATATTGGGTCGACCCACTGTTGATCCATGGTATAGGAGTGGTGAGAGATTTCCCTCCGTCCCAACAAGCCTTCAACCACCGCCGGCGGACTGGGAGTGGCTGGTTATCAGAGAGGACTCCGCAGCAGATATGGCCTGGACTCCAAATTTTCGAGAGATCCGAGACCTTCAGATTCAGAGGAATGAGATGCTTGCTGTGCCTCTGGTTTTTTATTTCCAATGTTCAAGAGCCATTGAATGGGCAGATTGGATAGACTTAGAGATGGCTGATAGAGGATTCTGTGACCATTTGGAACAAGCCGGTGTACTCCGTTCTATTCTGGTTTCTAGGTGTTCAAACATGTACCGTGACACTGAGGCGTTACGCCAGCTGGTGCGGAGGTGGTGCCCATCCACGCACACATTCTTTTTTGCTCACGGGGAGTTGACTGTTACATTAGAGGACGTAGAAAACCATTGGCTGTTGCCAATACTAGGTGATCAAGGCCTAGCAGATCTTGTACTTTCCCCTGAGGAGTTGGAGATTGAGTCTGCTCTGGTAGATTATATTGGACGAAAGAATATTGCTCTGGGGACCCAAGCTGCAAGATTCAAGCCTTGGATGGAGCACTTCAATAGAGAGACTGATCCTTTGATTCGAAGGGCTGCTTTTGTGGCCTACTGGCTCAGTAAATGTGTTTTTGGTGAGCACCCCGCTTATTCCATTAAGCCTTTGTATTTTCCTTTAACTGTAAAAATTGCTGCAGGAGTTTGTTTTCCCCTTGCCCCTCTGCTGCTGGGGCAGCTTTATACTCAGTTGGATTTGCTGCACGCTGAGGAATTGGCTGGGGCGTCTTGTCATATTGTCACTACGGCTCTCAACTCATCCATAGTGCACACGTTCCTTTGGGAGCATGCTTTAGAGTACATAAAGAAGGGTAGGAAACCCTACGAGGCTCGAAACAAGTTTGCATCGATGCCGGAAGGAGTTGTAGCAAATGTTGGTGATTTTCAAGGTGATGTGCCTGCTGTATACCGCTAGGTAGGTAGCAAATTTTATGATCATGGTTTGTTTCCGTCCTTGGACAGTGAGAGTAAAATCTGCTGGAGACCATATGGAGTGTCTCATCGCGGATTTGTGTATGAATCGGTGATGTCTGGGTTCTCCAATGTAGAAGCTCAAGACTACACCCTTATTGCTGGAGACATGGCGTCTTTAACTTATCTTTCTGCCACCAATGCTGGCTGGTTGCCAGTATTGTCTTCTGGCGGACTTCAATTCACAGTTTACAGAGCTCATAGAGTGAGGAAGCAATTTGGGTTTGACCAAGAGATACCTGCTGTTATGGGGATTGCAGCAGGTGAAATTCCCACTATTAACCCTTTTTTGAGAGCTAGTGCCTTCGCTTATTGGAGCGGTGTTGCTCCTCGAGTCATAATCCCTAGTGGTGATAGGATTGGCATCTATACCATGGGTATGAGCAACTATTGGAGAGTGCTGATGGCTGCAATGGTCGAGTTCAGAAATAGCGGGAGGGGAGATATTTCTCATTTGCTGGAGTCATACACTTCCCCATTGCCTCATCCCCGCTTGTTTGTGACCACCAATACCATGACCACCTATGCGAATCGCCAAAGTTTGGGCTATGCCGTATGGCATTATGAAAACTCACAGTGGGTGATACATGGCAATCCTCACCCTCCTTTGTGGCTGAGGGACCATCCTCATGTTGCTGCACCCGGAAAAGTGCCATCCAGCAGAGGGAGGAGGATTGCCTCTGCTGGTACTCCTGCTGTTAAGAGAAAATAACCCGATAGGTCCAAGAAGAGAGAAGCTCCAAGCAAGGATTCCCCTGCTCGAGCCTCTAAGAAAAAGAAAACAAGTGCTGCAAAGGGCAGCAAAGAAGTACTGATTTTGAAGACTGCTGTTACAAGTCCTTCACCGGCTGGAGAAGATGTTCCTCAAGGGGTTTCTGCCCCTGTAAGTAAGAAGCCAATGAAGAAGACTAGAGCTGGGAAGAGGACTTTTGTTCCTCCAGCTTTCCCAAGCGCACCATCATCTATTGCTGCGCGCGTTGCTGCGCGCAAGTCATCCCAAGGAGTCGTTTATTTTGAGAAAAGAGTAAGTGTTTTTATTCTTGCCTCTTCATTTGTTAGTTGACATATTTTCCTCATGATGTTGATGTGGTTTCTGTATTGTGGCAATCTAAGCAAAGGGCTGACTCGTCTAGTCGCGTTCCAATTGAAATACCGGTACGCATTTGGTCATTGCACTTTGCTTTTAGTCAAATGGTTTCCTCATGCTTTTCCCCTTCTTTTTTGTAGGATGATTTGGACAGTTCATCATCCAGCAGTGATCCTTCTGGAGCTGCTGCAGAAGAGGTTGAAGGAGAGGATGCTGAAGCTGGTGCAGTAGAGGCTGTCTCTGGTGCAGATGATTTTGCAGCAGACATTAGTTCTGTTGATGCAAGTGCTGCTTCGCTTACTTTTTCTGAGGAGGAGAACATGGAAGCAGGGGGTCATACTGAAGATGATGAGGTGTCCATGGATGAATTAGAAGCTGCAGAAGCTTCATATGAAAGTACCCCTGTTGCATCTGCCAGTAAACCTATGTCTGCAGAAGAAGCTGTTGAAGAACATGCGGCTGTTGGGGTTGTTACTGATGCTGAGAGGGTTGTGGAGACTACACCAATAGCTGTAACTAGTAGTGGTGGGACTGTACAAGGTGGCCCTTCTGGGAGTGGCAGCCGTGTGGACCCCTCGTTGCTTGATTAGAGTCATTCCACTCGCCAATATGTTCAGAGAGCTCGAAAGGGGAGCATAGTGTCTACTGATTCCGAAAGGACCGTTTCAGCCACAGTAAGGGTACCAACACCTCCAAGTCCTCTCCCTGAATCTGGTGGTATTGCTCTCACACCCACAACCATAGCTGCTGAGACTTCTGCTGCAGCAACCGTTCAAGAAAGCAAAGTTGTTCCAACAACCATTGAAGGAATTCCTGTTGGTGAGGAGGGTCCTGCACATGTCCCTGATATTTCGGAAGGTAATAATTTTATTGAGAGTATATCAATTGATGAGAGTCTTGTAATTGGCATTGATTTTTGTGCTGGTGTGACTCAAATTGAACATGCAGAAGTTGCTGCCAGTGAAGAACCAGTTCAAGTAGATGTCACTCTTGGCAGTGATGTTCCAGTTATAGAAGAGGAATTGGCCCAAGGCCCTGTAGATGATGTGGACATGGACAGATACCCATGATAGCTATGATGAAGTCTTGGCTGAGGCAGAAGATAATATGGCTGGTGCTCAGGCAGCAGATATGGAGGTCACTGCTCCTGTAACAGCTCACTTAAGCCCAACCAAAACAGGTATTGGCTTCTAAACAATATCTTGCCATTGCTATTGCTTGATGGCAGAGATTTCTTGAAACATATAGGCAAGACTTAACTATTTGCTTATCATGCATAGAACTCATATGTGTATGTTTCTTGTTTCTTGATCATGGGCTGTTTAGACATAAGTTGATGCTCATTTATTGCCTATGACCATAAAACCAAATCTTGATAAATGTAATAGACATGGGTTGATTCCCACTTGCTGTCTTTTGTTGTTATTGTTTGCTGTGTGAGTTTGGCAGACATGGGTTAATGCCTATTTGTTGTTTGCTGTTTAGTAGCTTCAAATTTGCTATTGTGGAAGCATGAGCCTAGTAGAGATAGGACGACTTCCCACCCGTTGTATGCTGTTTTCATAACCTTTTTTGATTAAGTGAGCCTAGTAGATGTGGGTTGATTCCCACTTATTGTCTACCATGTTGTGGCCACACCCTTTCGTGATTGTGTGAGTCCAGCATCCATAGGTTTTGTAAGCCTTGTCCCATCTTTTGCCCACTATTTTATGGCTGCATGTTTCCAATAAAATGAGCTTGGTGGACATGGGTTGATTCCCATTTGTCGTCCTTCATTGTGTATGGACATGGGTTGATTCCCATTTGTTGTCCTTCTTTGTGTATGGACATGGGTTGATTCCCTTTTGTTGCCCTTTATTGTGTATGGACATGGGTTAATTCCCATTTGTTGTCCTTTATTGTATGTACATGGGTTGATTCTCATTTGTTGTCCTTTTTTTTTGTACGGACATGGGTTGATTCCCATTTGTCGTCCTCTTTTTTATGCGATAGGTGAGCTCAATGGACATGGGTTGATCCCCATTTTTTGTCCCCCATCCGATGAATCTGGGTTAATGCCCAGTTGTTGTTCACCATTCGGGCCTAATTGGTTGAGCCCGGTGGACATGGGTTGATGCCCATTTGTTGTCCCCTATTTGGTGAACCTGGGTTGATGCCCAGTTGTCGTTCGCCATTAGATCCATTAGGTAAACCGGTGGACATGGGTTAATGCCCATTTGTCGTCCGCCGTTGAGTGAACCTAGGTTAATGCCTAGTTGTTGTTCCTCATTGGGTGAACCTAGGTTAATGCCTAGTTGTTGTTCCCCATTTTGTTTGTTAAGTGGGCTTGGTGAACATGGGTTGATGCCCATTTGTTGTCCCCAAATGGCCTAACCACTTCAAGAATAATTTTATAACTAGTGCGGCTTTTTAGTAAAAGAGTGTCAATTAAGTATTTTACTTACTTGTTTACTTTCTTTGCCTTCACTAGTGTTGTTGTGCTTTGTTTAACTGATTTCTTTCTTCTTTTCTTTTATTTTTTCTGCAGCTGGAAGTGGCAATGAAGCCGTTGCAGAAGAGGAAAGGAGACATCAGACTGCAGCAGTGGAGTCTGCCATCAGAGGTCAGCCAGGATTGCTGTCTGCTGCCAGGCCTACCACATTAGGGTCTTCTGCTCTTGCTGACATGGATGCCTTCTTTCGAGAGTTTGATTGCACGTCATTCAGTTCCCGTCACGCTGAGCATTTCTGGACCTTTGATGATGTGAAAGCTGATTTTGAAAATTTCCGAGTACCACGAGGGGGAGTTCGGTTCTTGAAAGCTTTGTGGGAAAAGTACGGCAGTTGCTCATTGTATTTCAGACTTGGCGTGCATGTGGGAAGCTCGTTGCTGACTCTCCTTTGCTGTGTTCTTGCCCACATGGAGCATACCAGACTCGAGGATATCACCGAAGTCCACATCCTTGAATGGAAGGCCGTGGTTCAAGAGGCAATTGAAGGTGGCTTTAAGTTCGGTTTTATCCTTGACTATTTGAGAAGGCTGACTCATGACATATTCAGTAGGAGGATCTTGACTGAACTGAGAGCAACGGAGGCTCGTGTTGCTGCATTGAGAGATGCCCTGAACATGGTTGCGCCAAACCCGTGGGACTTGGCTTCTGCCGGAAGGGTTTCTGCAGAATCTCATGCAGAATCGGCTCTTTATGGCTTGCTGGCTTGAGCACTTCATCCACTGCATCCTTTTCTTTTTGTTACTCCTCCTTTTTGTAATGTGTTAGCCATATGTAGGCTTTGACAATGAAACTTGGTCCCATTTTGTTTTTGGGTAGATATTTTGCTAAGTACATTTACTTGTGAACAATGGCACTTAACTTTTGTCAACTTGACTTGCTTAAATTGCATTAAACAAAAAGTTGACATATTTTGAAATACAAAAGAAAGGCATTTTAACTCCTATTACTCTTAGCCTAGCATAAAATGCTTACAAGCTATTTCAAAAGAAGAAAGATACATAATGCAGATTTGCTGGAATGCATCCTACGAGTAATAGTGTTTCAGCCACTTTCCATTAATAGGATCTGCTAAGGCAGTCCCATCAGACTTAGACAGTCTGTAATAACCACTTCCATGTGCTTCTCGGATGATATATGGTCCATCCCAATTAGGGGAGAATTTAGATGGAGATGGGAGGTTTCTTCTTACAAATTCCGCGGCTTTCAAAACCATTTGTCCCTCCGCAAAGATCCGGACTCGAAGGGTTTTGCTGTAAACATTAGCCATTTTTTGGTAGTTCCTTTGGCTTTTTGCCTTAGCCAAATCTCTTGCCTCATCAAGTCCTTCCAGATCTGCCATACGTGCCTCAGCACATATGTTAGCATCCACTTCCAACTCACTCCCTTGCATTACTCTTGGACTAAGTACAACCAATTCAGTAGGAGAAATAGTATCAGTGCCATAAACAAGCGAAAAGGGCGTAAAACCTGTTGCTGTCTTGGGTGAACTTCGGTATGCCCAGAGGACATTTGCCAGATGGGCTTTCCAGTCGTTCCCATAATCAAACACCATTTTGCTCATAATTCGCAGCAACATTCTGTTCGTGGCCTCAACTTGCCCATTACCTTGAGGGTAGTAAGGCGTGGAACGTTGATGCTTGACCCGGTAATGTTCTAGCACTTCTCGCACATCCTTATTTATGAATGGAGTACCATTGTCGGTGATGAGCTTATATGGTATGCCAAAACGAGTGATTATGTGCTCTCGAATGAAATTTGCAACTGCAACACCCGTTGCTTTTCGAAGAGGGATGGCTTCTACCCATTTTGTAAAGTACTCGGTAGCTACAAGAATCCAAATGTAACCACCAGAGGCCGGATTGATAGGGCCGATGAGATCTAGCCCCCAAGTGTGAAATGACCAAGGTGTGGCCATGTTTTGGAGACTAGTTGGGTGAGTGTGGATCAAATTGGCTTGAACTTGGCAAGTATGACATGTTTTCACAAAATCTGCCGCATCCTTTTTCATTGTAGGCCAATAATAACCAAGTGTAAGCAAACATTGGTAGAGCCTCTTTTTTCCTTGATGCTCCCCACATTATCCCGCATGAGTTTTTTTCATGACCATTTGGGATTCCGATAGGCTAAGGCATCTAAGTGGCTCTCCATGAAAGCCTTTTCGAAAGAGAGTTCCTCCTTCCACAAAATACCTCAAGGCTAGCCTTTTAAGGCGATAAACATCCTTGGGGTTTGATGGCAAAATTCCTTCAAGCAAGTATTCTAAAAATGGTGTGTGCCAATCAGTAGAGACAAAAGTTGCACATACCTCTTCATTGCTGTAATGAAATTGGCAAGTTGGGCATTGGCTCTGTATCTCTGCTGCTTCTGCGCTCATGTTTGGCCAGAAATATCCCAACCGCTAAAGTCTGCGGTAGAGGCTGATAGCTCCTCCATCTCCACAAGTTTTCTCATGGACTTCAGGCAGCCTCTCTTTTGCTTCTTCAATGCTTATACATCTTGCCAAAACTCCTCCAGGCAGCCTTCGATAAAGATCTCCAGATATCAAGGTGTAATCCTTGATTTCTTTTAAGTCTGCCGCAACAACAGGAGACATGAGTTTGGCCTTGATTGGTGCTCGCCAGTCTTCTTGATCTGAAGACAACTCTTCAAATTCTTTTTTCAAGGATTCAGTGATAGGCTCTATCTTTTTGCAGATGGTGACATCCATTTCTTCACCTTCAAAGGTTATTTGAGATCCCAAAGTAGCCAAAGCATCCGCATATCGGTTCTCGTTCCTTTGCGCATGTTCTATCTCAAAAATGCTGAATTTTGCTTCCAATTTTTGTGCCAGAGCTCTATAAGGTGCCAAAGATGGTTCTTTAAGTGAGAATTCTCCTCGGGTTTGACAAACCACAAGGTTGGAATCGTCAATAACTCGTAAATGCTTGATTCTCATTTCATATGCTATTGCCAATCCGGCTAGGTAAGCCTCATATTCAGCTGCATTGTTGGAACATGGGAAATCAAATTTGAAAGACTTTGTTACAGCTTCCCCATTATCTTTATAGAGAACAATACCGGCTCCTGCTGATGTAGCAGTTGATGAGCCATCAAATTTCAGGGTCCAAATAGAATCTGCCAAACCTGCCAGAAATACTTCATTGATTTCCCCGGGTACTTCATCTGTAATGAATGAGTTGTCTTCCCCAGGAAATTGAGCTAATAGATCAGCAATGGCTTGACTTTTAATAGCAGTTGATGTTTCAACAATAATCTCATATTGTGATAACTGTAGAAGCCACTGTGCTAGTCTGCCAGATAATACAGGCCGTTGCAGCAGACTTCTAATGGGATGAGATTTTGTCATTAATTGAACCTTGTGAGCCAGAAAGTAGTGTCGGAGCCTTTGGGAAGCATAAATTAGAGCTAAGCAAGATCGCTCAGCCCCCGAGTATCGGCTTTCTTCATCCTTGAGAGTACGGCTAACATAATAGATGGGTTGTCCAACCCCATCATCATTTCCTTGGGCTATCAAAAGCCCCAATTGCTTGACTATTTGAAGCTAAATAGAGTCGAAGAGGTTTTCCAGAAATAGGTGCACAAACAGTAGGGAGTTTAGTCATGATGTCTTGTACCTTTTCAAAGGCTTCTTGGCATTCGATAGACCAATGGAATGGAGCTCCCTTCTTTAAGAGTGGTGCAAAAGCAGAGGTGACAGCTACGAGACCAGGAATAAACCTCCTTATGTATGACAGCTTGCCTAAGAAACTCTTCAGCTCTTTGTGTGTAGTTGGTGGCTTCATAGTGGCTATGGCAGATGCCCTTACTGGATCAACATCGATACCACACTGGTGCACTAGGAAACCCAGAAATTTGCCAGTTGAAACTTCGAATGCACATTTGAGAGGATTCATCTTGAGTTTGTACAGTCGGCATCTCTTGAATACCTTCTTTAAGATACCAAAATGATCCTCCCTTGTCTTGGATTTTACCACGATATCATCAACATAATCTTCAATTTCACGATGCATCATATCATGAAACATGGCTGTCATGGTTCTTTGGTACGTGGCTTCGGCATTCTTGAGTCCAAATGGCATGACGGTGTAATAGAAGTTCCCAATAGGTGTGCGGAATGCAGTCTTCTCAGCGTCCCTCGGAGATATAAAGATTTGATTATAACCGCTAAACCCATCCATAAAGGAAAACATTGCATGACCAGCAGCTGAATCGATCAGAAGGTCCATGTTGGGCAGCGGGAATTCATCCTTAGGACATGCTTTGTTGAGATTGCGGAAATCCACACAACACCGAATCTGACCATTCTTTTTCTTCACGGGGACTATGTTGGACAGCCACCGTGGGTGCTGTATTGGCTTAATAAAACCAGCTGAAAGTAACTTCTTGACTTCTTGAGTGATTTGAGCTTCGACCTCCGGATGGAAGGTCCTCATAGGTTGTACCACTGGTCTAGTACCCGGTTCAACATTTAAAGAATGTGCAACAAGTTTCGGGTCTATTCCGGGCATTTCATCATATTGCCAAGCAAAAACATCTTGATATTCTTTTAACAATTCTACTAAATGCATTCTTTTTTCAACTGATAATAATGCACTAATAGAAACAGGCCTATGTACATTGGGATCAGAACTTAGATTGATTACCTCAAGTTCTTCTTTTGCAGAAATTTTGGGATCTGCTGTAACGGGTTCTATTGTGTCTGCAGATTTTAGAACATTTATTGCATTCACTGTGAGACATGAGGGCTGCAAGATTCCCTCTCCTAGTTCGGGGGTCTCTTGTTGGGGATAATTGGGCCCCGCGCACCTTCATAAGCGGTAAATAATGCGCCCATCCGGTAAACGGACACGCACACATTGTGGTTGACTCTTGCTGGTACTAGCTTCTGCCTTGCGCTTCTTTTTCCGTTCCAGCAGATCTCTCAAGTCTGCCTCATGAACATCCTTTATTTCTTCCCATTTGGGCAGTGGAATTCCAATAGGTTTAGCAAGTGATGCTTCCCCTGCTGGAGTGGTTTCATTATATAGGGCTGCCTCAATAAAGTGGGATTCGGATTGGTCGAAAGGCGTGGAGTTGGCGGCTATTCTGATAGGCTTTCCATTAAGCCTTCCTTTCACACATTGGTGATAGGTGGAGGGAATGAGTTGGTGTTTGTGCAGCCAAGGTCTTCCCAATAATATGTGGTAAGGAACCACGGAATCCACAACGTGAAACCGTGTCAAAGTTACAATGGGACCAACCTTTAGAACAAGCTGAATATGCCCCTTAGTGTACTCACCAACACCACCAAATCCTTTTATCTCCATGGGTGCTCCTTGGATCTTCTTTTTAGAGATTTCTGCTGCTTGGATTGTGCTCAAGGGAATGAGATTGATGTGAGAGCCAGTGTCTACCAAAGCACGCCTCACTTGCACCTCATTGATTGTGGTTGAGAGGTAGAAAGGACGTCGGTGATCTGGATACTGAACTTCCATATATTCATCTGTAAATGTTATTGCATTGGTTGTTTCCAGAAAAGCTCGACTGGCATGGGTTTCTGCTGTAAAGCAGTGAGTTTCGGAATCTGCTGCTATGGCCATGATGGCCTCAATAGCTGCTATGCGAGCTTCTGGATTTAATCCTAGTTGATTAAAGAGAGATCGAAACTTGGGATTTCTCTGCAAGGTTTTGATGGCTGCAGGTGTCATGACAGAATTTGCAGCAACAGGCTCGTCCATGTCCGCGTCACTAGCACTTCCATGAATAACAACAGAAACTACAGCTCTATCCTTATGCTTGAGGAAAGGATCAGTATGTACCCTTTGTTTTGCTTGAGGGAGTTCCAAGGTTCCATCTTGAATCTTCTCATGAAATTTTCTTCGGAGAGTCCAGCAATCTGCTGTAGAATGATGAACATATTGGTGAAAGTAACAGAATTTTGGATTCTTCTTGTCTTCTTCGGTTACCTTCTTTGAAACTTCTGGGAGCTTGAAAATACCATCTGCTACCCATTTGTCAAGAATAGCCATCATCTCTTCCAAAGTGCAAGGAACCGAAGGTGGTGGCTCCTCAAAAGATCTTTCATTTGATTTCTTGCGCTTGTTGTTTACGGCAGATACCGTGAGAACTTGTGGCTGGCTTTTCCTTTCTTTAGGCTTTTCCGTATGAGGCTTGACTGATAGTGCTGTCTTCCGAGCCTTTTGAAGGAGTTGTGCAAATCTTGAGATGTCAAGGTTCTCGAGATGGGCCCGGAATTCTGGCAGCATGTTATCTATACAAACTCCCACCAGTTTGCCTTCTTCATAATTGGCATAGCAATCTAAGGATATATCGCGGAAGCGATGTATATAACGGAGCAAGTCTTCCCTATTCGTTTGCTTTGTAGTGTGGAGGTTGACGAGGGTAATCTTTTCCTCCACTTGGAAGTATTTTCCGCAAAACAGCTCGACCATATCTTCCCACACCTTTACTGACCCGGGAGGCAAGGTAGTGTACCATGTATAAGCTCTATCATCAAGGGACTTTGAGAATTCACGGAGACATAAATCACCATTGCTGGCGTAAGCCCCCATTGAGTCTATGAACTTGCTAATGTGTACAAGAGCACTCCCTTTTCGGCCATCAAAGCGTGAGAAAGTTGGAGCAACATATTTTTCGGGGTAAGGTTGCTTCAATAACTCAGTGGGATAGGGAGGTTTCCTTATAAAGAGTCGAGGCTCTTTTGGATTCTTCTCTCTTTCCTGTTTGAGCAGATTTGCCACATCTGTCATCGTCACAAAGATAGTTTCCTTTTCATGTGAACCAGAGTCTTGATGGGGCTTTTCCTGGTTTCCTCCTTCATTTTGAGGAAGAGTCTTCGTGCCAGCATCTTTTTCCTTGAGCTGTTTGATGGCTTCTGCCAGCTCACTTTGGTTCTACTGCAGGTTCTGTATTAGTTCTAACAGCAGGTTTGTTGGTGGTGCCTCCTGGTTTGGATCACTTGGAGGTGGTTGTGGTGGATCTTGTCCTTGTGCATCGACTGCAGATTCAGCATGGGAATGTTCTGTATGAACTGAAACTTCCCTTTGATTTCTTCTTTGTCGGGTTTTAGGAGGCATAGTTCCTGAGCTCTAACTTTCTTCTTGGAAGTATTGATCTCGACTCCCCAGTGGAGTCGCCAGAAATGTGAGGGGTGTTTTTGTAACAGTGCCACGCGGTGTGCCGAGGGTGATCACGACGTGGAATTGAGCTTTAAAAGGGGGTAGTCGAACCCAAAATTCAACTGAGGGCCTATAGTTCAGCCCAAGGGCTAGTGGGATACTTCCAAAAAGTATTTTTAAGAGCCAAGATAATAAAACCTAAATAAAATAGGAATAAGGGCTGAGAAAGTTTATGGAGGTATTGTAACCAACAAGAAATTCAAAGAACAGTCATTTGGCCGAGCCACTCACTGTTCCTTAACTGAATCTAAGCTTAAAACATAATGACTTCAGTAAAAGAAATGACTAATTCTCATGCTTTTCATGCTTACAAAAGCCCAAATAAAATTAGAACAAGGACAAGAGGACTTATCACAGCAACGTTGTCAATAAGGAGTCCAAAGAACAGTTGTTGGGCCGAGCCTCTCACTATTCCTTGGCTGGATCAGG
Source organism: Fagus sylvatica (assembly GCA_907173295.1). Lineage (NCBI taxonomy): Eukaryota > Viridiplantae > Streptophyta > Magnoliopsida > Fagales > Fagaceae > Fagus > Fagus sylvatica. The sequence continues at coordinate 18,909,803 of OU015767.1, forward strand.
CTTGAAACAGAATACCCTCAACCAAAAATAATTAAAACACAAGCTTTATGCACTCCTGTTGACATCTGCTGCAAGACCCGTGAACAATAATAAGCTTGTTGGAGCTGAAAAGAGGGTTGACTTGTTGGGAGAGAGTCAGCCCCGATGAGACATGCATAAGGGTAAGGGAAAGATGTGTTTGGCCCTTTTGTGGAGCTAAATTAATGGTAGAAAACCATTATGGTCCTTGTAAGGCATTTCAAGATTTCTGCCCAGACATCTGCCAGGAGAGCTTTTTCTGGGAAATAAAGGGGTTAAGTTGTTAGTCGTAATCTTTTCAGATGGGATTACATTTCTGGATTTGAATTGGTGTTTCTAAGTTGGAAATGATCTCAGAACATCTATTTTCAGAGTTTTTCTCTTGAAGAACTTAAGAGAAAGTCTTTTCTCTTGGTTCTAATTGTGGTAATTTCTTGAGTTGTTGGAAGTGTTCTTCCTGTTCTGGTTTTTGTGGTCTGTTGGATCTGATGCATTAAGAATGCAATCAGTCCTCTTTATAGAAGTGATTAAGGTTGCCTAAAACCGAGATTTTGGCTTCCCCTTAACCTTGTTTATTTTCCAAATTAACCCTCTATGACATGTTTTGTCAAATAGAGTGTTTGATTAGCAAAAATAATCATGGTCCTTCCCTAATGTCAGGGTAAGGCTTTCTTTCCCTCTGAAATGGTTTTGTCAGAGGTACTCATTGCTTGGTTAGTGGGTTTTTTGTATAAGGTTGGGTTTATGCATGTCTCTTGTGACTTGGTTTCCATAAACTCGTCACTGTGCCTCCTAGCAGACCTAATGACAACAGTTCATGGTTACCTAAATCTCGAAACTGACTCCCCTCTACCAAACCACACTCCTCAAGTTAGATCAACATAAGGAGAGTAGCTTCCTCACGGGTCTGGGCCGTGGGAGCTACTCCTTGAGTCCTTTTGGGACTGGAATGGACATGGTTATGGGCCTTTCATCATACTTCTTCATTCCCAATATGTCTTGGTTGCTGCCAGTAGTCTTTGAGCTGTTGTGCATAAATCTGCTACGTGAACAGTACCAGAACTTGTTGTTTCCGGTGGAATGAAGAGCTGGAATGAGCTGGAGAGGCTTGAATAATTTGAAAATGGCATCTTTGGTTGCTCTTGTCACGTTGGAGAAGATGGGAGCTGTTGCTCTTCTCTTTTTTAGTAAAATGGTGCATGGCGTGGGCTCCACCAGCAGATATGGACCAGCTCTGGTGGTTTCGTCGGGGCAAAAGTTTCCGGTATCAAAGATAGATTTTGGGTGGGGAAGGGCAGCATTCGGGTCATACTATTTTCCATGGGGTGGGAATGTGGGTTATGTGATGCCATTGCCAAGCACATCCGAAAATGGTGATTGGGTGGTGTACATGCACCTCTCAGAAAGGGAATTGGATTTGATAGAGCGTGAGGCTAGTCATGTGTTTAAGCCTTTAATTTAGGATTACCTTATCAGAAAACTCAAATGAGAGCCTTGCCATTTAGTTTAATTAACTTCTCTGTTAATTAAACTTCAATAGTTGAATAAACTTAATTTAATATTGGGTGTATTGTGAAGGAGTTAAAGTGCGTTGAGTGGGAATTCATTGTGAGAGAGTGTGTAATTTTTTCTTCTTCTTTTTTCTTGCAACCTTTTTTATATTATTTGTTAGTTATTATATACAACATGTCATGTATATACAATATGTTTTTGAATTTATAAATCAACAACTATGAATATGCATGAATATATATGGGTAATAATTTGCTTGTCTCACACCCCTAATCCACACCATCATAAACATCACTTAGGCTTCGTTTGGTTGGTTGGAAAACAAGTGGAAAGAAAGAAAATGAGAGAAAAGAGGAAGAAAAGGTTGTTTGGTTGAAAAAAAAGGAGGAGAGAAAACCGGTGCGGCACAATAGTTTTCTACCTAAGCCCATAAATTTTTTTCTCCCCAAAGCAGAGAGAAAAGTAAGGGTGTGTGGGCAATCAATTCAAAATACTTCTTTGCCATTTTCCTTTCTACATGACTTTTTTTGTAACAAGGATATAATAGTAATTGTCTATAAACTATATTTTCCATCATTCCTCTTTTTCATCTTCCCAACCAAATACATGATGGAAAACACAATTTTTTTCTATCCTCCCAACATTTTCTATTCTCTTAACTTTTCCATCATCCCAATCAAACAGAGCCTTAACTGTGGACATAAATTCACAAGTTGTGTACATCAACATTCTAAAATTGAGAATATATGTCCACAAGAGCGGTGCTATTATATTAACCACTCTCAACCGTGATAACTTCCACTCATCCACATCTCTAACATTCCTTCAAACATTGTCATCCTCTCCATCTTTTGTAATGAAATCTCACCTATACAGCCCACTACAAAATAGGTCATAGGCATTTTATTCACCATTAAAGACAATGGGTTTGAGACCAATTTGACCATACTCTTCTCTCCTAACTACTCCCCCATGTTTTCCCTTTATGATATTGTAGAGATAATTTTGTGTTAATTTATTCTGTGTTTTCATTTAACCTTACAAGTGGAAGCACAACATGGTGCAACAAGATAGTCCTTGTTACCTACTTTCATCACTGCCTAGGGATTATGCCACTCTTTCCAACAAATATATGATAGAGATTTTGTGGATTTAGAGATATCTCTTTCATTTTCTTTATGATTTTAATTATTGATGAATTACTACTATAGTGACACCATCACAAAACACTACCCAATTGATTTGCTCGTCATTGACCCTAAACCGTAATCCGATTTTATTTTTTCTTTCAATTCGAATATATATTTCTTGTTTGTGATATAGTGAATTAAACAATAATATTAAATTACAAACAAACAAAAAATCAAAGAGTTGTTAAACACAAACAAAAATTCCTCATTGAGAGATAGAGAACTGTGAATTGGAAGAAACCACATAACCAAACAGAAAATGGAGGTGGTGTTGGGGGAGAGAGGGATAGTTACTGATGGGGCTGTAGAGGATATTATGGGAACTATATATAAGAGCGATATCATTTGGTTGCCCTGCAAAATGGATATTTTTTGGTAGTGACTAGAAATAAGATGGTGATTTGTTTTAAAGCATTTTGCATGTGTTTGCCAGTTTGAAGGTCGCTACAAAGTAAGATAGGGACAATATGTCACTATGAGTAATGATTAGCACAACAAGTACACGGCACCCATCCCCTACAAGAGTTTCAAAAAGCCACCGCAACATAGCCATAGCAATCCCCCTAACCATTCCCATACCTGTAAGAGGCAAAGTTGCTATTGAAAAGCCACACTCATTTCTCTCAAACCCATTTGTTATGGCAGATGGTAAGCGCTTAAAGAGCATCTCCGCATTAGACCTTAGGTTTGTGCAAAGTTTGGGTACCCCGTATTGAAGATTTCCAACCAGTTCAGTGCTCACTTTTTTATGGTGAAGGATAGAATCTACCATACATAAATTTGATGGGGACCCATTTTTTCTTTCTTTCTAGATCTAAATCAATCTCTCTGGCCATTTCTTTCTTTATTTCAAGATGCAAATCAATCTCTTTGTATTTACAAGTTCTATATTGTTTTTTCTTTTTGATTGCATGATGGTTGGATCTGAATATTGTCGAAGTTTGTTTTGTTTTAGTTTTCAATTTTTGTGTTATGTTTAGAGGATTTCTGTTAGTTGTTATTAATCACATTCTTATGGGTGATGTAGATGACAGTAAGTTTAGTGCTGGAGAGCATGGTTGCCGACGTCGAACCAGTGAAGGTGTGGCTGTCAGCGGTGACTGGATCTAGGTAAGGGAGAATAGGATTTGTTGGTTACATACACAAGATTAAATGTGTTTGGTTCAATGGGAGATGCAATTGCTGAGTTGTAAATGTTGAGTTGGCTTTAAATAGTCTATTTGGCATTTTAATTGATGTGTCTTATATTTATGGGGTCTTTTGTTATACATTGTAGTAATTGTATGATTACTAATTGCAGTTGATATGCTCCCCACTTTTTGTGTTTCAAGTTATGCTCCATTAATTACAACTCACCACATATCTTTTTTTTTTTTTTCCTTATAACATAACTAGCATTTTTTAAAAAAAATAAAAAATAAAAAATACAATCTGACACGTGTTATATTACAATTTGTGAAGTATAAGGTGGAATACAAAAAGTAGAATAAATGATATTTATTCTTTTTTTTTTTTTTTTGTTAGCTTTGATAGTTGGATTAGGATGATCAATATAACAAAAAACCTTGTAGCTCAATTGGTTGATACCTCTTGATGTTTTCCAAATGAGACATCTAGAGTTCAAATCTCCCTTCGCAAATTTCAAATTAAAAATAAATAAATAAAGATGGTTAATATCAAGATGAAGAATCACCCCGAAGACTACAACTGCGTAGAACTAAGAACAAAAACAGGCAAAAATGCGATGCTCGGTCGATACCTTTTTACGTCAATGTAAGATAGGATCCTATTCAACTTCCTTATTTTGGCTCAACCTTTCAGTTGCTAACATCATCAATACAAAACATGAAGGAAATCAAATCAATCTTATACTTAAAAAAATAAATAAAAAATATCACATTAACACTATCATCAATACAAAAATGGAAATCACAATAAAGTTTTCCTACTTTTTTATCCCTCGCTTACTCCATCATTAATAAAAAATTGAATTACTGTTTTCCTTTAAAAAAAATTTCCATTTACATTATCGTCAATAGAAAAATGGAAATGACAATAAAGTTTTCGTATTTTTCTACTATCGGTTAGGCGTGGGTTCGATCCCCCTTATGGACATATATTCTCAATTTTTGGAACGTTGATGTACATAACTTGTGAACTTATATCCATACTTAAGGCTCTGTTTGATTGGAAGGAAAGAAAAATTGGGAGGATAGAAAAGTGGAAGAATAAAAAAGATTTGTGTTTTTCATCATGTGTGTTTGGTTGGGAAAATGGAAAAGTGGAATGATAGAAAAGATAGTTTATAGGCAATTACTATTATGTCTTTGTTACAAAAAATAAAAAATTAAAAATCATGTAGAAGTGCAAAGGGCAAAGAAGTCTTTTGACTCTTGTTTTCTGCTACTTTGGAGAACAAATTTTATAGGCCTAGGTGGAAAACTACCGTGCCACATTAGTTTTCTCTCCTTAATTCTACTTTATCAACCAAACAACATTTTCTTCCCTTTTTTGGCTCATTTCTTTTCTTTCCTCCCAGTTTTCCACCCAAGAAAACGAAGCCTAAGTGATGTTTATGATTGTGTGGGTTAGGGGGTGTGAGGCGTGCAAGCATATTATTACCCATATATATTCACACATATTCATAGTTGTTGACTTATAAATGCAAAAACATATTGTATACACGTGATTTGTTCTATATAATAACTAACAAATAATATAATAAAGGTTACACAAGAAAAAAAAAAAAAACAATCACAGAAAAAATCACACTCTCTCACAATGGATTTCCACTCTGCTCACTTGCACTCCATCACAGTACACCCAATATTGAATTAAGTTTATTAAACTAGTGGAGTTTAATAAATAATAAAGTTTATTAAAATTAACTGGCAAGGCTCTCATCAGAGTTTGCTGATCAGGCAATCCTAAATTAGAGGCTTAAACACATGACCAGCCTCACACTTTATCAACTCCAATTCCCATCATCAGATGTGCTTGGCAATGACATCACATACCCCACATTCCCACCCCATGGAAAATAGTATGATCCAAATGCTGCCCTTCCCCACCCAAAATTGACCTTTGATACCGGAAACTTAATTTTGCCCCGACGAAACCACCAAAGCTGGTCCATCTTCACTGCCACTGCTATATATCTTTGACAAAATTGGCACTAGAAGATAGGCCTCCACCATATCTATCAAATCCAAGAAATGTTCCCTACTCTTTGCGCCTTCCAAAAATCCATGAACTTCATTTGCTACCCAATTTAACGGCTTTTCAATAAGCTCATCCACTTTCTTGGTACCATAGGGAATGGACAACACGTTTCCAAAGTAAGAAGATATTAGTGTTGTTTTCTCTTTGTCTCCAAAGCTAAGCATTGTCCTTCCATCAACAACAATGCCCACAAAAGCGCACTAAAAAGACAAAGAGGAAGAGGAAACTAGACCTGCTTTGGTCTTGTCACTAATCGTTTTGATATCTTATTTTTGGTGTCACTGCTGGCACTAATCTTCCACAAAAGTGCACTAAAAAGACTCAAGTTTAGTTCTTGTTGAAGTATATAGAGGTCCATTCCTAGTCTAGGTCCAAGTCCAATACTTGATGTTAATTTAGGATTAGACTAGGATTAGTCTCTTATATATACGTTGTTAGGAACTCATTATAAACACAATATTATATAGTAAAAATGTAGCCGTCAAGGGCTTTCGTGTGTAGATGTAGGTCTTCATGACCGAACCACGGTAGTTCTTTGTTTCCACTATCTCTACTCTCTACTATTATTGCTTTCTATTTTCCTACAGTCCTTTTGCATTCGTTGGTGCTGGCCAGTGACTAGAGTTGGTTAATTATGTCGGCCTTTACTGAATATATGCGGCTAGCGAAATGATTGGCACTAATCGGTTCGGAATCATTGGGAGGGTGGAACTTGGTGATGGGGACATACAAGTTGTGAAGGGAAGGATTATAGGAACCGGGAATATAAAAAATAAAAATAATTAATTAATTAATTAATTAATTAATTTTGCTAATTAAAAAAGAAATAACAAAAATGTCGCGCAACCTCACAAACCATAACAAAATTATTGCTAATATTTTATTGACACAACAACAACAAAAAATTAATATTAGGGATTTGCCTTTTGTTTTGATGAAGTCTAAAATCTTTTTTTTACTGTTTTCTTTGGGATGTGATGAACTAGATTAACATATATATATATTTATATTAATTTTTGTAATTTTTGGTTTATATGGGTTCGTTTGTAATTTTCTTTTTTCTTTTTCTTTTTCTTTTTTTTTTGAAAAAAGGATCAAATATATATTTTTTGGTGTGGGCCATGGCCCCCACCAGTCCCTTCTTGAGTCCATTCCTCTCTAGCATCACTCGCAAATAAAAAACTTGAAAAAAAAAAAAAAAAAAAAAAAAAAAAAAAAAAACAAACAAAACACTCCCTCTTGTTGTATTAAAATAGAATCCCCTCCATAAGAGATGAGCTTCTTCTAACAAAAACGGAGATTGTTGAAGAGTACAAACTTTCTTTTAATTTTTAATCTGGGCATTTGTAACCATATTTAATCTCTCCATTTGATAAAAGTAATCTATATCTATATCTATAATCTATTATATCTATTATATAAACTAATAGGTGAAGCTGAGAGATTTTTTTTTATCTTCTCCAAAAGCTGCCACATCAAATTTACTCTTCCCCACATCAATCCAAATCTCATGCCTCTCAACTCTCTCATAACATTCCAGATCCGGCCCACTTTTTTTTTTTTTTTTTTGGGCTGGGCTTTTATTATTATTATCTTCATAATTTAATTATACCCTAATTGCTCTTTTCTTTATTTTAACGCCACATCATTTTAATTCTCATTAATTTCCAACCTCTCTCTCACACGTATGTTTTATAGACTTTCTATCTCCACCGGTTGTTTCATACTTCCTCTGCCTCCTCGCCTTCTTCTCCCCCTCTTCCACTCGACTGCTCATCTCCCTCTTCCAGGTTTGTTTATTTATTTATTTTTTGCCTTTTCCCCTCCTTAAACTGAAACCGGCTGCAGGCTGCTCATATTCTACCACTACATTCTTGAACAACCATTAATATAGCCCTGGCAGTAACTCCACCACATTCATGTCCAAAGAATACACGGTTGTGACTAGAATTGTATACTATGTGGTTCTTTTAAATAGATCAGCTCTCACTCTCCTGGGTTGATTGTGAGAATCCAAGGTGACTTATTTTTCATATCTTCCTCCATATTATTCTTTTATTTTTATTTTTTTTAATGTTTTACTGTCAAATTGTTCAAATTTGGGCATCATACTAAATTTATTGGTTTGGTTATGGTCGCACGCTATGTGTTTGGTGTAAATCCATACTAAATTTATTGGTTTGGTTATGGTTGCACGTTATGTGTTTGGTGTAATTCCTCTAAGATATGTATTGTGGTTTTTCATATCTTCCTCCTTTTTGTTTTTATTTTATTTTATTTTTTAAATACTGTCACATTGTTTGAATCTGTGCTGCATATTAACTTTTCGATGTACCAAGCTAAAAGAAAGGTATTAGTCAAGAGATATGTCTGCTTCCCCTCACTTTTCCGATTCATTACAGAACAAAGCAATGCTATTGTTTACAGTAATAACATAATTTCAATCTATAATTAACTCCACTAGCACGCACCTCTAACCTATCCTATCAAATGTATAAAGATTAGTGCATTACAAAAGGGAAAAAAAAAATTTCTTAATTTCCATATGAGTCAGCTTGGTACATATATATATGACTCATTTTTGTGGTGGCTCATTACTTTCGTTTGACTTTTTGACTAACAAATCGCAATTTTCCTGTTTTCCAATTTAATGGCAATTTTATCCGCTGTTGGAGGGATCAGGGAAGCTACATCTACAATTGCAGAAGGTACCCCCACATTCACCTTTGTATATTTACTATGTTATACAAGCTTTTTGTTGGAGATGACATGCATGTTTTTTTTAATAACTTTCTACCATTATTTTAGAACTGTGTCATGCTGAACAACCTGGACTCCACCACTGCCTTGGTGATTTGTATAGTCTCATCATACAAACACCGAATAATTCTTTTGAAGCACTTAGATTTCTTGGAAACAAATTTATATGGATTTTGCATTTGACTTCTATGTTCTTATGATTGTGACTGATTTTTTGGGTAGAATGGACACTGTACATTGTTCAAATATGTGCTGCATATTACATTTATTGGCTTGGTTATAGGTATGATGGGCACTATTAATTTTTAATTGTCATTAAAAATTCCGTGTTAATCTATGTTCTTATGACTTCCTTGAAAAAATGTGTCAATGACTCATTGAAATAATTTAGAAGTGCATGTTAATTTTTAGGATACTGCACAGTTGTCAAATGAAGTTTTTTAGTGCATCATTTGTGTCTAGATATAAATGAATAAGAAAAATTTTCATATTGTCTCTGTTGCTCAAGTAAAAGAAATCCCCAAACATAATTTCCCCTAATAATAAAGATTAAAGTTAAAAAGATACAAGCTTTCTTATTGTTTCATTCAATTACATAGCCCAGGTACGTGAAGATTTAAAGACTCATTGTTCACTCTTATTTAAAGATACAAGCTTTCTTGGGTGTACTTCATTGCACTCTTATTTTGCTTTAAATTTTGAAATGGCATCTATGGGAAAAATAAAAAAGTGCAGATATGATAAAAATCTATATAATTATGAATGATGATACAACTTGGTTATTCAATTAAGTGCATAAACCTTGCAGATTGCAGTGCTTCACTCATAGACATTTGTGGATATGATTATGACTTAATTACATACACCAATTTAGGAAGGACTTAGGAGTAATATGGCAAAGTCATATAATGTCATTCATCAATTAAATGTACTTATATGTCTTAGTGAAGCACTTAGGAGTCACCAATCATAAGTTTTCCCAGTTGTGCAAGCTCATAAAGCATGACCAGTGTTGCTGAGTCAAATGAGCCCTTCTTATCAGCTCTAGGATCTCCTGTGCCCGTGATAATGCCAGGTTTGGTATGTGGATGCTAATTTTGGAAGCAAACTTATTAAAACCTGTTCTTCTTTCAGGGCCTTCACCAAATTCATAGATTAACTGTTGAGATATTCAGAAACCAAGTCCAAGAAATTCATATTGCAGGCTACGCACTAAAAAAGCACAAGAGGCAATTATCATGCAGTTATAAATTCTAGGAAGCTGGAATAAGTTCAAGTATACTGAAATACAAAATACCAAGAAGTAGCCCGTCAACAATAAGGGGATGAAAAGTTTACAGAGTTGCAGCACGTACCAAAAATCTCTTAAGGGTCATGTTACTGGAATAGGATCATGATCAAGGGAACAATATAAAAAAATTTAAAAGAAAAGGGTGAAATCAAGAATAGGAAGAATAGTTTTCTTAATGTAGGGGAGACTTGAAATTTCTCACTTTTCTCCGGAGTTTTCTTAATGTAGGGGAGACTTGAAATTTCTCACTTTTCTCCGTTCTGTTTCTCTTTTGTTTGCCAAAGAATCAATCTTGATAGTTAATAATATTATTACTTTGCTGCTGTGGAGGCATTTCATTTTTTGCTTTTGAGTAATTTTACTTATGATGTTTGCTTACACATTTTACTGCCAATTACTTTTGATGAGCAATACTGAGTGTTTTGAGTTACTGCTTTTGTTATGATACAGATAAAAGCTAGGACCTTAATGTTATATGTGTAATATACATGTTCTTAGTTGGCTAGAATTGTTTTGACCATTGGATCTTATTGGTTACAGGCCAAGTTAATCGCCAAGGTTCACTTTACAACAAATACTAGCCATTGATGTTCTCTATATTGGAATTATTTTTTTAGACATGTTTCATTTAGTCGGTTGAAATTTTTGAAATATAGGTCATTTAGGCTTTGGTGTAAATAAATTGTGAGATAGATAGGAAAAAAATAAATTTTATTTTGAGTTATTTCAAATGTTCAACTCCCAAAAAAAAAAAAAACGAAAGTAATGAGAGATAGTGTCAATGTTGGATTTATGTGATAGTTGCGTTTTACCAATCACAATTTTTTGCTTTTTAATGTTTTGAGAAATGTTATACTAGCATTGCTCCTCAATAATGTCTACAGTAGTTAGTGTTAAATGCCACTTTCCAAATGAACCACTAATACTTATAATTAAAAATACTTACACTTTCACCCAAAAAAAATAAATAAATAAATAAAGAGACTTACACTAAGGTTTTTGTTTTTTAAGAAAAGGTTCTATAATTAGACAAAAGACATGTTCAATAGAGGTGATGTATTTGTTTTTATCATGATGGTTGGTAAATGCTTTTTTGTAGGTAGAATGCAGTCTTCTTATTATGCACGTTTGAGAAGGAAAATGAATTTGGATAAAAAGAAAAGAGGAGTTGATTCTTTTAATGGAGCATCACCTTCTCAAGATATTGTTAATAGCTGTAAGTTGAAATCAACATGTCTTGACAAAATGTTTTGTACAAGAAGCTTCTTTTATAAAGCCTCATTCTTTTTCAAAATATTGTACCATTTTTTTTATTGTCAATTACCTACAATTTTTTACTTTTTACTCATAAGTAGACAAATGATCTTTCTTATTGTGTTTTGTCATAATGTAAAATTCTAGATATCAATTATATCCTACAATACAATTTACATTGAAATATGTTCTAAAATGATAGTCTATTATTTTGTAAGCGCAAACCTAAACATTATTTTCATTTTTTATTGTATACTTCTTTTTTTCTTTTTTTTTGGGTCTTTCCCTTTGATATTATTTGTTTCTAACATTAATTTTTTTTTTCTTTTTTTAAATTGTAGATAGAATAGAGTGTTATTAAAATAACGTTCTCTTATATATGATATATGAATAGAAAATACATTATGTTACACTACAATTTTAATTTAAAATACTATTTCAAATAAAGCTGGCTTTACTAAATTACAAACTCTATAATATATCATTTCAATTATGCTCCATTTAAAATAAAAACATCAAATTATCCGCGCAGCGCGCGGGTCTACGACTAGTAAAACTAATAGACAAGATCTCACCTTTTTTTCAAGACATGCTTTTTCAAGACATGCCACATCAGGCTTTCTATTTCTATAAAAAAAAAAAATTAAAAAAAAAAAAAGCCATGTCAGCATGCTATTTCCCTCAAATAATTTAAAACATCAATTTGAGAATATATTTATCTATTAATACCCACATTCAATTGAAATTTGATTAGTCAAATAATTAAAAAATCAATTTAAGGATATATCTACGTACAATATCTAATAGCCAAGATTATACATAAAGCCACATCATCGTATGCCATGTCACCCATATTTTTCCTCTTCAAACAAATATTGCCACCCACTTTGGAGGTGAAGAGCCATCATTATTTCTTATCTGGTAATGTCACTCTCATTTTAGAAAAATTTAAAGCCATCAATGTATTTTATTAAATCATTTTCCATTATAGCACACATATTTGGAATTTGTAAAGTCTATAGTCATCATTGGTTTTTAATTTTCATTTATGTCAGCCACATTTGGATTTAAAAGTAGCACGCAGTTATTTACTCTTAATTACTCCACCTCTATTTTCCCGTTATGTTACCCACATTTGGAAGTTTCATACCCATCATTATTTTTTATTAAATTCATTATGATAAATGCACTTTCCTATATATAAGGATGTGTTACACTACAAAAAACCAACTTGACAAATAAAACTGCGAGGATGGTGAAAATAAGGTTGGTAGGAATATTTTTTTTGTTCACTATTCCATTAAAAATTAATTTTAATGCTATAATAAATATTTAATTTTGGTTCTCTATCCGATTCTAATTTTATCATGACTATTTATTTTTGGTTCTCAATCATAAATATTCTAATTCTACCTAGAAAAATGTTTTGGATATTCTTCTTCTCTCTCTCTTTTTAACCCATTTATATGGTGTTTTTTCATCCAATATTACTGATAGCTGCAAAATAACATAACCAAGTTATGTTTCATAAGAGATAATAGAAGAAAGTGAGTGGTATCCAGTCTTAGGTTGTATCATTTATAACAAAATCATTACATATTTCGCGCATAGCGTGGGTCAGCGACTAGTATATATATATATATGGGTAAAATTTAGGTATAGTTACTTAGGTTAGGTATATTAGGTTCCTCAATTAAATTCAAACACATGGCTGCATTAAGCAATGAAACACAAACAATGTTATCTTTTCCAAGAATATTTAAATTCAATGTATTTGAATTCAATTAGGAACTTAATGGACTTGACCTAAGGAACTGTACCTAAGTTTTATCCTATATATATAGCTATACTATAATATAAAAACCGAAACTTTTTTAACTTTTTCTCTTTTGATTGATCGCATAAAAATTAGACACATCAGCTTTTGAAGCTTTACAACGGTATGGTCTTTGATGGGTGGGTTTGTCGCCGGAGTTGTTAAACTAAGTGCTGCCCCTTGATTTTCTTTAAAAAAAAAAAATTGGAACCTTTGAATTTGATGTGATTAGGTGCCATGTGTGGGGGCACTTTTGTTTATGCTATAATGGTGAGAAACTAATCTTTTTTTGTGATATAGGTGAGAAACTAATCAATGACAAGGCCTGTCTTCGAAATTTTGAGATCAAGGATGGTGATCAGGTTTGTGGTTATTTTCTTTCTCATATTTTGGGTAGTCTCCGGTGAATGCGGTGTTGGAGGCCTATGTCCCCAAAGTGTTCAAAGAAGTGCCGAAGCCAAACTCTTCATCACCATAATTAAATATACATCATAATAATTAGAAGTAACTATTAACTTACTCTTTTCAGGAATGTTTGAGTAATAGAAAATCAACTCTTAGTAATAAATAATGTCAAAAAAAAAAAAAAAACTCTTAGTAATAAATAAGTCATCTTTTCTGAATTACCACACCTAAGTTTTTGTCATTTGCTAACATGAACTATAAATATCAAAGGTGATTTGATTTTTTTTTTCTTTTTGAGTCTCACCCAAGCTGTGCTTTTTATGATTGAGATATTTTTATCTGGTGGATTGCATATGCAATTTTTAAGTCATTATACTCCCAATTCTTATCATTATTTAGGCTATTAGTATATGCAATGTCAAAATTGTATAGTTATGTGACCAGCTATTCAATATTGTGCTCTTTTAAGGTTCTTTTCTAGCATAATTACAATATATGTTGGACAATACTCTATTTGGTATTTTGTTTTATTATATCATTATTCAATTTCTTTAATTTAAATAATATCTTGCAAAATGGTTACAATTAGTATATTATTAACTTCATTTACTCTTTCCAAGCATTTTACGCATTTAAGCAAAGTTTTCCTATTAAACTATAATGATATGATGATTGAAACAATCTCCAACTTAAGCCAACATCTCAAAGTCCATTTTTAAAAAGACATGTTGAATAGAAGAAGAATAAGAAACTGAGTTTTTATTTTAGATCTTATTTTCAATAGTTTTCTTGTGCATCGAACAAAGGCTTCATTAAATTCATTGACATAAGAAATTCATTAATTTAAACCATACGAAATTGATTGCCAAGAAGTTTGAGGAAAGGGGAATAAATTTGCTATTTTTCTTGAGTAGGGTTAATATTTTTTTGTTTATGATTTAATTGGTTTAATTGGATTGTTTGGTGTTCGAGAAATTTGTGGGTCTATTTTTTATCTAACAGAGTATGTTGGCTTTCAATCCTGAATATTTATCTATAATCCAATTTCTTCTCCCTATCTAATCAAAAGATATTTCTTTAATCTCATTTTCAATAGCTTTCCCGTGCATTGCACGGGTTTACAACTAATATAAATTAAAACTCGAAGCAGAGAGAAAATGTCTTACCTTCTAGAAGCCTACCACATCAGTTTTCCTATTCCCATAATAATCCAATTCATACTTATCTCTCTCTTCATGTCTATCTTTTTTTCCTCTCTCTCCTCTGCAAATCTTGATTAAAACCTTAATAAAATCAAGGATATTAAATTATTACAGCCTTAAAGTTTAACAATATATTGAAGCTTTTAACCCACCATTAGCTCCTCATAACCCACCATTAAATCCAGGTTACAGTTACACGCATCTCTCCCTCTCCCCTCACGCTTCTTCTTCTTTTTCTCCTTTCTCTCTTTTCTCTCTCTACCGCTCAACTTATCTCCCTCTCTGATTGTTTATTCCCCTTCCCTCATCTAATGCCTACTTCCCCCTCTTTTCTCTCTTACCGCTCAACTCCTCAACTCCCTCCCTGATTATCTTTTCCCCTTCCCCATTAAATCCAACCTCTTCTAACGCCTACCAAAATCATGCCCACACTTCTGCTCAGTCTCCTATTTAAATCTTTCAGACCTTCAGTAACTGCTGCCCCAACAACAACCCAAGGTGAGTCTTTTTAATATTTCTTTAAAATTTTTATATTTTCTTTATTTTCCTGGTGGATTTGTGATGGTTTTTTTTTTTTTTACTAAAAACCTTTTCAGTGTGTGCACATTTTGTGGTATGGGTTGCCGATGTTGTGATAGCTTCATCTTTTTAGGCCAATGGATTGAGCTCTTCTAATATTGCCTACAAGGTGTTTGTCAAAATGCTTGACCATTCCACAACAACCCAAGGTATTTGCCCTTTTCCCTGAACTCTTCATCTCCCCAATTAATTATACCCCCAATTTCCTATTTAAATCATGTGTTGGGATTTTTTTTAATCTCTCTGTGGTCTCTATAGTTCTATTGTTATTTGAGTTTCAAAGGTACGTTTTTTTCCCTTTGGTTTCTTTATTTATTTATTTTTGTTGTATTCACCTAGGAGCTTTAAATTGTATGTCATTGTGAATAAAATTGTATAGGGTCATAGTTATGTTTGTAGTTCAGTCTGAAAACATTACATGTCATTAGGAGTTTTTCGCGCATCGCGCGAGTTTGCGACTATTTAAATTAAACTAGCTAGACAAAGTTGCTACTATTTGTGAAGTAGCAGCAGCAATAGGCAAACACACCGGGCCCTGCGTCGCCGTGAAGAATCAGTTGTTTGGGCTAGAAGCTGTTGCGCTTTATTCTCCCCGAGGTCTCTGTATTCAATTATACTTGAAGCTATAAACGCGACTGCCTGTCTCCCGTGCCCATGAAAATTCAATGAAAAGTTATAAACTGTCTTCTTTGTGTAGGGTACCCGAGAGATTAGGGTATAGGAAGTCCAAGAAATATAGGATAAATCAGAAGAGCAGGGAAAAAACACATGAAATGTAAAATTTGATGGATTATGGATCCCACTTAGAAGCATGATTAACATTAAAAAAAAGGTTTATTCATAATCAATTTTTAGTCAAGACCAAAAGAGAATGATATATATACTCATCAGTAAAACTTGGTCAAACAGCAGGAGATACATTGGCTCACGGATGCTTATTTATTTCTTTTTCATTTTAATGGACGTGATTAGAATTAAAGTTGATTGAGGCTTCCTAAAGCAGAGAGGATAGTCACGAGTCAGGACAAGAATTTGAACCTGAATTCAAGAAATGACAAATAACTTAAGCTAAACAGGGAAATATATTATACAATATACACAATACACTGCACACAAAAATATGAAAAATTCCAAACATGGTCAGTAGAAGTAGGACCTACGAGCCACTTGATTATCATTTTGTTCATTTTTTTTCTGCTGGGTGAACATGCAAAACTTTAACTCTTTCTCCATTTTTCTATGCCGACAACTCAAATTCATTAGCGACAAAACGATACAGCCATGGCATTCACGGTATACCATAGGTTTGTTTTGAACTTTTGATTGACAATTTGACATAAAAAGGAAAATAAAATTGTAGATTTCAACATCAACTGTTTTCCTATGAAAAGAATAATTGCCTATATAAATTTCATTCTTAATAGATGCATAATGAAGAGGTGGATACTAATTAGTAATCTATATATATATTAAAGCAGAAGACGTTGCCATCTATCTGCCATTTGGCATGTATGGCAACGTCTTCTGCATGACACGTGGTAGCTTAGTTGGATAAATGCTACCACGTATTTGCCATTTATCTATAATAAATGAAAAAAAAAAAGAAAAAAGTAATGCCCTTAAATGTGCAATATTAAATGTGAACTATTAATTCCACTAATTTCCTATATTCATACTTCAAAAATTATGTGGTTTCACCAAGGGAAAAAATAAAATAAAATAAAATAACTTATAAATAATGAAGCTTTAATAGTGTATATTATTGCTCCTTAATTGTCACGAGTTAATATGTGTCAATATCTATCTATATAATATATATGGCAATTAATTATTTGAAACATAAAAAATGTCCCTTCAAATTTCTTCTTCATATATATATATATATATATATATATATATATATATATTAATTTTGAATTTCTCATTTGCAAATCAGTTTTCCAAATCATTCATATTCCATGACTTTGAAATTGCCAAAAATGTCAAATGACCTTATATATATTTTTTAACCCATTTATTTTAATCCTTAAACACAATAGTTATAATATGTTGTTTCAAATATGCATTTAAATTACAACTTGGACATTTGGCCCAGTGGTCATTTTTCTCCCCAAAAAGTCTCACCCTTCTGTGAGGGTGTGAGTTCAATTCCCGAGATCCACAAATCGTTTAGAATATAATTTTACGACGTATGTATATTTTACATTCAAAATATTTTTGCTTGGTTAAGTTGTAATCCTTTATTTTATGCAACCAAAAATGCCTTTTTTTTTTTTTACAATTTCTGATACTATCTAATTGCATATAAAATTTAGTTTGACTTGATCTTTTTATTTTTATACAATTGGATATGCTAAATTGCGTGGTAAGTATATGTTTAATATATATTTTGGGGGGAAGTGTTAAGCATAAATTATATTTCATCACTCATATTGGAATTGATGAGGCAACATTCAAATTATCTTAGATTTAGGACATCAATGAACTATCATTTAGAGATAACCAAAAAAGGCAATTGTAAATTTGTTTTAGGGGCAGAGGAATAACATCTTAACATTTTTGTTCTCTGTGTTAAATTTTCCTAAGATACGTATTAGACTTAAGATGACATTGTCATTTTTATCTTCGTCGACCAATTTGTTATAGGATAGACTTCTAAGGTCACAAATATTGTTTCTAGATCTGTGATTATTAATAAGCAAGAAATTACCCAAAAAAAAAAGAGAAACAAAAAAAGTCAAAAAATGTATAGATGGGATAAATATGTGACAAATTGAAATAAGGAACCTCTGAATATTTGGAATCCCTGTATGTAACAATTAAGGTTCACCAAAGTGATTAAAATTCATAAAAGATGTGAAGTGAGTTTTTTTTTTTTCTTTTTCTAAGTGAATGTAACCCCGAGATATAAACCCCCATTGAAAGGAATTGATGCAACTAGGCTAAAAAGTTATTGGTAGTTATCTTTATAGCCTTAGTTTAATACATTTGATGAAATATAAGAAAAATCATTTCTATTTTTAAGCGCAAAAAAAAAAAAAATTATTTACATTTTCTATTATACGCTTTTCTTTTCTTTCTTATTTTTTTTCCTTTTCATTATTGTTATTATTTCTTCCCTCTTCTTGGTTAAGTTGCTTTGTTAGGAATATATTTATAGTTTAGTATAAACTAAAACTCGGAGCAGGGAGAAACTTTTTTGGCTCTTCTAAATCCTGCCACATCAAACTCTCTAGATTAATCAATCACATTACCTTAATGACCTCTTAAATTTTCTCCTCCTCCTAATTGAATCAACATTTTTCCGTTATTCTACCAATTAATACCCCACCAATTAATATCCTGATTGTTTTGTAATCCACGTATTAATACCCCACCAATTAATATCCACCTATTAATGATTGTTTTGGAATGCCATTAGTCAAATGAAATTTAATTATAGTGTGATTGAATGATATATTGTAGAAAATGAAATATATCTATAATCTATAATCTAAACTAAAACTCGAAACAGAGATAAACTTTTTTGACTCCTCCAAATCCTACCATATTTGACTCTCTAGATTAATCCATCCCATTCCCTTCATGACTTCTTAAATTTTCTCCTCCTCCTAATTGAATCAACATTTTTCCGTTATTCCACCAATTAATACCCCACCAATTAATATCCTGATTGTTTTGGAATCCACGTATTAATACCCCACCAATTAATATCCTGATTGTTTTGGAATCCACGTATTAATACCCCACCAATTAATATCCACCTATTAGTGATTGTTTTGGAATGCCATTAGTCAAATGAAATTTAATTATAGTGTGATTGAATGATATATTGTAGAAAATGAAATATATCTATAATCTACCCCACCAATTAATATCCACCTATTAGTGATTGTTTTGGAATGCCATTAGTCAAATGAAATTTAATTATAGTGTGATTGAATGATATATTGTAGAAAATGAAATATATCTATAATCTACCCCACCAATTAATATCCATCTATTAGTGATTGTTTTGGAATGTCATTAGTCAAATTAAATTTAATTATAATGTGATTGAATGATATATTGTAGAAAAGGAAATATATCTATAATCTATAATTTATAATCTAAACTAAAACTCGGAACAGAAAGAAACTTTTTTGGCTCCTCCAAATCCTACCACATCAGACTCTCTAGATTAATCCATCTCATTCCCTTAATGACCTCTTAAATTTTCTCATCCTCCTAATTGAATCAGCATTTTTCCGTTATTCCACCAATTAATATCCTGATTGTTTTGGAATCCACGTATTAATACCCCACCAATTAATATCCACCTATTAGTGATTGTTTTGGAATGCCATTAGTCAAATGAAATTTAATTATAGTGTGATTGAATGATATATTGTAGAAAATGAAATATATCTATAATCTACCCCACCAATTAATATCCACCTATTAGTGATTGTTTTGGAATGCCATTAGTCAAATGAAATTTAATTATAGTGTGATTGAATGATATATTGTAGAAAATGAAATATATCTATAATCTACCCCACCAATTAATATCCATCTATTAGTGATTGTTTTGGAATGTCATTAGTCAAATTAAATTTAATTATAATGTGATTGAATGATATATTGTAGAAAAGGAAATATATCTATAATCTATAATTTATAATCTAAACTAAAACTCGGAATAGAGAGAAACTTTTTTGGCTCCTCCAAATCCTACCACATCAGACTCTCTAGATTAATCCATCTCATTCCCTTAATGACCTCTTAAATTTTCTCATCCTCCTAATTGAATCAGCATTTTTCCGTTATTCCACCAATTAATATCCTGATTGTTTTGGAATCCATGTATTAATACCCCACCAATTAATATCCAACTATTAGTGATCGTTTTGGAATGCCATTAGTCAAATAAAATTTAATTATAGTGTGATTGAATGATATATTGTAGAAAATGAAATATATCTATAATCTACCCCACCAATTAATATCCACCTATTAGTAATTGTTTTGGAATGTCATTAGTCAAATGAAATTTAATTATAGTGTGATTGAATGATATATTGTAGAAAATGAAATATATCTATAATCTACCCCACCAATTAATATCCACCTATTAGTGATTGTTTTGGAATGTCATTAGTCAAATGAAATTTAATTATAGTGTGATTGAATGATATATTGTAGAAAATGAAATATATCTATAATCTACCCCACCAATTAATATCCACCTATTAGTGATTGTTTTGGAATGTCATTAGTCAAATGAAATTTAATTATAGTGTGATTGAATGATATATTGTAGAAAATGAAATATATCTATAATCTACCCCACCAATTAATATCCATCTATTAGTGATTGTTTTGGAATGTCATTAGTCAAATTAAATTTAATTATAATGTGATTGAATGATATATTGTAGAAAAGGAAATATATCTATAATCTATAATTTATAATCTAAACTAAAACTCGGAACAGAGAGAAACTTTTTTGGCTCCTCCAAATCCTACCACATCAGACTCTCTAGATTAATCCATCTCATTCCCTTAATGACCTCTTAAATTTTCTCCTCCTCCTAATTGAATCAGCATTTTTCCGTTATTCCACCAATTAATACCCCACCAATTAATATCCTGATTGTTTTGGAATCCACGTATTAATACCCCACCAATTAATATCCACCTATTAGTGATTGTTTTGGAATGTCATTAGTCAAATGAAATTTAATTATATATAGTGTGATTGAATGATATATTGTAGAAAAGGAAATATATCTATAATCTATAATCTATACTATAATGTAAAGCTGAAGCTTTTTTGACTTTTGATTGACTTCATAATATTGCGCCACATAAGCTTTTAAAATCTCACAATTTTACACCTCATTATTTTAATATATATTTTCTAATTGAATATAAATTTTATTCTATAATTAAACCTTCCATTAGAATCTTGACACATCATATTTTTCTTTAATATAAAGAATATATTATTCCATATATACAATACAATCATAATAAATGTCTAGATTTAATACTAAAATATATTCTATATATAAACACTATATCAATATCTTTTAATAATAATCATAATTATCAATTTTCATCAATAATTTTTTTTTTCTTATGTATTTCATTTAATTTTTGTTGCTGGCAATGGAGAAAGATGGATGGATTTATTATAATGAAACCACGTGAGCTTGAAATGAGTTATGAAAATTATTTAGATTTGATCATTTAATCATGTGCCTATGTATTTATTTGTCATTCTTCTTATTTTAAGTATCATTTATTTTATTTATTGATGGAAACATGATCCATATGATAAATATAAACATGAATAGTATTTTATAAAAATTGGACTATATTCAACTTATGAAAAAAGAAAATATTATATTAAATTTTAATTATCCTATGGTAAATATACTTTTTTAGCTATTTTTTAAAACCAAAAAGTAGGATCTATCATAAATATGATTCGTAAAGTCTCTTTCTCGATCTTGCCTACAACATTTTAAATTACAAAAAAGAAAAAAAAATGCATATTCAACAAAAGAAGTAAAAGGAATCAAAATTAATTTAGATCTTATTTTCAATAATTTTCCTGTGCATCGCACGGGTTTACGACTAGTTACTATTATTGCAAACAAATAGGTATTGAAAAAGCAATTTCCTTTTCTTTTCACTTTTCTATAGAAGTATTATATTACGTAACTTTCTTAAAAGAGAAATTAAATAACCAAATGAATCAAAATTGGGAGGTGAAATGATTTGAATAAGTCATTTGAATTTAGTGGTTGCTGTGAAGCATGGTCTCATCTCAATCTTCATTTTAATTAATTTGATGTGTTTGTCAGCACTTGTCACTTGCCAAAGACATTATGTATTTTGAGTAACGCGAATAGTAAACCAAACAAAAAGTAAACTGTTATGCTACATAATGAAACATGTATAGACAAAATGTGATCAGTTTCCAATTTTAAGTATGCAATCAAAGGTGCTGATATGAAATAAAAATGGTAGAATAACAATATGTTATTCAGCTAAAACAAAAATCGAGGCAAAACCAAAAACAAAATCGTAATCATCAACCTTTAATGCCTTATGTAACAGAACAACCCATTGATAAGGAGATTAAATTCATTCCTATTACTTAACTTATTGACAATCAGACTGAGAGTCAAAAAAAATTAGCCTATTACTGAATTCTGTTCATTATTAAAAAATTCTTGATATTAAATTTTAGTTCAATATATATATATAGATTTAAACATGTCATGATTCACAAATCACAACATGTGCAGATCACTCCAATTATTAGAGAGGGAATTATGTTTGAATTGTAGAATCATTGAATCGTACCATGCAGAATCATTGAAAGGTATCCAATATAACATATGAATAAATTGAGAATAAGTAGACAAAACACGAGTACTATGAAAAAGGAGAATTTTTGTACCAAAATAAAATAAAATTATAAGCATATTTTTTTTAATATTTATGCCAAACTCGAAGCTGAGAGAAAAAAAAAATTGCTCCTCTAAACACCGCCACGTCATAATCTCTTCACCCACAGACGTCCATGTCATCTTGCCCTCTTTTTCACTCTCTCTTTCTCTCTCTCTCTCATCTTTCACCTTTTCATCTCCCCCTCACCTCTTCATCTCCCACTCTCCCCCCCCCTCCTGCCTCTTCATCTCCCTCAACTCTTCATCTCCCATGGGTTTTTCCACCCTTTGCCTCTTCATCTCCCATAAGGTTTTCCCTCACCTCTTCACCTCCCTAATTGATTGCATCCTTAATCTCCTATTTAAACTCTCCACTACCCACTGCCCCAACAACTGGTGATGTTGCCCTCGAATTTTTTTTTACCCCCTGTGCTTCTATGGTGGATTGTGTATGAAATATGTAATCTTTTTTCCTCTTTTGCTCTTTGATTCGATTTGTGGATTTTGTGGTATGTGTTATTATTAGGATTGTAGTTTTTATTTTTTTTATTGGATTTATGGGTTCTGAACTTTTGTTTGTAGTTTTGTGGTGGTTGGTATTTTTTTTTCCCTTGGTTTTGTGATTGAAGTTGTGTGTTTTGTGTTATGGTCAAATTGGATTTGTTTTGTTTTGTATGTATATATATATATATATATATTTCAAGATGTTGATGCTACAGGTGTTCACGGGTCTACATTATAAATAAATTTCTTATATTTTATATAAAAAATTAAGACATTTTCGCGCATTGCGCGGGTTTGCGACTAGTTTATATAACATCTCAAGACAATATCATTCTAACATTTCATAATATATCAAGTAGCCTTTGTATAGATTGCGCACTACGCGCCAAGGTTGGGGTTTACCTTTATGGTGGGATCTGCTTGTTGCAAATATTTCAACAAGTACGTCTGCTTCTCTATATGGGGTTTACCTTTATGATAAGATTTTGTTATGTCATGAGTCTTGTAAAGCCAGCTAGACCACAACATGGTATTAGAGTATAAGCACTCACATGAGTCACTTCGGTTATGTGTCCTTTTTTACTTTCGTTTTCTTCTTCTTGTCTATCGTTTCCGCATCTTTAACTACAATGACAACCTCAATTCCAAAATACCACATATCCTAATGTATACTTTACTTCACATTTAAAAATTAAAAAATAAAATATGTACTTAATTGGTTTATTTAATCATTTAATGATTATTCTAACACTCCTTCTTACTGTTACAAAATAATGAATTTAATCATTTAATGTTACAAAAAAATATATATATCAATTCTCCCGAAAGCTTAAACTGTTACAAAATAATAAATTTAATCATTTAATGATTATTCTAACACTCCTTTTTTTTCTTTTTTCTTTTTTGAATCAGAAAGCATTTGTCATTAATGATGTTTTAATTAATGACCATCTGACTCAAATTATCTCATGACAATATCATTCTAACATTTCAAAATATATCAAGTAGCCTTTGTATAGATTGCGCACTACGCGCCAAGGTTGGGGTTTACCTTTATGGTGGGATCTGCTTGTTGCAAATATTTCAACAAGTACGTCCGCTTCTCTATATGGGGTTTACCATTATGATAAGATTTTGTTATGTCATGAGTCTTGTCAAGCCAGCTAGACCACAATCCCATTACCAGTGCCATTATCAGTGGTGTGAGTTTAGTTTAGATATAGGTCTTGTGATGGCCAGAATGTGAGGTATTTTGGAGTTGAGGTCCAGTTGGTTATTGTAGCTAAAGCAATAACAAAAGAAAAATAATAATAAATTGGTTATTGTAGCTAATGACCATCTGACTTAAGTTGTTAAAAAACAATAAATTTAATCATTTAACCATTATTCTAACTATTAATAGATTTCAACAACTCGCTAAAATCCTGAACCCATCAAATTTTCTTTTCTTTAATTGTTTCTTTTTTCGTTCTTTATATAGGTGATAGAGATTTGTCAACTTCCTATCTAAACGTTATCATGCATTAAATTTTCTTTCTTTAATTGTTTCTTCTATTGGCTAGATCATTATTATCATTAAATTTTCTTCTATTGTCAACTTAGTCTTTAACACATTTAGTTTTTCACATCAAGAACAAATGCCGACACAGTTTCTTGCGTATTGAGTTTTTTTCTTCATCTACAAGTCATTTTTTATGAATATAGCGGTTAAATTCCTTATAGATTTGTTTTCATTACTTACATGGAAATCATGTGCTTTCTATCAATTATGGCTGGTGGATTTTTTATGAGTTTGGTCTTCCTTTGATATCAAGGTTGGTAAGCTTTCCTTATGAGTTTTGTCTTTCTCAACACATGTGCCTTCCTTATGCGCTTTAATATATGTGCGGATGTGCCTATAAATTCTGTCTCTTATACTCCTATTTGTGCCATCTCTCTCTCTCTCTCTCACACATACACACAAAAGGAGATTAGACACATAAACATAAACATGGATGCAAAAGAGGTCGAGGTGACTGTGATCAAGGAAGAGG
Organism: Fagus sylvatica; assembly: GCA_907173295.1. Lineage (NCBI taxonomy): Eukaryota > Viridiplantae > Streptophyta > Magnoliopsida > Fagales > Fagaceae > Fagus > Fagus sylvatica. The sequence continues at coordinate 18,935,034 of OU015767.1, forward strand.
TGGTGGCAGCCAATTCGAAGTTGTCAAAGACAGACCATTGGCTACCACTATCTAACCTAGACTTGTGTATTTTACGTCCATTAGATTTCAGTCTATTTTTTTGTTACAACAAGCCCACCTGTAACGACAACTGGACCTTTGTGGCCATGGTTGAGATTCTCAAGAAGGCCTTGGAAGAAGCTTTGGTGCCCTACTACGCCCTTGCTGGTGAGGTAGTGCTAAACTCCGCGGTTGAGCCTAAGCTTATCTGCAACAACCGCGGGGTTGACTTCATTGAAGCTTTTGCGGATACAGAGCTTCGAATGCTCAACTTGTTCAAACCTGATGAGACCATTGGCTGCAAACTTGTACCCAAGAAAAAGAATGGCGTGCTGGCTGTACAGGTTTGCAAATGTTTCAAAAAGTTAATGAGTTATTATTTCGAAAATACATTGCTCAAAGCTTCAAACTAATATTCCCTCCATCTTATATTTTGTTTGTTAAACTAATAAACTTGTCAATGACAAATTTTTTCATAAACTTTTTAAAAACTAATATGATAAGTGTTAGTTGAAGTAACATCACTCTTTAAATATAATAAACATTACTTTTATTCAATGGATAGATTAAATATGACTACAAAGAACAAAGGTCTAGATTACGGAAGCTTGTACCTTGTAACAGTCTCATTTTTTTCTCTTTTTTACAAGAAACTCAACTTTCGTAGTCTAGATTAAATATTACATATTTAACAATATACAAATTACCACGTCATTAAAAAATTTAAATTATGTAGCAATTTTTCCACTTCTAAATCCAGGAACTAAAATCAAGACCTTTAAAATGATTCTCTATGTTTCACTTTTTTTTTTTAGTTTTTGATTTGTAGTGATGTTAGAAAAATTATAAATTTTATTATATAAGTTTTATAAGCTAATGTGTTATCAATCACAAAATACCCATTAAGTTATTTATTTATTATGTGTTAAAGTGACACTAATCACATTCATTAAATACTATCTCGAGTTGTAAGTCTTTTATAATAAAAATGATAGTATCTATAATATTTTCCTTCTCTGACATTATTTAATGCCATGAAACGAACTTGTAGGCAACTGGGTTCAAATGTGGGGGCCTTGTGGTGGCATGCACATTTGACCATGGAGTAGTAGACGCATACTCGGCGGGCTTGTTTCTTGTTTCATGGGCTGAGGCTGCTCAATCTAAACATTTCTCTTTATTACCAACTTTCCACCGCACGTTGCTCAATCCTCGACGTCCCAGTTCCTATAATCCTTCCCTTCACAACTTGTACATCCCCATCACCAAGTTCCACCCTCCCAAAGATTCTGAACTCAGTTCCAATAATTTCTCAAGCCGCATATACTCAGTAAAGGCCGACATAATCAACCAACTCCAATCACTGGCCAGCACCAACGAATGCAAAAGGACCAAACTTGAGTCTTTTAGTGCGTTTTTGTGGAAGATTAGTGCCAAAACTCATGACACCAACAAAAGGATATCAAAACTGGGCATTGTTGTTGATGGAAGGACAATGCTTAGCTTTGGAGACAAAGAGAAAACAAAACTAATGTCTTCTTACTTTGGAAACGTGTTGTCCATTCCTTATGATAGCAAGAATGTGGATGAGCTTATTGAAAAGCCATTAAGTTGGGTAGCAAATGAAGTTCATGGATTTTTGGAAGGTGCAAAGAGTAGGGAACATTTCTTGGATTTGATAGATATGGTGGAGGCCCATCTTCCAGTGCCAATTTTGGCAAAAATATATAGCAGTGGCAATGAAGATGGACCAGCTCTGGTGGTTTCGTCGGGGCAAAAGTTTCCGGTATCAAAGGTAGATTTTGGGTGGGGAAGGGCAGCATTTGGGTCATACTATTTTCCATGGGGTGGGAATGTGGGTTATGTGATGCCATTGCCAAGCACATCCGATAATGGTGATTGGGTGGTGTACATGCACCTCTCGGAAGAGGAATTGGAATTGATAGAGCGTGAGGCTGGTCATGTGTTTAAGCCTTTAATTTAGGATTACCTTATCAGAAAACTCAAATGAGAGCCTTGCCATTTAGTTTAATTAAACTTCAATAGTTTAATAAACTAAATTTAATATTGGGTGTATTGTGAAGGAGTTCAAGTGCGTTGAGTGGAAATTCATTGTGAGAGAGTGTGTAATTTTTTCTTTTTCTTTTTTCTTGCAACCTTTTTTATATTATTTGTTAGTTATTATATACAACATGTCATGTATGTACAATATGTTTTTGAATTTATAAATCAACAACTATGAATATGCATGAATATATATGGGTAATAATTTGCTTGTCTCACACCCCTAATCCACACCATCATAAACATCATTTAGGCTTCACTTGGTTGGTTGGAAAACAAGGTGGAAAGAAAGAAAATGAGAGAAAAGAGGAAGAAAAGGTTGTTTGGTTGAAAAAAAAGGAGAGAGAGAAAACCGGTGTAGCACAATAGTTTTCTACCTAAGCCCATAAATTTTTTTCTCCCCAAAGCAGAGAGAAAAGTAAGGGTGTGTGGGCATTGAATTCAAAATACTTCTTTGCCCTTTTCCCTTCTACAAGACTTTTTTTGTAACAAGGACATAATAGTAATTTTCTATAAACTATATTTTCCATCATTCCTCTTTTTCATCTTCCCAACTAAATACATGATGGAAAACACAATTTTTTTCTATCCTCCCAACATTTTCTATTCTCTTAACTTTTCCATCATTCTAATCAAACAAAGCTTTAACTGTGGACATAAATTCACAACTTGCGTACATCAACGTTCTGAAATTGAGAATATATGTCCACAAGAGCGGTGCTATTATATTAACCACTCTCAACCATGAGCACTTCCACTCATCCACATCTCTAACATTCCTTCAAACATTGTCATCCTCTCCATCTTTTGTAATGAAATCTCACCTATACAGCCCACTACAAAATAGGTCATAGGCATTTTATTCACCATTAAAGACAATGGTGTTTGAGACCAATTTGACCATACTCTTCTCTCCTAACTACTCCCCCATGTTTTCCCTTTATGATATTGTAGAGATAATTTTGTGTTAATTTATTCTGTGTTTTCATTTTACCTTACAAGTGGAAGCACAACATGGTGCAACAAGATAGTCCTTGTTACCTACTTTCATCACTGCCCAGGGATTATGCCACTCTTTCCAACAAATATATGATAGAGACTTTGTGGATTTAGAGATATCTCTTACATTTTCTTTATGATTTTAATTATTGAATTACTACTATAGTGACACCATCACAAAACACTACCCAATTGATTTGCTCGTCATTGACCCTAAACCATAATCCGATTTTATGTTTTCTTTAATTCGAATATATATTTCTTGTTTGTGATGTAGTGAATTAAACAATAATATTAAATTACAAACAAACAAAAAATCAAAGAGTTGTTAAACACAAACAGAAATTCATCATCGAGAGATAGACACTACAAGAAATTTGGTCTTTAGCGACGACACAAAGTCGTCGCTGATACTCTAAAAGTTGTCGCTAATTATCATTAGCGATGACAAAATCGTTGCTAATTGTCATTGCTATTGCTCCGTCACTATTAGAAATTCAGCAAATTTTGTCGTTGCTATTATAATACCATCAGCGATGACATTTTCGTCGCTAATAGTAACAATCGTCGTCGCTGATACGTCACTATTTGCGATGACAAATATGTCGTTGCTGATTGTAGTATAACAGCGACAACACAATGTCGTCGCTATTTACTTTTTTCATTTTTTAGATTTTTTATAGTTTTCATTCTGCTTTTTACATTAATATTGAAAACACATTCATACATTATCATACACAATTCAATAAACAAATAGTCATAAATTCATTACATCTATTAAATTGACACATAGAATAAAAGAAAAACAATACTCAAGTCCAATCTATTGTATACAAAGTTTAAATTTCACACTATTCTCAATCACATTAAAACATAGTCTTATCAACTAACTAATTAAATGTCCTCATGAGAAATATATAGACTTGAAACTTGTTGCATTGGGATGGATCTCCCCTTGATATGTGGGTCATGACACGAAACATTTCTTCCTCCTGAAGTAAAAAACAAAACCCAATATAAAGGTTACCAAAATAGATGACAATGCTTACTAAATAGGTGCATCAAATTACATTTAAAGTTTCAAATGAAAAAATCTTGAAGATCATAGATATGTTTGAAAGGATTTAAATAAACATCAATTTAGGAACTAAATCATGTCTATAGAATAATTTTAACTCAATATAATCAGAGTAAGAAAATTAAACCAGAAAACGTTAGAACAAACAAAGGTTACATAGTTCATACTTTTCATTTGGGTTTCAAATAACAAAACCAAGGCATGATAAAATTCACTCAAGTAGTATACATGCCAAACAATACTCACACTAAATTACAACTCAAATCAATGAATCGAATTCAATAATTAATTCCCCAAAGTTCCAGTATTTTCAGCTTAACATTAAGCAGATTTCTGCAGATCAGTCATTTTATAAATTTTATTTGGAACACTTAAAGTTATCAAAGTAACTTGAAATTTAACAGGGATGACCTCATATATATGTACAAGCTACCACAGAAAATTCAGATCAAGATAACATCTCTAGAATTTATTAAAATTCTCGTCATATGGTAAACACAAATCTGTCCTGACAGATTTAGTGTCTCATAAGAAAATTAATAACTCTTTCAATATCAATCCAAATACTATAATTCTTGATTCTAAACTCAAGCCCTGTGTGTTAAATTTCATTATATTCATCTTTTGTATCCAGATTCCACATATATAAATTACTATGAATATTTAATCACTACAACACAGACACTGTCCATTTGACAGATTTGTAGGATTTTCTTATAAATTCTCAAAAGGTATTCAAATAACCATATTTTCAAGTGAGATTTTAAACACTTATACTAGACATATAATAAATCAATCTTCAACAAACCGTTTCCCAAATTACTTTTTACAAAAATCCCAGAATTTCATACAACTTTCTGCTCACTGCAGAAAACAGAAACAGAGGGTATTCTTCATCAAAAACTTAAAAATCACCCATGGTCACACATATACTCATGAGCCAAGAAGAATATCAAATCCATAAGCAAACCCACATATAAACATAAAAACCCAGCAACAGAGATATGAATTCCAATTGTAGACATAAAAACCCTAGCAACAGAGATATGAATTCCAACAGAGATATAAACATAAAAACCCAGCTAATATTAGTGGACTTGGTAATGAACTAGCTAAAGTAGCATATGTATGTTTCATGTGTACTTCAGAAGCTTACCAACAGAGATATGAATTCCAATTGTATTGTGGGTTTCACCAGCCTTCCTCAGATAGTTAATTGCTGCAATCATGAAAACATCTCCAGTTACTCAAGAGATTGTAACTAGCATGTCTATAGAATTTAAATCATGTATGAGAGAATAATATACATCTCCATCTATGTATATAGGAACTAAATCATGTCTATAGAATAATTTTAACTATAGAATACTTACTGATTAATTGAAATACTTACTGATTTCCAAGCAAGTTAGGATGAGTTCATTTGGATATCCCAAGAAATTTAAATGGTTCCTTTATGTTTCACATAGCATTTCAGAGAAGGAGCTTGGAAGTTAAACATATGACTAAGAACAATAGAAATTTATTGGAATGATGATTACATATTAGTGATACATTCAAAGTCAAATCTCAATTATTTTGGACCAATTATTATTAAATGAAGATCATCTCATTGGATAAATTAAATTGAGTTCAGTCAATTTAATGGTTCCACCCTTAGTTATACAGCAGTAAGTCTAAAATATAGGTAGTGCTAATAGGATAATTAGCATCATATAAACATCTGATGAATTAAATTTCACAGTTGGTTCAACTAATACCATAAGTGCACGCTTATGTTGTACAGCAGCTAACTAAAGTTTAGAGATATATTAAAAGGATGAATTACTTCAAAGCATGCAGTGCCTTTTGAACATATCAACTGTAACTGTTAACTAAATTTAAGTACATTAGGAAGTTTTAAAGGTACTTTTGAAGCTTAAAGAGGTTATACTAATATAAATGTTCCACTTAATTGGTACAGATACATGTAATTAAGAAAGATTAAGATTGCCTTTAAGGAAGGATAGTTGGTATAAATTAGAGAGAACCGGTGGAATATAGGCTATGAACATTCTCTGAACCAAACAGAATGATGGGTTTAATGATTAGAGAAGGAAGAGAAGAACTTAAAATTATTATCAAGAGAGAAACTAAAAGTTGAATGACGTTCCTTGCCAATACCGGTTTAATTTATAACTTTCCTTTTTTACTTTTCATAGAACATACAGAGGATGTGACAAAACTTCCCACAATAACTATTAAGAATCATATTATGAGTATATGAGATAGATTCTTTCAAAGAATAGAGTAATTAAAGTGGTTTGTATAATTGTGGTAGTGCAAACGTGTTACAAGGTGATGGGTGATTTTGACTTCTTTACCACATTGATTCAGTTTTTTAATGGAAAGATTCATCTAATGTAGACAAGGCACTATAAAAGTCATGCTGCTGAGTTCATTGAAAATGATTTACTGAGCTCATCGAGCTCATCCCAATTTTCTCTTAGATATAAAATTATAAATAAATCTCTTAACTGTTTCTTGAATTCTAAAAGTTATTTATAGTGGTAAAATCAATTGAATCAATGGGAAGGCACTAAAGTGTAAAAAAAGTAGCACATAATCCTATGTTCTTAATAGCTCATTATAACACTCATTAAGAGATTTGTGGAAGGGTTCAGTGTTTACTATACAAGTGGCATAGAAAAAATATAATGAGTGAGGAAGGCATAAAGGATGGGGTCTCAACCATGTATTTATAATTTCTAATTTCTAATTTTAAATTGGAACAGAAGTTGCATAAATTGAAACAGACCTATCCTCTTCACCTGGACACCAATTCAAGCCAATATTATTCTCTACCCTTATCCCTTTATATGAATAAAAATTCTTTTATGGGGCTGAGGTCATTGCTGTTTGAAGTGGTTTCCTTACATAGAGCTGATGTGACTTTTGGTTACTTACTAAGATAAGATCAATATTAATCAACCAGTGTCAGCTAAAACTGGTTTCAAATAACAAAACCAAGGCATGATAAAATTCACACAAGTAGTATACATGCCAAACAATACTCACACCAAATTACAACTCAAATCAATTAATCAAATACAATAATTAATTCCCCAAAGTTCCTGTATTTTCAACTTGACATTAAGCAGATTTCTGCAGATCAATCATTTTATAAATTTTATTTGGAACACTTAAAGTTATCAAAGTAACTTGAAATTTAACAGGGATTACCTAATATATATGTACAAGCTGCCACAGAAAATTCAGATCATTATAACATATCTAGAATTTATTAAAATTCTCGTCATATGGTAAACACAAATCTGTCCTGACAGATTTAGTGTCTCATAAAAAAATTAATAACTCTTTCAATATCAATCCAAATACTATAATTCTTGATTCTAAACTCAAGGCCTGTGTGTTAGCTTTCATTATATTCATCTTTTGTATCCAGATTCCACATATATAAATTACTATGAATATTTAATCACTACAAACACAGACACTGTCCATTTGACAGATTTGTAGGATTTTCTTATAAATTCTCAAAAGGTATTCAAATAACCATATTTTCAAATGAGATTTTAAACACTTATACTAGACATATAATAAATCAATCTTCAACAAACCGTTTCCCAAATTACCTTTTACAAAAATCCCAGAATTTCATACAAATTTCTGCTCACTGCAGAAAACAGAAACAGAGGGTATTCTTCATCAAAAACTTAAAAATCACCCATGGTCACACATATACTCATGAACCAAGAAGAATATCAAATCCATAAGCAAAACCACATATAAACATAACAAAACTCAAAGATTAAACCCCCAATATCAAAACCCTAACTAAATTTCATCAATCAAACAATCTCAATCATACCCACTTCTAAACCTTGATTAAAATCATAAGCTCTTACCTTAATTGATTATCAATCTTGTTCTTGCTGTGAGAATGGTGATTTCTATGAAGGAAATTCAGATGTAGATGGTGTGAGAGAGAAACGGGTGAGAGAGAGCTAGAGAGAACCAAGTGGGAGCAGAAAATATAAGCAGAAAATGAGGTTGGGGTTTTAGTTTAGGGAAAATATAAGCAGAAAATGAGCAGAAAATATATACAGAAATAGTGACTCATCACTATTTGATAAATTACAATCTTACTCCCATTATTTGGTAAAAAAAAAAAAATTTTTTTTTTTTTTCAAATTTTTATACATTTTTTTTTTTTACAAAGACTACGGATTTTATCATTTTTTTTTTTTTTTTTTAAAAAAACTGAACCTCTTTATAATGCTTTAAACTATGATTAAAATAAATACTAAAATTTAGGATTTTAAAAATGGTCACATATCAGCGACGACACACAATATCGTCGCTATAAAGTACTTATAGCGACGATTTACAATGTCGTCGCTAAACGGTTAATAACTTAATATAAAATCCTATATTTTATTATTATTTTAGTCACGTATCAGCGACGACACACAATATCGTCGCTATAAAGTACTTATAGCGACGATCCAAAATGTCGTCGCTAAACAGTTAATAACTTAATATAAAATCTTATATGTTATTATTATTTTGGTCACGTATCAGCGACGACACACAATATCGTCGCTATAAAGTACTTATAGCGACGATCCAAAATGTCGTCGCTAAATGGTTAATAACTTAATATAAAATCCTATATGTTATTATTATTTTGGTCACGTATCAGCGACGACACATAATATCGTCGCTATAAAGTACTTATAGCGACGATCCAAAATGTCGTCGCTAAACGGTTAATAGCTTAATATAAAATCCTATATGTTATTATTATTTTGGCCAAATATCAACGACGACACACAAAATCGTCGCTAAATAAAGTATATTAGCGACGAAAATAATCGTCGCTAATATAAAATCATATTTGTTATTATTATTTTTGCCACAACACACAATGTCATCACAAATAAATAACAATTAACGACGACTATTGTCGTCGCTGATATAAAAAATTAATTTGCAACGCCAATCTTGTCGCTAAAAAGTAATTAGTCGTCGCAAATAGATCTTCCATTTTAACATCTATCATGTTAACAACGACCTATAGCGACGACTTTTTGTTAATTTGTTTTGAAAATTAGCGATGACAATATTTTGTCGTCGCTAATGCTTACTTATTAGCAACGATTTTTAGGTCGTCGCTGAAATTTTGGTCGCTAAAAGCTAAATTTCTTGTAGTGAGAGAACTGTGAACTGGAAGAAACCACATAACCTAACAAAAAATGGAGGTGGCGTTGGGGGAGAGAGGGATAGTTACTGATGGGGCTGTAGAGGATATTATGGGAACTATATATAAGAGCGATATCTTTTTTACGCTTTATAGTTACTGATTGGGGAGTTTACTTTATAGTTTACGGAATCTTTCTTCACAAATTTCTTTTGGTAACTATAAGAGATGATGTGAAAATTTGGATCGGTTCATCCCAACATAACTCATTGTCAGTTGATGAGAAAAAATTCATTAGAGTGAATTTTCACGGCACTTGTTTGGTTGCCCCGCAAAACGGATATTTTCTTGTAGTGACTAGAAATAAGATGGTGATTTGTTTTAAAGCATTTTGCATGTGTTTGCCAGTTTTAAGGTCGCTGCAAAATAAGATAGGGACAATATGTCACTATGAGTAATGATTAGCACAACAAGTACACAGCACCCATCCCCTAACCCAAGTCAAGTTACATAAGCCAATATGTTTTTTTTTTTTTTGGGAGCATATTAGTGGAAAGGCCCATCACACATTCACTGCAAGCCGTTGCCTATGGTGTTGCTATTCAGGTTGCTATCCTGATTGGTGACGGTAACCAGAAGTCCCATTCATCTGGGTACAGGGTCAACTTCAAGTTACGTTAATTTTGTATTTCTTGTTTAATTTTCATTGGAAAGACCGTTGAAGGCATTATTTGTAGATATTATTGTATATCTCATAACAATAACATTCCAACATCTATTGTATATCTCATGACAATAACGATAATATTGTATATCTCATGACAATAACATTCCAACATCTATTGTATATCTCATGACAATTTTAACTTTAATTTTTTTTTTTTGAATAAAAATCCTCTATATCCCACTTTTTGGGAGCATATTAGCTACAATTAATGAACATACAATTACTACAATATATAAGAAATGATCCAATAAAAATAAGACGCATCAATTAAAGATGTCAAATAGACCATTTAAAGCCACCTCACCAATTATAACTTCCACCTAACCAAACCATTTCACATTTTCATTGTAACCAAACAAACTCATTCTGCCACACTAGATCTAATTTTCACCAACAACCACAACTTCAACGTTTAACGCCAACGGTCACAAGATCCACTGCAAAGCTTGCAGTCAGGTGGTCCCAAGGCCTACAAGAGTTTCAAAAAGCCACCGCAACATAGCCATAGCAATCCCCCTAACCATTCCCATACCTGCAAGAGGCAAAGTTGCTATTGAAAAGCCACACTCATTTCTCTCAAACCCATTTGTTATGGCAGATGGTAAGCGCTTAAAGAGCATCTTCGCATTAGACCTTAGGTTTGTGCAAAGTTTGGGTACCCCGTATTGAAGATTTCCAACCAGTTCAGTACTCACTTTTTTATGGTGAAGGATAGAATCTACCATACATAAATTTGATGGGGACCCATTTCTTCTTTCTTTCTAGATCTAAATCAATCTCTCTAGCCATTTCTTTCTTTGTTTCAAGATGCAAATCAATCTCTTTGTATTTACAAGTTCTATATTGTTTTTTCTTTTTGATTGCATGATGGTTGGATCTAAATATTGTCCAGTGCTACTATCCTTGCATACACGTGGTCGATTTGGATTGAAATAGAAGGATTAGATAGCAATTCATGCAGTGAATTAGATGGTGGAGAAAACCTTGAATAGACAAGGCAAAGGAAAAGAGAAACTATTTGGAGTTTTGTGGATAATGCCACCAATTGTAGGTTCAAATTAGGTCCAGTGGTAAAGTCTGACGTCGAACAAAGAACTCGAATTTGAATCCTACTACACCAACAAAACAAAAAAACAATTGGTACATTGACTTAATGGTAAAGAACAATAATCATGCAGAAAATGAATATTACAAAAAATGCAAAATTGTAAATATCACAGAAATGAAAAGGAATATTACAAAAAAAATGAAAAATTGAGAATATCACATAAATTAATATTACTCAACCTAGGAATCATGCTAGAATTGACAGTGCTCAATTCACTTTTAAAATGAAAAATATAACAAAACGAAAATTTCAAATAAATTGCAAAATTTCCAAAATAAATACCTAAAGAAAGGAACTTTGAAATTTTGTCTTTGTTTGAATATTTAGTTTTGTTTGATGTGCTTCAAGTCCCATTCATCTAGATACAGGGTCAACTTCAAGTTACGTTAATTTTGTATTTCTTGTTTAATTTTCATTGAAAAGACCGTTGAAGGCATTATTTGTAGATAATATTGTATATCTCAAGACAATAACATTCCAACATCAACTGTATACCTCATGACAATAACGATAATATTGTATATCTCATGACAATAACATGTTAATATCTAATGACAATAACATTCCAACATCTATTGTATATCTCATGACAATAACATTCCAACATCTCATAAAATATCAAGTAGCCTAAGAGGTAAGCATCCAATAAATCATCTTGGACTGATTAGCAAAAATAAAAATAAATCATCCTGACACGAACGATTCCATGTTTGTGCTCATCCAAGATACGATCAACACCCCGTGATTGACCCAAGTTCCTTTACACGGATTGGATGGTGTTTATGGTTGCAGTAGTTTTGGTTTGTATAGATTGCGCACTACACGCCAAGGTTGGGGTTTACCTTTATGGCGGGATCTACTTGCAAATATTTCAACAAGTACGTCCGCCATTCTCTGTCACGTGTCACACAGGCAAGATTTTGTCATGTCATGAGTCTTGTCAAGCCAGCTAGACCTCAATCCCATTATCAATGCCATGTCAGCTATACGAGATCCTGCTGCATAGCCGCCCAAGCCTAAGTGTACACAAGATCGTCGAATTACCCCATGACGCATCCATGAATTATGTGTCTCACAGTTATTAATAACATTCTCAATTTGAGGCCATCATTTGCCTACATTGGTTTCGGTTTAGTTGTTTAGTATCATGGCAAGACTGTCCACAGTTGCTTTGACATTGTTTCACATGTTTTCAGATGGATAGTGTCATGTCATTCCTTCAAAACCTAACAAATTCAAGGTTTCAGTTTAAGTTTGAGATGAGGTGTTAAAGATATATTGGCAGTTTGACATATAAATTCAAGGTTTAGATGAAGTGTTAAAGATATATAGATTCATTGAAAATCTTGAATATATCCAAATCACCAAAAAAAAAAATGCAAAAGAATCTTGCCGATAAGTGATTTATTTATCAAAAACTTGTCTGTAGTAATAGCAAAAGAATAAAAGATAAACTATAAGACATTTAACATATGATGTGAGGACAAATAAATAAAAATAATTAAATTTAATTAAACTATGAATTTATGATTAAATGCACTAACCACTTAAATTATTAATTAACCACTCCAAAGGAATATCCAAAAGAATAAGGTCTTACCTCACAACACATAACCAGTGAATAACACCATCAAATTTAGAAACAAAAAAGTACGCATATCATCAACTAATTCAGACATTTTCTCATAAAACAAATTGGAAATTTTCTCATAAAAATTAAAGAGTTCAAAGATTGAGAAAAAAAATAATTAAGCATGAGGGTTTTGGAGAGATTTTGCTCCAATCTATCTTTCCCAAGTCTCTTCAAAACTGCATTTGCTTCGTGGGAAAGTCGTAGAGGGAGAGACTTTTACTCAAAGAGAGAAAGCAATTGGGAAAAAGAAAATGGAGAATACAAAGAAGGGGACAGAGAGAAAAGAGCTTGGTTCAAGAAAAATAATAAACAACTGAGTTGGATAAGCTACAGTGTATTCTATTTTTAGAGAAGCATTATAGCTCAAAACTATTTGCCTAATGGATTAATAATCCAATGTGTGTGTGTGTGTGTGTGTGTGTGTGTTTTTAGGTATATTAGGCATATTTTAGTTGAAATTGAGTTTTTGTTAGGCCAATGTTAATGCTCTAAGGTAAGTAAATTTAGGGTTTTTTTTTTTTTAATTTAATTGAATGAAATCTGATTCGGGTGGCTAAAAGAATTGGCCATTGATAACTGGTTGTAATTATTTGAGTTATTTTTGTTATTGTTGTTGTTGTTGTTATCTAGTTTAATTTTTGTTGTTGTTATTTGATTTTAATTTTTTTTAGGTGTTTAGTGACCTGAGTCTAATGGGATCTCAAGTAAGGGGGTTCAATATTTTATTTTAGGGGTTCAATGCCTACATAAATATTTAGCAACAAGAAAAATACCTCTATAATTATTTTTTGGGATAAGTACACTTTACCCACCTGTGGTTTGGTCCGTTTACACATTGTTTACCTGTGGTTTAGAAACTGACACTTTGCCCACCTGTGGTTGACTCCGTTAGCAACCATTACCCACCTCATCATCTTCTCCGTTAAAAACACAATAATACATATAAAACACAAATTCGAGGATCAAAATCTCCTCCTTCCCCTTTTTCTTGAGACTTTTGTAAGAAACATACACTAATTAAATGCCACGGCGAAGTTTTGGTCTGTTTTGGCTAATCTTAATTCCCCACTTAGCATTGTCCTCTTGGATAATTGATATGATCTTTTTGCACAATGAGTAGTGGCTGCGTCTAATAGGAAGCCAAATCAAATTAAGGTCCTCTCAACCCAAATCAAATCAAATTTAAAGCCACCTCACCAATTATAACTTCCACCTAACCAAACCATTTCACATTTTCATTGTAACCAAACAAACTCATTCTGCCACATTAGATCTAATTTTCCGCCAACAACCACAGCTTCAACGTTCAACGCCAGCGGTCACAAGATCCACTGCAATACTTGCAGTCAGGTGGTCCCAAGGCCTACAAGAGTTTCAAAAAGCCACCGCAACATAGCCATAGCAATCCCCCTAACCATTCCAATACCTGCAAGAGGCAAAGTTGCTATTGAAAAGCCAAACTCATTTCTCTCAAACCCATTTGTTATGGCAGATGGTAAGCGCTTAAAGAGCATCTCCGCATTAGACCTTAGGTTTGTGCAAAGTTTGGGTACCCCGTATTGAAGATTTCCAACCAGTTCAGTACTCACTTTTTTATGGTGAAGGATAGAATCTACCATACATAAATTTGATGGGGACCCATTTTCTCTTTCTTTCTAGATCTAAATCAATCTCTCTGGCCATTTCTTTCTTTGTTTCAAGATGCAAATCAATTTCTTTGTATTTACAAGTTCTATATTGTTTTTTTCTTTTTGATTGCATGATGGTTGGATCTAAATATTGTCCAAGTTTGCTTTGTTTTAGTTTTCAATTTTTGTGTTATGTTTAGAGGATTTCTGTTAGTTGTTATTAATCACATTCTTATGGGTGATGTAGATGACAGTAAGTTTAGTGCTGGAGAGCATGGTTGCCGACGTCGAACCAGTGAAGGTGTGGCTGTCGGCGGTGACTGGATCTAGGTGAGGGAGAATAGGATTTGTTGGTTATATACACAAGATTAAATGTGTTTGGTTCAATGGGAGATGTAATTGCTGAGTTGTAAATGTTGAGTTGGCTTTAAAATAGTCTATTTGGCATTTTAATTGATGTGTCTTATATTTATTGGGTCTTTTGTTATACATTGCAGTAATTGTATGATTACTAATTGCAGTTGATATGCTCCCCACTTTTTGTGTTTCAAGTTATGCTCCATTAATTACAACTCGCCACATATCTTTCTTTCTTTTCTTTTCTTTTCTTTTTTTTTTTTTTTTTTTTTTTTTTTTTTTTTTTAAATACTATCACATGCTATATTACAGTTTGTGAAGTATAAGGTGGAATACAAAAAGTAGAATAAATGATATTTATTTATCTTTTTTTTTTTTTTGTTAGCTTTGATAGTTGGATTAGGATGATCAATATAACAAAAAACCTTGTAACTCAATTGGTTGATACCTCTTGATGTTTTCCAAATGAGACATCTAGAGTTCAAATCTCCCTTCTCAAATATCAAATTAAAAATAAATAAATAAAGATGGTTAATATCAAGATGAAGAATCACCCTTGAAGACTACAACTGTGTAGAACTAAGAACAAAAATGGGCAAAAATGAGATGCTCGGTCGATACCGTTTTACGTCAATATAAGATAGGATCCTATTCAACTTCCCTATTTTGGCTCAACCTTTCAGTTGCTAACATCATCAATACAAAACATGAAGGAAAATCTTATACTTAAAAAAATAAATAAAAAATATCACATTAACACTATCATCAATACAAAAATGGAAATCACAATAAAGTTTTCCTATTTTTTTATCCCTCGCTTACTCCATCATTAATACAAAATTGAATTACAGTTTTCCTTTTAAAAAAAAATTCCATTTACATAATCATCAATAGAAAAACGGAAATGACAATAAAATTTTCGTATTTTTCTACTATCGGTTAGGCGTGGGTTCGATCCCCCTTATGGACATATATTCTCAATTTTCGGAATGTTGATGTACATAACTTGTGAACTTATATCCATACTTAAGGCTCTATTTGATTGGGAGGAAAGAAAAATTGGGAGGATAGAAAAGTGGAAGAATAAAAAAGATTTGTGTTTTTCATCATGTGTGTTTGGTTGGGAAAATGGAAAAGTGGAATGATAGAAAAGATAGTTTATAGGCAATTACTATTATGTCTTTGTTACAAAAAATAAAAATAAAAATCATGTAGAAGTGCAAAGGGCAAAGAAGTCTTTTGACTTCAATGCCCACATGCCCTCACTTTTCACTCTTGTTTTCTGCTACTTTGGAGAACAAATTTTATAGGCCTAGGTGGAGAACTACCGTGCTGCATTAGTTTTCTCTCCTTAATTCTACTTTATCAACCAAACAACATTTTCTTCCCTTTTTTGGCTCATTTCTTTTCTTTCCTCCTAGTTTTCCGCCCAAGAAAACAAAGCCTAAGTGATGTTTATGATTGTGTGGGTTAGGGGGTGTGAGACGTGTAAGAATATTATTACCCATATATATTCACACATATTCATAGTTGTTGACTTATGAATGCAAAAACATATTGTATACACGTGATTTGTTCTATATAATAACTAACAAATAATATAATAAAGGTTACACACAGAAAGAAAAAAAAAAAAAAAAAACAATCACAGAAAAAATCACACTCTCTCACAATGGATTTCCACTCCATCACAGTACACCCAATATTGAATTAAGTTTATTAAACTAGTGAAGTTTAATAAATAATAAAGTTTATTAAAATTAACTGGCAAGGCTCTCATCAGAGTTTGCTGATCAGGCAATCCTAAATTAGAGGCTTAAACACATGACCAGCCTCACACTCTATCAACTCCAATTCCCCTTCCAAGAGGTGCATGTACACTACCCAATCACCATTATCGGATGTGCTTGG
Source organism: Fagus sylvatica (assembly GCA_907173295.1). Taxonomy (NCBI): domain Eukaryota; kingdom Viridiplantae; phylum Streptophyta; class Magnoliopsida; order Fagales; family Fagaceae; genus Fagus; species Fagus sylvatica. The sequence continues at coordinate 18,951,781 of OU015767.1, forward strand.
CAATGACATCACATACCCCGCATTCCCACCCCATGGAAAATAGTATGATCCAAATGCCGCCTTTCCCCACCCAAAATTGACCTTTGATACCGGAAACTTAATTTTACCCTGACAAAACCACCAGTGCTGGTCCATCTTCACTGCCACTGCTATATATCTTTGACAAAATTGGCACTGGACGATGGGCCTCACCATATCTATCAAATCCAAGAAATGCTCCCTACTCTTTGCGCCTTCCAAAAATCCATGAACTTCATTTGCTACCCAATTTAACGGCTTTTCAATAAGCTCATCCACTTTCTTGGTACCATAGGGAATGGACAACACGTTTCCAAAGTAAGAAGACATTAGTGTTGTTTTCTCTGTCTCCAAAGCTAAGCATTGTCCTTCCATCAACAACAATGCCCAATTTTGATATCTTATTTTTGGTGTCACTGCTGGCACTAATCTTCCACAAAAGCGCACTAAAAAGACTCAAGTTTAGTCCTTGTTGAAGTATATAAAGGTCCATTCCTAGTCTAGGTCCAAGTCCAATACTTGATATTAATTTAGGATTAGACTGGTTAGTCTCTTATATATACGTTGTTAGAAACCCATTGTAAACACAATATTATATAGTAAAAATGTAGCCGTCAAGGGCTTTCGAGTGTGGATGTAGGTCTTCATGACCGAACCACGATAGTTCTTTGCTTCCACTATCTCTACTCTCTACTATTATTGCTTTCTATTTTCCTAAAATCCTTTTGCATTCGTTGGTGCTGGCCAGTGACTAGAGTTGGTTAATTATGTCGGCCTTTACTGAATATATGCGGCTAGCAAAATGATTGGCACTAATTGGTTTGGAATCATTGGGAGGGTGGAACTTGGTGATGGGGACATACAGTTGTGAAGGGAAGGATTATAGGAACCGAGAATATAAAAAATAAAAAAAATTAATTAATTAATTAATTAATTAATTTTGCTAATTAAAAAAGAAATAACAAAAATGTCGCACAACCTCACAAACCACAACAAAATTATTGCTAATATTTTATTGACACAACAACAACAAAAAATTAATATTAGGGATTTGCCTTTTGTTTTGATGAAGTCTAAAATCTTTTTTTACTATTTTCTTTGGGATGTGATGAACTAGATTAACATATATATATATATATATATATATATATATATATATTAATTTTTGTAATTTTTGGTTTATATGGGTTCATTTGTAATTTTCTTTTTTCTTTTTTTTTTTTTAAAAAATGGGATCAAATATATATTTTTTGGTGTGGGCCATGGCCCCCCCAGTCCCTTCTTGAGTCCATTCCTCTCTAGCATCACACGCGCAAATAAAAAACTTGAAAAAAAAAAAAAGAAAAGAAAAGAAAACCACTCCCTCTTGTTGTATTAAAATAGAATCCCCTCCATAAGAGATGAGCTTCTTCTAACAAAAACGGAGATTGTTGAAGAGTACAAACTTTCATTTAATTTTTAATCTGGGCATTTGTAACCATATTTAATCTCTCCATTTGATAAAAGTAATCTATATCTATATCTATAATCTATTATATATAAATTAATAGGTGAAGCTGAGAGATTTTTTTTTATCTTCTCCAAAAGCTGCCACATCAGATTTACTCTTCCCCACATCAATCCAAATCTTATGCCTCTCAACTCTCTCATAACATTCCAGATTCGGCCCACTTTCTTTTCTTTTTTTTTTTGGGCTGGGCTTTTATTATTATTATCTTCACCATTTAATTATACCTTAATTGCTCTTTTCTTTATTTTAACGCCACATCATTTTAATTCTCATTAATTTCCAACCTCTTTCTCACACGTATGTTTTATAGACTTTCTATCTACACCGGCTATTTCATACTTCCTCTACCTCCTCGCCTTCTTCTCCCCCTCTTCCACTCGACTGCTCATCTCCCTCATCCAGGTTTGTTTATTTTTTATTTTTTTGCCTTTTCCCCTCCTTATTAAAGCTAGGCTTAACTGAAACCGGCTGCAGGCTGCTCATATTCTACCACTACATTCTTGAACAACCATTAATACAGCCCTAGCAGTAACTCCACCACATTCATGTTCAAAGAATACCAACGGTTGTGACTAGAATTGTATACTATGTGGTTCTTTTAAATAGATCAACTCTCACTCTCCTGGGTTGATTGTGGGAATCCAAGGTGACTTATTTTTCATATCTTCCTCCATATTATTATTTTATTTTTATTTTTTTTAATGTTTTACTGTCAAATGTGTTTGGTGTAATTCGAATGTTTGGGTAATTCCTTTAAGATATCATACTAAATTTATTGGTTTGGTTATGGTCGCACTGCGATTATGTGTTTGTCAGTGTAAATCCATACTAAATTTTTTTTGGGTTTTTGGTTATGGTTGCACATTATGTGTTTGGTGTAATTCACCTTTAAGATACAATGTGTTGTGGTTTCATTGAACAACCATATCTTCCTCCTTTTTTTTCCTTATGATTTTGATTTTTTTAAACTGTACTGTCACATTGTATTCGAATTCTGTGCTGCATTAAAAATGTTAACTTTTCGATGTACAAATGAAGTTTTTTAGTGCAACTGTGCTGAAAAAGAAAGGTATTAGTAGAGAGATATGTCTGCTTCCCCTCACTTTTCCATATAATGATTTCATATAGTCAGAACAGAGCAATGCTATTGTCGACTGAGTAATAACATAATTTCAATCTATAACTATTCAGGGCCTTTACCAAATTCATAGATTAACGTTGAGATATTCAGAAACCAAGTCCAAGAAATTCATATTGCCTACGCACTAAAAAAGCACAAGAGGCAATTATCATGCTATCAGAGCTGAATAGTTCAAGTAACTGAAATACAAAATACCAAGAAGTAGCCCGTCAACAATAAGGGGATGAAAAGTTTACAGAGTTGCAGCACGTACCAAAAAAAAAAATAGGATCATGATCAAGGGAACAATATAAAAAAACTTAAAAGAAAAGGGTGAAATCAAGAATAGGAGAGGAAAACTGGAGTTTTCTTAATGTAGGGGAGACTTGAAATTTCTCAGCTGTTTGGTACATATATTATATGGAGGCATTTCATTTTTGTGGTGGCTCATTACTTTTGTTTGACTTTTTAACTAACAGATCGCAATTTTCCTGTTTTCCAGATTTAATGGCAGTTATTTACCATAGGATAATTAAAATTTAATATAATGTAATTTTTTTTTTGGCATAAGTTGAATATAGTCCAATTTTTATAAAACACGATTCATGTTTATATTTACTATATGGATCATGTTTCTATCCAAAAATAAAATAAAGGATACTTAAAATAAGAAGAAGGACAAATAAATACATAGGCATATGATTATATGATCAAACCTAAATAATTTTCATAACTCATTTCAAGCTCACATGGTTTTATTATAACAAATCCATCCACCTTTCTCCATTGCCAGCAACAAAATTAAATGAAATACATAAGAAAAAAAAAAAACTCTAAAAATCTTGATGAAAATTGATAATTATGATTATTATTAAAAGATATTTATATTGTGTTTATATATGGAATATATTTTAGTATTAGACATTAATTATGATTGTGTTTTATATATGGAATAATATATTCTTATATTAAAGAAAATATGATGTGTCAAGATTGTAATAGAAAGTTTAATAATAGAATAAAATTTAAATTCATTTAGAAAATATATATTAAAATAATGAGGTGTAAAATTGTGAGATTTCAAAAATTTATGTGGCGCAATATGATGAGGTCAACCAAAAGTCAAAAAGTTTCGATTTTACATTCTAGTATAGATGTGTAATATACATGTTCTTAGTTGGCTGGAATTGTTTTGACCATTGGATCTTATTGGTTACAGGCCAAGTTAATCGCCAAGGTTCACTTTACAACAAATACTAGCCATTGATGTTCTCTGTATTGGAATTATTTTTTTAGACATGTTTCATTTAGTCGGTTGAAATTTTTGAAATATAGGTCATTTAGGCTTTGGTGTAAATAAATTGTGAGATAGATAGGAAAAAAAATAAATTTTATTTTGAGTTATTTCAAATGTTCAACTCCCAAAAAAAAAAACGAAAGTAATGAGAGATAGTGTCAATGTTGGATTTATGTGACAGTTGCGTTTTACCAATCACATTTTTTCGCTTTTTAATGTTTTGAGAAATGTTATACTAGCATTGCTCCTCAATAATGTCTACAGTAGTTAGTGTTAAATGCCACTTTCCAAATGAACCACTAATACTTATAATTAAAAATACTTACACTTTCACCCAAAAAAATAAATAAATAAATACAGAGACTTACACTAAGGTTTTTGTTTTTTAACAAAAGGTTCTATAATTAGACAAAAGACATGTTCAATAGAGGTGTTGTATTTGTTTTTATCATGATGGTTGGTAAATGCTTTTTTGTAGGTAGAATGCAGTCTTCTTATTATGCACGTTTGAGAAGGAAAATGAATTTGGATAAAAAGAAAAGAGGAGTTGATTCTTTTAATGGAGCATCACCTTCTCAAGTGTAAATCATATATTATATGACCGGGTTTGAGATACGTACTCGTTGCGGACCCGAATCGATTTGGTTGGCTTGTTACACTACTTTTCCTTTTGATCTTATGAATCCCTCTATGCTCTCGTGTTCATCCTTGTTCTCATGGGTTGAGGTTGGCTACTAGAGTTGCCCTTTCTTCCACGAACTAAATTCTAAGAGATTATTTGAGAGTTTCACACTTGTGAATTAGAGTGCTTTCTCTCTGTATAATATAAACTGTTATCTCTCTCTTTTGTTTTGGTCTTCTCTACGTATAATAATTATATTCACAGAGAATATAATATATTAGATGAGAGCACATCCCTTCTTTTAAGGGATTTGATAACCACTATCCCATGATTGATCCAATTCAAATCATGGATAGTTATCCTTATCACATGACCAAATGGGACCCGCAACCTATAGTGGGCGGATCATGGGCTCGGGTCCATCTCGACCCATTAAATTATAACAGCTCCCACTCGCCCGCACAGGGTGAGGCGTCCACCCACATAAGGTGAAGCAATCTCTCAATCTTTACAATAATCTCCTCATACTAGAAGATAGTTCGTGCGACCTCACAAGAAGAACGTACAGCCTCAAGAGCAACAATTATCAAATCATCTCTTGACCAATAAAAGTGCATCATTCGAGAGCATCTCAATTATACCCTAAATGGTTTGACTATACCAGATTAAGCACTCTTCATCCCTCATGATAAGCAGTGCTTTACCCCAAATATGTGATGTACTCATGTCTTATATTGCAAACACATTACAACATAGACGCTGGCCAGCAATGAGTTGCATAACATGCTATATTATCAAACAGTCTTCCCTAAGTCCTCATGTCAATTAAATTGGGCTCAACCGCTTTCCCAAACATGCCCCGTCAGACCGAATCACTCATGGTCCTCAGTTTGCATGCTAAAGTAGCGACATTAAGCTTCCTCTTCATGACATAGTCTTAGGTCGACAAAGGGTAAAAGTAGGATTATTAATCCTTGTGGCTCACACAGTGACGAAGCAGGGATCATTCATCACTCCCACTGTCGGTCGGCATAAAGCACATACAGTATGAATTGTATGCTATGGCGTTATCTCATAAAAAATGAGCATGTCACTATGAATGGGTAGAAACGCCATACGAATCTAAGTCTAGTCGCTATGCAAGCGCCTAACCTGAGTTTTTAGCCCAGTCACTCTCCAAGTGCCTGCCTGAAAAAACTCACATTCGGCTATAATTTAGGCTACATAAAGTCTTGGCATCACTCTATGTTCGACCTATCATGAGGTCTCATCTTAGCTCCATCTAAGGCGACATGTCACTAATAAGTATATATATCTTGCTCACCTTCTAGATGCCAAAGATATAAATGTCATAATTCGCTATCTTAGCGCTAAATGACATAAATGTCTCATCTTGCTCGCTATCTAATCGCCAAGGTGAATTACCCGTGTGAGAGGGTCGATTCTTGCCTGGTGACATATTTCAAAGATGTGCTATCAACAATATTTCACATAAGAATAAAGCTGATAAAATGAATACTCATATCATAAAACAATAACAATAATGTCGATACAAAAACAAAGTATCTAAGCATATCATATCCTACGGAGTCCCATACTCTTAGTATGAGAGAAGAACAAATCTCTAGCAATAGGCTTGGTCAAAGGATCAGCCACTATGCTACTAGCAGATATATGCTGTAAGATCACTTCCCCTTGTGAAACCATATCTCAAATGTAGTGGTACCGAAGCTCAATGTGTTTGGCATTCCCATGGTACTTAGGGTCTTTTGCATACGCTAGGGCTGATATACTATCAGAATATAGTAATACAACATCCTCTGCATGAGCTGTAACACCTAAACGTTGCAAAAATCTCCTTAGCCAAACAACTTCCTGGACAGCTGCTGAACAAGCCACATATTCTGACTCCATGGTAGAGAGTGCAATGCATGACTGTTTCTTACTACACCAAGAAACAGCTCCACCTCCTAGTATGAATGCATAACCTGAGGTGGACTTGCACTCATCCTTGTCACTGGCCCAATCAGCATCACTGTAATCTGTCAATCTCAGGTCCCCGCCATGATAACATAGAGCATGATCACTGGTTCCACGAAGGTACCGAAGAATCCTCTTGACCGCTCTCCAATGAGCAGGTCCAGGATTGCTCTGATAGCGACTAACCATGCTAACTGCAAAGCATATGTCTGGACGTGTACACAACATCGCATACATCAGACTCCCAATTGCAGATGCATATGGCACTTTGGACATTTGATTCTTTTCCTCATCATTCTTAGGACACTGGTTTAGGCTGAGAGTGCATCCTTTTTCCATTGGAGTGTCAATGGGTTTGGAGTTATGCATATGAAAATGTTCAAGAATCTTCTTGATGTAAGTCCCTTGGGATAAACTAAGAAGTTTCTTTGAACGGTCTCTAGTAATCTTAACTCCCAGCACAAAATTCACTTCACCCATGTCCTTCATCTCAAAAGTAGAGGACAACCACTTCTTAATGGTGACAATGGAATCCATATCATTTCCAGCTAGCAAGATGTCATCAACATATAATGACAAGATTAGAATGCTTCTCTTAGATCGTTTAAGATACATGCAATGGTCTTCTTCAATCATCTCAAAACTAAAAGAGGTAATGGAATTATGAAATCTCAAATACCAATGCCTAGATGATTGTTTAAGACCATAGATGGAACGTTTGAGACGACACACTTTGCGCTAATGTCCCTTGACTTCAAAACCCTCTGGTTGAGCCATATAGATCTCTTCATCTAGTTCTCCATTGAGAAAAGCAGTCTTAACATCCATTTGGAAAAGCTCTAAATCCTGTTTTGCTACAATGGATAGGATCAGGCGTATAGAGGCAAATCTCACCACTAGGGAGAATGTATCCTCATAGTCAATACCCTCTCGTTAAGTATAGCCTTTCGCCATGAGGCGCGCCTTGTACCTGTCAATTGAACCATCTGCCTTGCGTTTGACCTTTAGAACCCATTTGTTTCCAATGGTCTTGTGCCCAAGCCGAAGATCAACTAACTCCCAGACATTATTCTTGTCCATGGAACTCATCTCTTCCTACATAGCAATCATCCACTCATCCCTATCTGGTGAATGGAGCGCTTCATTGAAAGAAGCAGGCTCATCCACATCTCTAGCATCGCATAGGAGAACATTTCCCTCAATCTCAAAATGGCGACGAGGAATGTGGCCTCTGCTGCTAACTCGACGGGCTTGAGAATCTTGATCTAGTGTAATACTACCACTAGGTTGAAGATCACTCTCACTATCTTCAGCGATTACAGGACAAGGAACTAATCCCCCACCCTCTCTTAAAGATATATGGTAAGGTGCCTTCATCTTCCTCTAACTCATAAAGGTCAAGATCTCTGTTAGCATTGCCAATGCTAGGGAAATCAGTCTCGATGAAATCGATATCGCGCGATTCTATTTTAGTCATTCCTCCATTGGGATGTTCACCATACATGACATATCCTTTCGAGCTATCAGAATATCTGATGAAGATATGCTTCCTAGCTCTAGGGCCCAATTTTCCATACTTATGGGTGGTGCTGTGTACAAAACCAGCAGATCCCCAAGGGCGTAAATGCTCCAAATTGGGCTTTTCGCCTTTCCAAAGTTCGTATGGGGTGGAGGAAACTGACTGAGAAGGCACACGGTTAAGTATGTAGGCAACAGTCAAAAGTGCATCCCCCCAAAAAGATATTGGGAGGTTAGCTTGCGCCATCATAGATCTAACCATGTTTAACAGTGTTCTATTCCTTCTCTCTGCTACATCATGTTGATTCTCAACCTCTGCTACAAAGCGTTTGAAACAATCCAAAGCTTCATACCGGTGAGAGATCAACTGAACATAACCATATCGCGTGTAGTCATCAATGAATGTGAGAAAATATGAGGCGCCATGACGTGCCTTTACATTCATAGGTTCGCAAATATTTGAGTGGATTAACTCAAGCGGTTGAGTAGCTCTCATAGCCTTACCAAAAGGCTTTCTACATGCCTTGCTTACCAAACAAGGCTCACATATAGGTAAGTCAACCTTAGTGAGTGGGCCTAAAAGACCTTCTCTAGCTAACCTGGCCATCCTATCTTTCCCTATGTGCCCCAGTCGGGCATGCCATATAGATGAACTGATAGTCATATTACAATCAATTATAAAAGAAGATGAAGTAGAAGATTCAAATAAGTCAATTTTAAATAAACTTTCACAAATTGACCCATGTCCAAAAATGACATCATCCAACAAAATATCCAGACCATTCCAACTTAAATGAAAATCATATCCTAACTACAACAATGTAAAAACAGATAAAAGATTATAAAGGACTCCAGGCACATAAAGGACATCATGGAGAAGTAGTGTGCGCCCTTTGCGCAAGTGAAGTTGGTATGAACCCACTCCTAATGCTTCTTCATAACTTCTATTTCCCATGTACACAACATGGGTCTATAATCCAGCTGGAATCTTTCTATAATCTACGAACCCTGCTCGATCTCGAGCTACATGTCTTGTTGCTCCTGTATCTATAATCCAATCAGAAATAGATTTAGCAACAAATACATGTGAGCATACAAAAATGCTACTTGGATAGCATACATAAATGCTACTAAGATCGAGTGAAAGGGATACCTTTTTCGGCTCAGTGCAATCACGAGCGAAGTGTCCCAGTTTGTTGCAGTTGCAGCACTTCATTTTGGATATATTTTTCTTTGCACCGCGTTTGCGCTTGTGCTGATTTGCACCCTTGTTGACTTTAGGAGCATTAGTGCTAGGCCTACCCTGCCTTGCTGCCTTGCCCTTGTCTTTACGCTTAAACTCATTTTGTTTGCGTTGCCCACCATGGCGATAAGGGCTGCAGATTTGGTCGCCTCTTAGCGCTCTGCTTCCAATTCCACATGACGAGATATATCAGCAAAGTTTTTGATATTCTCATTATGGGTCATGATTTGTTTCATGCTAATCCATGAATCAGGAAGGGATCGTATTACAGCTTGCACTTGTTGCTCATCAGTAAGGACATTTCCAGCAGCCTTTAAGTCACGAATCATTCCAGACATCATTCTAAGATGTTCAGTCATCGTATGCTTTGGATCCTTACGGTACACCTCAAACTTGAGGACTAGGCTCCTTAGCCTAGTGGTAGATGTACCACCGAAGTCAAACTTGAGTTGGTCCCACATGTCCTTGGCATTTTGGAAAGTCTCATACTCTCCAATTAGATCATCGTGCATGCTGCTTAGCATAGTAAAGCGCGTGCTTCGATCCTTTTTAAACCAAGACTGGTAGGCTTCCAAATCACGCTTGTGTTGGGCCGTATTCCCATCTTCAGGTATGGTCATTTTACTGGACAAAGTTTCCAGAAGCTCTTGCTCATTAAGAAGATACTGAATCTTCCTATGCCAGATGTCATAATTGTTGCCAGTTAATTTGTCGCCCCTAGTTAGATCAGCTACTACATTTTTTGCTGCCATTATATCTACATTCAATTCACAAAAGGGTCGACTCATTAGTTATTTTGCACATCTTTCTTTTATTTAATCGAAAATCCAATTAATAAATATTATCTTTCTACACATTTGAGATCGAAACTCTGCTAGGCTCGGAATCATCTCCCAAAATATGTGGAATGAGAATATATTTATTAATCAATTTTCGAGTAATTTTATATATTAGGGGTATAAGGACCTCGCCTAATATTTGCCATTTTATTATATTAACAAATAATATAATCATGCATAACATTGTATATTAATAGATAATATATAGTCATGCATCATTGGTTTGCGCCATACACCATTCATTGCGCAAGAATCCCATGTGGATTCTTAAATTGATAATTTAACTTATGTTAAGAATATTCCAAGTATAATGTTGGCGTGAAACACATCACCTTACAAGTTTTTCCCTTAAAATAATACAACCTTATAATTTAAATTACATTGCCAAAAAATTAATCCCTACTACAAAAGGATCTAATTTACATTAAATTAAATGGGAAAACGGGAATGTCACGTTTCACATTATACCTCATGGAATATTCTTAAGCCATACACGCATACAAGAACATAAGCTTAAATAAATTGTCAATTTTTCCCATCCATTAATCCTAGAACTAATATGCTTGCACATCAACAAAAATATTGGTCTTTTAATGGATGGGACGGTCCAAAATATTCTTTAGGGTAGCAAGCAAAAGACAACACATATCATGCTTTCAATCAATACAAAAAGATTGTAATTGCTACACTAAAATTTCCAGATTTCAATCAATTTTCCATGATTTTTAATCACAATAAATATTATAGAAAATTCTACATTACAATTTAAATCTGGAAAAAAGATATACTTTGTTCTATATTCATATAGAGACATATAAAACAGTTTCTAAATATGTTATGCAATTTTTTTTTTTAAATACGCCGTGTACCACTAACTTATGTCATGGCATTCTAGATATTGTTAACATTATAAATGTATAATGTTATTCTCCGTATAACAAGTTAACAATTATCAACAGATATTGCATAGTGGTGTACTGTAGGTAACCTTTGAAATTGCTTCTTTCATGATGAATCATGAAGATCCAAATATGTTAACATAACCATGATATTACATATTAGCCGCACCTAAAGCCTTCTCCTAATTAATAGGAAACTTAAGTAGTTTACAAGTCTTCAGCAATTGTAACAATCTAATATACTTATATTCGGCAGGCTAACATAAGGACTCGTGAAGATAAATCTAGAGATGTTAATTTAAGCATAATATTACAAAATTATTAGCCGCACAGCCCACACCTCAAGACTTTTTCTTTTCTTTGCTTTGTACGTTGTTTAATTAGCCTAGGAAAGCTTTATACTTTAGAAGTCCAGAGCAATTATAACAAATCCAATTCGGTACAGTAACATTAGAAACTTTGCCTTTTCTTTTCTTTCTTAAAAGTTTGGAGAAAAAATGATCTTTAACACTTTATTTTCAAGTTTTCTTTTCATTCTTTGGTCCGTTTTACTCAAAATTTTATCAGATTATTCCTTTACTCATAGGAACATAACCATATCAAAAGTTTTAAATAAAAAACTTTACAATTTTAACAATGGTTTTAATCCAATAAAACATAGCATCAAAGAATATCATAACATCACAAAACAGCAAAGCAAGCCAAACTATAGCTCTGATACCAATGTGAATCATATATTATACGACCGGGTTTGAGATACTTACTCATTGCGGAAGACCCGGATCGATTTGGTTGGCTTGTTACACTGCTTTTCCTTTTGATCTTATGAATCCCTATATGCTCTCGTGTTCATCCTTGTTCTCATGGGTTGAGGTTGGCTACTAAAGTTGCCCTTTCTTCCATGAACTAAATTCTAAGAGATTATTTGAGAGTTTCACACTTGTGAATTAGAGTGCTTTCTCTCTGTATAATATAAACTATTATCTCTCTCTTTTTGTTTTGGTCTTCTCTATGTATAATAATTATATTCACAGAGAATATAATATATTAGATAAGAGCACATCCCTTCTTTTAAGGGATTTGATAACCACTATCCCATGATTTGATCCAATTAAAATCATAGATAGTTATCCTTATCACATGACCAAATGGGACCCGCAACCCATAGTGGGCGAATCATGGGCTCGGGTCCATCCCGACCCATTAAATTATAACATATTGTTAATAGCTGTAAGTTGAAATCAACATGTCCTGACAAAATGTTTTGTACAAGAAGCTTCTTTTATAAAGCCTCATTCTTTTTCAAAATATTGTACCATTTTTTTTTATTGTCAATTACCTACAATTTTTTACTTTTTACTCATAAGCAGACAAATGATCTTTCTTATTGTGTTTTGTCATATGTAAAATTCTAGATATCAATTATATCCTACAATACAATTTACATAAAAATATGTTCTAAAATGATAGTCTATCATTTTGTAAGCGCAAACCTAAACATTATTTTCGTTCTTTATTGTATACTTCTTCTTCTTTTTTTTGGGTCTTTCCCTTTGATATTATTTGTTTCTAACATTATTTTTTTTTTCTTTTTTTAAATTGTAGATAGAATAGAGTGTTATTAAAATAACGTTCTCTTATATATGATATATGAATAGAAAATACATTATGTTACGCTACAATTTTAATTTAAAATACTATTTCAAATAAAGCTGGCTTTACTAAATTACAAACTCTGTAATATACCATTTCAATTATGCTCCATTTAAAATAAAAACATCAAATTATCCATGCAGCGCACGGGTCTACGACTAGTAAAACTAATAGACAAGGTCTCACCTTTTTTTCAAGACATGCTTTTTCAAGACATGCCACATCAGGCTTTCTATTTCTATAAAAAAAAATTTTAAAAAAAGCCATGTCAGCATGCTATTTCCCTCAAATAATTTAAAACGTTTATTTGAGAATATATTTATCTATTAATACCCACATTCAATTGAAATTTGATTAGTCAAATAATTAAAAACGTCAATTTAAGGATATATCTACGTACAATATCTAATAGCCAAGGTTATACATCACCCATATTTTTCCTCTTGCAAACAAATATTGCCACCCACTTTGGAGGTGAAGAGCCATCATTATTTCTTATCTGGTAATGTCACTCTCATTTTAGAAAAATTTAAAGCCATCAATGTATTTTATTAAATCATTTTCCGTTATAGCACACATATTTGGAATTTGTAAAGTCTATAGTCATCATTGGTTTTTAATTTTCATTTATGTCAGCCACATTTGGATTTAAAAAGTAACACGCAGTTATTTACTCTTAATTACTCCACCTTTATTTTCCCGTTATGTTACCCACATTTGGAAGTTTCATACCCATCATTATTTTTCATTAAATTCATTATGATAAATGCACTTTCTTATATATAAGGATATGTTACACTAAGAAAAACCAACTTGACAAATAAAACTGCGAGGATGGTGAAAATGAGGTTGGTATGAATATTTTTTTTGTTCACTATTCCATTAAAAATTAATTTTAATGCTATAATGAATATTTAATTTTGGTTCTCTGTCCGATTCTAATTTTATCATGATTATTTATTTTTGGTTCTCAATCATAAATATTCTAATTCTACCTAGAAAAATGTTTTGGAAATTCTTCTTCTCTCTCTCTTTTTAACCCATTTATATGGTGTTTTTTCATCCAATATTACTGATAGCTACAAAATAACATAATCAAGTTATGTTTTCATAAGAGATAATAGAAGAAAGAGAATGGTATCCAGTCTTAGGTTGTATCATTTATAACAAAATCATTACATATTTCGCGCATAACGTGGGTCAGCGACTAGTATATATATATATATGGGTAAAATTTAGGTACAGTTACTTAGGTTAGGTACATTAGGTTCCTCAATTAAATTCAAACACATGGCTACATTAACCAATGAAACACAAACAATGTTATCTTTTCCAACAATATTTAAATTCAATGTATTTGAATTCAATTAGGAACTTAATGGACTTGACCTAAGGAACTGTACCTAAGTTTTATCCTATATATATAGCTATACTATAATATAAAACCGAAACTTTTTTAACTTTTTCTCTTTTGATTGATCGCATAAAAATTAGACACATCAGCTTTTGAAGCTTTACAACGGTATGGTCTTTGATGGGTGGGTTTGTCGCCGGAGTTGTTAAACTCAGTGCTGCCCCTTGATTTTCTTTAAAAAAAAAATTGGAACCTTTGAATTTGATGTGATTAGGTGCCATGTGTGGGGGCACTTTTGTTTATGCTATAATGGTGAGAAACTAATCTTTTTTTGTGATATAGGTGAGAAACTAATCAATGACAAGGCATGTCTTCGAAATTTTGAGATCTGATCAGGTTTGTGGTTATTTTCTTTCTCATGTTTTGGGTCGTCTCCGGTGAATGCGGTGTTGGAGGCCTATGTCCCCAAAGTGTTCAAAGAAGTGCCGGAGCGAAACTCTTCATCACCATAATTAAATATACATCATAATAATTAGAAGTAACTATTAACTTACTCTTTTCAGGAATGTTTGAGTAATAGAAAATCAACTCTTAGTAATAAATAATGTCAAAAAAAAAAAAAAACTCTTAGTAATAAATAAGTCATCTTTTCTGAATTACCACACCTAAGTTTTTGTCATTTGCTAACATGAACTATAAATATCAAAGGTGATTTGATTTTTTTTTCTTTTTGAGTCTCACCCAGCTGTGCTTTTTATGATTGAGATATTTTTATCTGGTGGATTGCATATGCAATTTTTAAGTCATTATACTCCCAATTCTTATCGTTATTTAGGCTATTAGTATATGCAATGTCAAAATTGTATAGTTATGCGACCAGCTGTTCAATATTGTGCCCTTTTAAGGTTCTTTTCTAACATAATTACAATATATGTTGGACAATACTCTATTTGGTATTTTGTTTTATTATATCATTATTCAATTTCTTTAATTTAAATAATATCTTGCAAAATGGTTACAATTAGTATATTATTAAACTATAATGATATGATGATTGAAACAATCTCCAACTTAAGCCAACATCTCAAAGTCCATTTTAAAAAAGACATGTTGAATAGAAGAAGAATAAGAAATTGAGTTTTTATTTTAGATCTTATTTTCAATAGTTTTCTTGTGCATCGAACAAAGGCTTCATTAAATTCATTGACATAAGAAATTCATTAATTTAAACCATACGAAATTGATTGCCAAGAAGTTTGAGGAAAGGGGAATAAATTTGCTATTTTTCTTGAGTAGGGTTAATATTTTTTGTTTACGATTTAATTGGTTTAATTGGATTGTTTGGTGTCCAAGAAATTTGTGGGTCTATTTTTTATCTAACAGAGTATGTTGGCCTTCAATCCTGAATATTTATCTATAATCCAATTTCTTCTCCCTATCTAATCAGATGATATTTCTTTAATCTCATTTTCAATAGCTTTCCTGTGCATTGCACAGGTTTACAACTAGTATAAATTAAAACTTGAAGCAGAGAGAAAATGTCTTACCTTCTCCAAAGCCTGCCACATCAATTTTCCTATTCCCACAATAATCCAATTCATACTTATCTCTCTCTTCATGTCTATCTTTTTTTCCTCTCTCTCCTTTGTAGATCTTGATTAAAACCTTAATAAAATCAAGGATATTAAATTATTACAACCTTAAAGTTTAACGATATATTGAAGCTTTTAACCCACCATTAACTCCTCATAACCCACCATTAAATCTAGGTTACAGTTACACGCATCTCTCCCTCTCCCCTCTCCCCTCACGCTTCTTCTTCTTTTTCTCCTTTCTCTCTTTTCTCTCTCTACCGCTCGACTTATCTCCCTCTCTGATTGTCTATTCCCCTTCCCTCATCTAATGCCTACTTCCCCCTCTTTTCTCTCTTACCGCTCAACTCCTCAACTCCCTCCCTGATTATCTTTTCCCCTTCCCCACTAAATCCAACCTCTTCTAACGCCTACCAAAATCATGCCCACACTTCTGCTCAGTCTCCTATTTAAATCTTTCAGACCTTCAGTACCTGCTGCCCCAACAACAACCTAAGGTGAGTCTTTTTAATATTTCTTTAAAATTTTTATATTTTCTTTATTTTCCTGGTGGATTTGTGATGGTCTTTTTTTACTAAAAACCTTTTCAGTGTGTGCACATTTTGTGGTATGGGTTGCCGATGTTGTGATAGCTTCGGCTTTTTAGGCCAATGGATTGAGCTCTTCTGATATTGCTTGCAAGGTGTTTGTCAAAATGCTTGACCATTCCACAACAACCCAAGGTGAGTCTTTTTTATTTTTATTTTCCTACGAATATATAACTATTTGACTGTTTGTTTGGTGGCTAGATCTTGACAACAACCATGACACAAACTTGGGATGCTTGCTAGCTGAATAAAAAATTATGTGTCCATTGCAAGCTCGGCTTGAAGTCTGGAAAAGATTGGTACACAAACTCTAGAAAACCACCTCCTTTTCTCTCTCCCTACAATTACACATTATTATTTTGGTGTAGACGAAACTACCAAACATTTTGTTACACGCATGTTTGATAAAATAGCTGATTAATTTATTCAGGAGATCAAATAAAAATTTTGAACATTTTATTCGATCAAGTTATCACTGATCTCAAGGATAAAACAATTAGACAAAAGGATATAAGTTTTTGTATAATAAATAACTTTGAATTTTTAATTTATTTTTGGAGTGTGGAAAAGAAAGAGCATAGAAAAGGTGCTTGATGGCAAATGTTGCTGGATATTCCAGCTTTTCATGTGTAGTCTTAATTGTTGTCGCCAAAGCTTTGCAATTGCAGGTAACCTTGGTGAAGTTTCTGCAAAGGCATAGGTCTGTTATAATTTTTCTTAGCGTTTTTTTTTTTCCTCTTTGAAATACAAGGAATTATATTCTAACTTTGGGTGTGGGTTTCAGATTTAAACAGTGTGCTTTGATGCCCTTGGCCTTTTGCTTGCTGCAGTTCTGAATATTTTGTTGAAGAACAATCCAAGGTTTTTATTCCCTTCCCATTCTGATAATCTAATTTAGTTTTGAGGTGAACATGTAAATTATGAAGTGACTATATTGTTAAATTGTAAGTCTTATTTTCAATTAAATGATATTAAAATCTCCGGATAGGTGTAACTATCTGCTAAAATATATTATTACCTACTACCCCATTGGAATTGTAGGTTGGATTTGTTGTGGAGCAAGCACTACATGGTGAAATTGCATATAGAGCAAAGGTTGGAGCTTCCAAGCTAATTTTCCAATTAAGGTTATTTTCATAGTTATTTTGGGGTTATATTATCAGTGTTTATCAAAAGTAAAGGTCATTTTTTATTATTGAATATATAGTATGACTCAATGTTCGCATCACCATCAAAGTGTTCCAGAAAAAAAGGGGCTTGGGTTTACTTTCTACCAATGTTTTTTGTTTTACTTCCAACTATTGTTATAGACAGGCACTAGACCCTTAGAGCCCACTTTGATTATATTCTCTTTTAAGTCATTTTCTATTTTCAACCCCAACAATAATTATGTACATATTTTGCATACTGCTGTTAAATTTGATTGTATTGTCTAGCAGTCAACTAACAAATAGTAACATAATATAATGAATGTCTGGTAGCAAGAGTAAATAAATTTTATTACAATCAGATATAAGGTAAATGAAGCACTTTTATGTATTTTTGGACCAAAATATAATAACTCTCAAACTTTTTGGAGAAAGATCTTTTGCTTTTTAAAGGACCAAATTGATTTAAATAACAAGAAAGCTAGAGGAGCAACAAATAAGTACTTTAATTACCTTTCACTTTGTAGTTATCACATATCTTTTAAAGCTAAACTAGCTGGAAGGAGGAAAAAAAAGAAAAAGAAAAAAGCCTAAGACTCTAGGAGTATCTATTTTTTTTAATTGGTGTTTTATTCTCTCACCTATTGGAAAACTTTGGAGAGGGTAAATAAATGTCGATTTAAGAATTTTCTTTTATTATTGATAAATAATTTTTTTTTTTATTATATATTTTATATATATTATATATATATAATATATATATATATATATATTTTTTTTTTTTTTTTTTAGTTAGTTTTCTGAACACTTTATATAGTTTACATTTAGCTTTTCATGCTTTAGTTAGTTTGTCATACAAATTAGTTTACATCTTTGCTATAATTTTCTTCATTGAACTATGAACATATTTTGTATGATGTTTCTGTTTAGATATTCCTTATACAATGATCTTGGACATAATAGAAATTTATAATTGAGTTGAACAATCCCAAGCATCAATGCCCATTCAATTCGGTTGTTGGCAGATCCAGATCAGACTAGACTTGCTTCCAATAATTTTATTATCCAAAGCTTTTTGCCATATATTTGTAATTGGCAAAATTTAATATAGGCTATGTTATAATACTAAATATTATTTATTAAGAAACAATATTTTTGTGTCTTTTCTTTTATGCATTTTTTTAATACTAATTGATAGGTCATTATATGTATAAAAAAAAATACTATCACTTGCACCCATAATGTGGTGGGATTGTTGAGGCTTCATTCACTATAGAATCATATTACTTATTATTATTATTATTATTATTATTATTATTATTATTATAACCTATAGAATCATATTACATGCTCTTTTAAGGTCCATTTTAGCATAATTACAATATCTCTAGGATAGTACTCTATTTTATATTTATTTTATTATATGATTGTTCAATTCTATAATTTAAATGATATGTTGCAAACAGACTACAATAAGTATATTATTAACTTCATTTATAGTTTCTAAGTATGTTATGCATTTACACTAAAATTTTCTTATCAAACTATAATGACATGATGATTGAAACAATCTTCTACTTTCAGAAACATTTCAAACTATATATAAAAAAGAAAAAAAAATAAAGTATCCAAAGGAAGAAATACAAGAAAACAAGATTTCTTGAGATCTTATTTTCATTAGTTTAATAATTTTCCGTGCATCGCACGGGTTTGCAACTAGTATTAATAATAAGTATATGTGAGAGGGATATCATTCTAATCAATCACCACTTGTCATATCAGTTATGAAAACATTTGTCACTAATATTAATTAATACTCTACCATTATTATTATTATTTTATTTTTTATTTTTAAAAAAACGTTTATTACTTTAATAAACAAAATATAAGATGGAGGGAAAATTAGTTTGAAGCTTTTGAGCAATGTATTTTCGAAAATAGTAACTCATTAATTTTTCAAAACATTTTTCAAACCTGGATAGCCAGCACACCATTCAACTTCTTGGGTACAAGTTTGCAGCCAATGGTCTCATCAGGTTTGAACAAGTGGAGCTTTTGAAGCTCTGTATCTGCAAAAGCTTCAATGAAGTCAACCCCGCGTTTGTTGCAGAGAAGCTTAGGGTCACCCATGGAGTTTAGCACTACCTCACTAGAAAGGGTGTAGGAGGGCACCAAAGCTTCTTCCAAGGCCTTCTTGAGAACCTCAACCATGGCCACACAGGTCGAGTTGTCTTTACATGTGGGCTTGTTGTAACAAAAAAAGAGACTGAAATCTAATGGACGTACAATACACAAGTCTAGGTTAGATAGTGGTAGCCAATGGTCTTGCTTTGGCAACTTTGAATTCACTGCCACCACCTTTTTCTTGATCGCAGTTACCTCGACCTCTTTTGCATCCATGTTTATGTTTATGTGTCTAATCTCTTTTTGTGTGTATGTGTGTGAGAGAGAGATGGCACAAATAGGAGTATATGAGACACAATTTATAGGCACATATATTAATGTTCAGATAGGATAAACCTGTGGCATTTGTTGAGGAAGACCAACTCATAGGAATTAGGAAAGCTTACCATTTACCAACCTTGATATCAAAGGAAGACCAAACTCATAAAAAGTCGACCAACTGTAGCTGCTATATTCATAAAAGATGACTTGTAGAGAGGAATTCGAAAACTCAATACGCAAGAACTATTTTGGCGTTTCTTCTTGATGTTAAAAACTAATTAAATGTGTTGTACTATAAGCGTGAAACCTTAAGAACTTGAAGACGAGGAAGAAGATGATCCACATAATCAGCATTGGAGCTAACAAACTCCTTAATTTCTAACAAAGCCATCCTCTCCTCCTCAAGGCCACGTATGTACCCATGAAAGTTGAACCATAACCGCTCTTTATTTAAGGGTAAATATTCTTCAAAATTATTTAGTAGTCTGGGATAGTTCTCATTCTTACAAGTGGTGGGTCTTGCCATAAATTTAATTAGTGAGACTTACCATTGATGTGGTGAGACTCACCATTCATATGAGAAGGGGACTACACGTTTATTTGTAGTCCTGAACTAGATTATTTCGTAGTCCCGAAGTATAAATAAATGTATAATCTTCCCTCTCACAAAGTGGTGGGTCCTACCACACTACAAGAAATTTGGCCTTCAGCGACGAATCAAAGTCGCTGCTGATGCTTTAAAAGTCGTCGCTAATGTTATCTGCAACGACAATGTCGCCGCTAATAGTGGTTGCATCTGCTCGATTGCAATTGATTTTCTGCAGCGATATTTTATTAACGCTAATACATTATCATCAGCGACAACATATTTCGTCGCTAATGATGATTATTGTCGTCGTAAAAAATATAAGAACATAGGTCAGTAAGTCACTGCTAATATGTCATTATTTGCGACGACTCAAATGTTGTCACTAATATATAATTATTATGTCGTCGCTAATATGTAATTATTAGCGACAACATAATTTCGTCGCTAATAGGTACTAATTAGTTATTAGGTTCTTAACAGCGACGACACTATATTGTCACTAATAGGTACATATTTGCATGGGCATTAGATGGAAATAGAAAATACAAAATCTACATCATCATACAACTATTCAATAAAAATTTAGAATAAAAGAAAGATAATACTCAATTAAAATCCATCAAATACATAGTTTAAATTCCATAATCTATTGAAACATACATATTGTCTCAACAACTAATTAATCAAGCATCCTCATGAGGATATGTAGTTTCTAATCAAATTCAAAATTGCTTCGTGCAATGAGATGAATCTTCTCTCGATATGTAGGTGCGAATCATTTCTTCTCACTGGAGTAAAAAACAAAACCCAAAATAAATACTTAATTAAATATATGACAAAGCTTACTAAATAGCTTCTAAAAAGCAAAACACACACATAGAGTTTAAACAAATAGACAAAAGCAAACAAAAAAAACATTAGCATGACATAGACCTCACTCATAATTACAAGTAATGACTAGAATACAATGAGTCTCTCTTTAACCATAGTATTGCAAAACCAAATTGTAAATCAATCGATGATTGGCATATTTGCCTCAATCAAGGTTTCAAATAAATAAAATAAAATACTTAATGACAAGAATAAATGTATCCTCATTATCATTTTTCACTTCACATTCCAAAATCCAAACGAATAAGATTGAATGAAAATATTTATAGTGCCTTGTAATTGACAAGCATAAAGAAAGTAACTTTGGTTTCTTAATAAAGACTTGAAAGATACCACATATGGGAAATCTTTGAAATGGTAAGGGATTATTTATTCATTTAATTTTGATTCTCTTGGTACTATGATTCAAGAGTCATGTCTTTTTCTTAAATTCATGAAATGCAAGTTTCACAAATCACATTCATTATTTAAATCATCTACGTCACTATTAATAGCTCTACTAGATGTTGCAACCGATATAGACTCCCATAAAAATACCAAGGATCATAACCAATACAAATTTCATGGAACATTAAGTGATCACACACAAGTTTTGGTTTGACTAAATACACATTCACACACTTTTTACATGGACATACAAATTTTCTATTACTAGATCCATTGTGTAGCAAATTGGATGAAATCACAACCCCTTGCATGTACTCTCTTGAGATTCTATTTTTATTCATCCAACTCTTGTCCATTTGAACATACAATAAATTGAATTAAAATTGCAACATGCCATTATTAAATAAAAAAATTATACTTTTTTTATTAAAGTTTGAAGTTGTTTTCAAAATGGTCCCATAAGATTGAGATTTTTCATTTTAAACCATCAAGTTTGATTCCATTTTCGAAATAGTTCATTCTCATCCATCTTCGTTTTCATTTTGGTCTATCAAGTTTGAAATTTAGTCTTAAACTATCATTGCAAATTCTTTATTACTTTCTTCAATACCAAAACCATATGAATCTTTTCTATTAAGTGTTATGATATATCGCATCATATACATTAAGCAATAAGCAAACAACAACAAAAAAACACTCCAAATATCATAATAGGCCTCCCTTATACTCTATGCAAGCCACCCGCTTGATCCAATTCAAACAATCACCACTACCATATCTCAAATTGAACAAATATTTTTTGTAATGATATACCACAACATACACATTACGCAACAAATAATCAAATAGAAAAAAGAACCAATAAACACTTCCAAAGTTATAATAGGCCACCCTTATACACCATGCAAGCCACCCACTTACTCCAATTCAAACCCACCACAAGCAGTTCTCAACATATGTTCATTATATATAACACTTCTTAGTAAAATATAACACTTACTTGATTGAAGAATTAAATAATTGAGCTTCCCAATTTATCTCTATCTGCAATGACAATTTAATAAAAATATTTAATATCTAATAAATATATATAATATTAGTCATATACATATATATTTATACACACATAATCAATAATAAGATATTCTTAGCCAACCTCAATGTAAGATGCAACAACCTCTAAGTACTTATCTTTAGTTTTAGCAAGAACTATATCCTAGAAATATTGACCATCACTCAAAGAGAAAACTTTCAAGGGTGTCAATAGTTGTAAACCTATGTTCCAAAAATTTAAACCAATCAAAATGTTATTTTCTGGAAAACAAAAATATTGACCACCACTAAAACAACTATTGCACAAATTTAACCCCTGTTAAACATCAAAAGAAAAAGAAAAAGAAAAAAAATTAAATTACCCAAAGTTATAAATACACACACAAAAAATAGCATAAGATTAAAAGAACACAAACAAAATCCAATATTAAGCATATATATTAATAACAAATATTAAATAATTATAAAATTAAGAAAGAGAGAGAGAGAGAGAGAGAGAGAGAGAGAGAGAGAGAGAGAGAGAGAGAGAGAGAGAGACCTTGAGGTAGAGGTTTAGAGGGCAGAGGTGGTGGTCGCCGGAGGTGGGTGGTGGCACCGGAGGTGGGTTATGACCGCCGGAGGTGAATGATGGTGGTGGTGGTGGTGGTGGTGGTTGTATGTGAGAGAAAGAAAATGTGAGAGAAGGTGTAAAAGAGAGTGAGAAAGAGTGAAAATTTTGATGGTGAATAAGGAAGGAGATGAAATTTGGGGAAAACTAAATGATGGGGGGAGATGAAAATGGGAAAAGGTCAAAATGGAGGGAGAGAGGTTTTAGAATTTTAGAGGGGGCGGGTGTTTGAAAAAATTTGGGTAAGGTGGGGTAGGTAGAGGGATAATCTCATGCTTTTTAATTTTAAGGGGGGGTGGGGGGGGGGGGATCCTGGCCTTTTTTTTTTTTTTTTTTTTAACTTTTTTTTTTTTTGTTTATATAACGTTAGGGGATCCTGGGCTAAACTTGTTAAAAAAATACATTTTTTTTAAGTTTTTGGGCCAAACATGACTCTTGTGATGTTTATTTGAAATATAGACTAATTCAAAATCGTCTTTGTGAAAGACACTTTTGAACGTGAAACGTGTCTTTCTGAAAGACACTTTCTGACCAAATTTGGTTAGAAGTTGTCTTTAGAAAAGACGATTTCGAGAAATATAAAAATTTTAGTCAGAAAGTGTCTTTCAAAAAGACGATTTTCACGTTTAAAAGTGTCTTTTACAAAGATGATTTTGAACGAGTCCATATTTCAAATAAACATCACAAGAGTTATGTTTGGCCCAAAAAAAAAAAGTATTTTTTAGCAACTTTGGCCGGGGATCCTAGCCTTTTTTTTGTTTGTTTGTTTCTTTTTTAATTTTTAATTTTTAATTTTTTTTTTTTTAGAAATTGGGATTATTTTTTTTTTTTTTTTTTTTATATATATATATATATATAATATATCTAACATATCTAAGTTTAGGGGGAATTGACACCTTTTATTTATTTATTTTTTTTTTTGTTATCTCTAATATCTAACTTTAGTGGGATCCTAGCTTTTTTTTTTTTAGTATTTTTTTTTAATCTAATGTAACATACTAAGTAGGGACTTTTTCTAGATTTTTTTTAGATGCATTACAAATTTTAAAAATACTGATCTAAAATTGAAGGTCCAGCCACAAAATAGAATCCAATTTCCAATGTCATTACATATTGTCATCACCCCATTAGGAAAAAGTCACAAATCGGTTTAGACATGCCAGATTCCAAACAGACCCAACTCACTTTTTTGAGTTGATTCTTGAAAAAATCATATTTTTGTCCCATGGCTAAGAGCATGTGAATACCTTCTAATCCATATTTTACAGGTAAAAAACAAAGTTAAAATGAAAAAGATATGGCCAAAACAATGAAAAACGACCGTCACGTGTGTTTGCTTCTCGATGCAGCCATTTTTTAATTCCAAACACTAAATTGGACCAAATCAGCGCCATTAGATAGTAAATGTTATAAGCTTTCCAATGACGCAAATTTCACTCAATTCCAATATCGAGAAGGGCTCCAAACGGTAATCACAAATCAGATGATCGGAATAAGCAAAACTGAGGAAAATTGCAGAATTTCAGTCCAGGACGCAACTACTGGTGATACATATCACAATTTCGGCCAAAAAGGGGCAGCTGGCTGGTCGGAAAAATTAAGAGAACAATTTCTAGAGAGATAAATAAAGTTTTAGAGAGAGAAACTCCATAAAAATTGCCAAAATTCTGCCCAATTCGGTCCCGATTTTCACTATAACTGCGAAAGCGCTTTTGAAATTATGCCAAATTTGGACTTGATATTTTCTGAATGTGGAACTGCTAACAATTCTAGTTCTGATTTTTCATTCCAACTGCGTAAGCGCTGCTAAAATTCTACCAATTCGGGTCCTGATTTTCATTGAATTGCGGAAGCATTGTTGAATTTCTGCCAAATATGGTCCCAATTTTTATTCCAACTACAGAAGCACTACTGAATTTCCGCCAATTTTGGTCCCAATTTTTATTTCAAATGCGGAAGCACTACTGAAATTCCGCCAATTCCAGTCTCAATTTTCTAATTAACTACGAAAGAGCTACCAGATTTTTTTCCCGGAATCAAACAAATCTTCCAGGATTAAATTCCTATACAGGTTTTTATTTTAAATCTCCATTCCTTAAATATTTTTATGTGATTTAGAATAAATTTAAATATATTCATATTTAAAATAATAAATATTTCATGCTTTAAATATCAATATATGTGAATTAGAAATTTTCCATGTAATAAATAAATGGAAAAAAAATGATATTATATGCCCCGTAACGCAAGTAGAGTTCCTTCGTGCGTTGCCACGGCTCTATTAGGCTACATGAAAATGGAACTCTGAACGTTACGACACTTATGAGACTATTTTAAATAAAAGGAAAAACATAATATTATATGTCCCGTAACGTAAGTAGAATTTCCTAAAGATTGTTTAGGCTGAGGATTGGGCTCTAAAAACTGTAGTTTGATCATTTTTTACATTAGAGACAAACCTTACTTTAGCACTACCCCATTAATGTAAGAGAGCCCGTCTAAATGTTTTTATCTTTTGTAATATATAATTGAAAGATCAGTGTGTATACAATAAAATCTCAAGTCTTGAATTGATTAGAAATACTTTGTAACAGATATTATTTATTTAAAATAGTAGAATACAATCTCTTAGATCTTTTTTACAAAAAAAATAAAATAATTAAAAAATATTCCTCTTATTCTTCTCTCCAAATGTGATTTCGATTTGAGAGCTTCATGAAACATATTTCTTGGACCAAATTGAGTTGTTGGAAAACTTCTAGACCTTACGCTTGTTTAAAAGTTATTCGTTTTTTGTGTTCTTTGTTTTAGAAGACTTGTGTGTTGAAGTTCTTGGGGGCTTTTAGCTTGAATCCAATGAATTTTCGATTTCGTTAACTTTCGTTAGCTTGACCCAAATCTGTAATATGATACAGAGTCGGACCGGCATGCTAATACCAAGCTTGTGCCTGATATTAACATGAACCAACTAAAAGGAGTATAAATTTTTTTCTTCTTCCTTTTCTCTCATCTTGATTCTTTAACTTCTTCTTGGTTTGGGAAACTCCCAATACTGTAAACATACTCCTTTACAAACGAATGAGTATACAAGTCCACCTAAAGGAAGTGATAGTAGTCAGAGCATCTATAACTGTTTATACAAAATACATCAATATGTGGACATAATAACTCTAATACAGCGAAAAACTATTTAAACCTATACATCACTTCTACTTTATATACACAACAACTTAAAACATCTAAGACTAGTTCTAGATACCAATATACTTGCTCCTCCATATTGAGACTCTTGGCTGCACCATAGAATGTTCCTGCAATCTGAGCAACCCACTTTGCTCAGGAAGGGAGGTGTGACATGAAGATTTAACAGTATGTATGAATGCATGATAAACAGAATAATCTTTGTGGATATGACTTGCGTATGAACAGTTCATGCTAAAATGATTTCATGAGTTTCTTGAACATATATGTTTCATACTGATGAACATAATATCTGATAACTTGTAAAGCATAATATAACTATTGAAATCTGAACATATAGCATGATTCCTTTATATGTAAATAAAACATGTTCCTTTTAAACTGTTCTGAAGAGAAACTTATCTCATACTATTGCATAATATAGCAAAACTATATGGAACATGTAACTGTACTTTATCTTTAAGACTTGGCACCTTGTGACTTTACTTGTGCCATGTCTACAGGGAAGCTATCCCCTCGTGGCCTTCCTGCTTACCAGTCTACAGGGTATGAAACCCCTCAAGGCCTTCCTGCTGTCACAAGGCCCTCACACTGAAAACCGTTTTAAGTGTTCATAAAACATATCATGCTTATTTATTTTTGAATCTCTCTCTTGCCTTACTAAGCATAAATTCATAGCATATCCACAACTTGTTTCTAAAATCTGTCTCAACTGTACTAACTCAAAACTGTTTCTAAATCAATGCACGTTTCTTTATAAACAGGTATCAAACTGGGTTTACTGAAAGCATTGAAAGAACATATATAGATATATTCTTAAAACATGGACTATTAAATTTTCATGGCACATTCCCTTACCACAATCCAGCAGCAGCACAGCAGTCTCAAAGCTTGCAGTGGAGTTCTCTACTTTCCTTGTTCAGTCCCTAGACCAAAGGATATTAAAATCCAATGATTAGCAGACATTCTAACTCACAAAAGCACTCATGGCTTCCCTTAACTATCAATTCTATAGGTTTTCTAATCCTTTTCACATCCTTACCCTATTTAGGTTCCTAGGAGTCTCTATATCGCAACCCAAAGGCAACCAAACAAGCAAACTAAGCAATAGTGGCAAAACATCAAAACTAGTTCTTTTTACTGCCTAAAACAGAAACCGTATTGCAGGACTCAAAATATTTCTTTTCTATACTAGATGGTATAATTAGGACATATAAAAATTCACCCATTTAGTAAACACATTATTTATCATGCATACCAAATTTCAGCTCAATTCACTTGTCCAATTGCAAGAATAAATTCTTCAAAGTCTCATTCTTTCAGGAAACAAAGGTTCTGTCCCACTACAGGGCAGTCCATTTGAACAGTAAATTTAACTATCCATTCACTATCCAATTTCCTTGATATTTCATTTACTTGTTCTATTATATGTCTAGTACATTAATTAAAATTTACAGCTCTATTTGAGCTTTATAAAAAATTATAAAATTCAACCAAGACAGAAAACTCAAATCTGCCAGCACAGTTTTGAAGGTAACTTTAAATCAGTACCCACAATTCCTTATTTACTAAAATTGTATGGGGTTAATTCCATAAATAACATATACATCCTAGGGTTCCAGAAACATACTCCAATCACTCAAATTCCAAATATTGGATTTATTAAGCAATTTCAAACCAACAAACACAGAATCTGTCAAATGGACAGATTTGCACAGTTTTCTTGTAAAATAACAAATAATTATCAAAACTCAATATTTTTCTATGAAATTTCATATACATAACCTAGACATATGATATATTACCCTAGAGAAAACCGTTTCCTCATATCTATTTTCAGTAAGAACAGAATTTCCATGAAAGTTCACTGTTCACGCAGATCTGACAGAGCAGTAAAATTTCCAGCAACTACCACTTCAAATCCATCTCTAATGCCACATTCAAGCATAGATTAATAATCAAATCACAACATGAAATCCGTAAGTTAAAATAGAACACCAAACTCACATAGCAACATAAAATCCCAGCAACTTCCATCAACAAATCTCAAATATTAAACCCCAAAATCCAAGTATTTGATAGTTAAAAATCCTTACCTAGCTTAGGGTTCTTGGAGGATGATGCTAGGCTCACTCTAGCATGAATTGTAGAAGGAGACTTGAGGAAACAAATGGGGTTTTTCGCCTTAAAAGATGCTGGACCCATGGGTCTACCAAGAGGAGAAGAGAGCTGGAGCTTTTCTCTCTTTGTTTGCTATTAGAGAAAGTGAGAAAGTCAATGGTGGGGGCCGGCCATTTAAAGGGAAAAATGGGCTGACCATGGGTGTTGTTTTAGTGGATTACACATGTCATTTTGCATGTGATGCAATTAAAGGTGGGGACACATGGCAAATTTCCATTGGGCCACCAATTTAAGTGTAATGACCAAAGTGCCCTACATGTAAATTTAATTGCCTTAATACTAGTTTTGGGGTTTGGTTAATTAAATTATATGCCCTCACTAATTATATTGTATCTATATTAAAATGGTATAGTATCTAACCAATTTAAATTATTTTATCATCCAATAGTAAAATCTATTACTATTAATTTAAATACAATTTACCATGTAAATTATTGAACCTATAATCCTTTTGTGACTTAATATTAATATAATTAATTTATAATGTTTAGGGGTGCGGGGCATCACATTGCAGCTTGATTCTATTATAATTTTGAAGCTAATGAATCTTCTTCGATTGTTCTTTGAATTTTCGAGTGTTCTTCAAATGTCTTCAAAATTAAAGTTGAATTTTCAAATGTTCTTTGAATGTCTTCGAATTTGAAGTTGAATCTTCTTCGAAGTTGAAGAATTTGACATAGAATTCATTTGGAGCTTTGATACTTGAATCCTATGGAACTTCTACGTTTTGAAATTTTGAAGTTCCTCAAAGGCCTTGACTTGATTTTGACAGAGTTTTGATACTTGTACATGCAAAAGAGTCCACTTGAAACTAATTTTTTTGAGGAAGAGTCCTCTTGAAACTAGTATTTTAGAAGACAAGTGGTAAATTTTGATTGGCCCAAAATCTAAGAGTCCCTCTAGGACTCGTTGATATTTATCTCAATCTTTATTTATTTCTGTTGAAGATAATTATCAATTGCAAGTGTCTCAATATGATTGGAAGAAGCACTCATCGTAATTTGTGGGTCCAAGTGACACGTGAAAATTTTAATTTACGAAGTTGATGACACATGTAAATTTAGATAAGTCACTAAATTTTGGCGTGACAATTTGTAAGAGGATTTCAAATTTTCGCTTTCTACACAAAGTGTTCTCTAAACATCAATTTTTTTGGCATTTTGAAATGATAGCTTAAACATTTAAGGGGTGTGTAGGTCTTTTGGTCAATTTTTAAGTTTTTTGGATATTTATAAATCATATAATTTATTATATTTATTTTGGTTACATATCAGAGATAACTCACAAATTTGTTCGCTATAGATTCCTATTCGCGACGACAATTGTCGTCGCTATTTTAAAATCATATATTTTATTATTATATTGCCACCTTAACTGCGACGACTTTAATGTAGTCGCTAAAATGTACATATTAGCGACAACAATTGTCGTCGCTACTATAAAGTCATATATTTTATTATTATTTTGCCAATTTATCTACGACGACCCCCAATGTCGTCGCTAAAATGTGTCTCATTAGTGACGACCCACAATGTCATCGCTATAGTGTGTATCATTAGCGACGACACAGGTCATCGCTAATATAAAATGTAATAGATTATTATTATTTGTGCCACCAATTAGTGACGACTAAAGCTTTCGTCGCTAATAATAAACTATTCACGTCCACTATTGTTGTCGCTAATTGAAAAATTCTATTGCGACGAAATTATCGTTGCTAAAGAGTAACGTCTCGTCACAAATGGATTCCCGCAATTTCCCGCGTGTTGAAAGTTTTCCCTCCTTCGTATTTGCGACAACCTATAGCAATGGCTGTTTGTGTCGTCGCAGATGTAATATTGTTTTAGGAATTTAGCGACGACTATGAGATGTCGCTGCAGATGAGTACTTATTAGTGGTGATATTTGGGTCGTCGCAGAAAGTTTGGTCGCTGAAGGCTAAATTTCTTGTAGTGCCATGAATTTAATTAGTGGGACCCACCATTCATGTGAGATGAGGATTACATATTTATTTGTAGTCCTAGACTACTGAATAATCACTCCAAATTATAGACATTATTGTTCATAAATTTGAATATGCTTACAAATTGTAGACAATATTATCCAAATTTTAAATGATATGAAATAGTGGTATTTTCATGGTGCGACCCATCATTCATGTGGAAATGAGGGAATACGAATTTATTTGTGTTCCAAGAGTATTAAATAATTTTTCACTTGATATATGTTCTTCCAATATCATCGCGTTACTTAACATGATATACGAAATAATTTGAAGAGTTGTGGACCTGGGTTATCAAGGATCTCCTTTCACATGGTGCAACAACCGGGTGGATTCGAGGACTGTTTGGGAGAGATTAGACCATGGGCTTGCAACCACTCCATGGTTGAACATTTTTCTAGAGGCTCGGGTAATTCATCTTCATGCTTCAAACTCCGATCACTACCCCATATGTTTGGTTCCCACCCCAGAGCACTCCTTAACCAGAGCCAAGCATCGTTTATTCAGATTTGAAGAAGTATGGTTATCTAACCCAGGTTGCAGGGAGACAGTTACCGAGGCTTGGGCAACCAAAAAACCGGGTCTCACATGTTCTGTGTGCAAGACAAATCAGAAATTGCCGTAAGGAATTACGCAAATGGAGTAACAGTCAGTTTGGGAATATCTCACAGTAATTAAAAATCAAAACGGCCCAACTCCGAGCTGCCGAGGAAAATTTCATGCGAGGTATGAATCATTCCATTGCTTTTGAACTGAAAAAAGAAATGCAATACTTATTGTCATAGGAGGAATGCATGTGGAGGCAGCAAGCACACATGAGTTGGTTCAAAGGTGACGATCGCAATACCCTCTTTTTCCACCAGGGGGCATCCCAACGTCGCCAGCGTAATCTTATCGCAGAGCTACATGATAGCTAGGGGGTCACACATATTGGGGATGAAGCTATAGGGCGCTTATTTGAAGAATATTTTGACACACTTTTCAAATCATCCAATCCGGTTGACTTTGACTCAATCCTTGAAGGCATAGCTTCAGTGGTTACTGTGGATATGAACAATAGACTCTCAAAACCTTTTCAAAGGCAAGAAGTGGATTATGCACTCAAACAGATGGGCCTTCTTAAAGCCCCAGGCCCAGATGGTATGTCGCCTATCTTCTATTAAACATTTTGGGACTCTGTTGGTAATGATGTCAGCTCTGCAATACTTTCTTGTCTTAATTCGGGAAGTATCCTGAAGTCTATTAACCACACCTATATCACCTTAATCCCAAAGAAGCAAAACCCAACAAAAGTTACTAATTTTCGCCCCATAAGTTTGTGCAATGTGATATATAAAATTCTGTCTAAAGTTCTCACCAACAGACTGAAATCAATACTCCCCCACATTATATCTGAGACCCAGAGTGCCTTTTGATAAAGTACATGAGAAAGCACCAGATCCTAGCTCTCATAATACGGTTATTGTTCCCAATGGCTAGCACACTTGGCCTTCTGTTATTGGTAGTTTATGAAGTCTAACAGCCAGCGCATAGAGTGGACTATGTTAGAATCAGTTCCTAATAGATTGTATTTAGTAATAACAGTATTTTATACAGTCAAGCAGTACAGTGTACACTATAAATACTGAGCTAAAGCTCTACGATTAATCAAGTACAGTTTTACCAAAATATCTCATCCTTTCTGTCTTACTCCAGAAACTTCTCTCTCTCTTTTATCTCTCTTTTTTACCTTTGTCCCAGGCCGTCTAATCATTGATAACATTCTGGTAGCTTTTGAGACTCTTCATCACATGAAAACCAGAAATACAGAAAAGAAGGGTTTATGGCCCTCAAATTAGACATGAGTAAAGCCTATGACTGAGTAGAGTGGGTTTTTCTAAAACATGTCATGTTGAAAATGGGTTTTAACACCAAATGGGTGTCCTTAATGATGGAATGTATCAGCTCAATTTCTTACTCTATTTTGATTAATGGTTCTCCCCAAGGGCTTCTGAAGCCTGCCAGGGGTCTCCGCTAAGGGGACCCATTATCCCCTTATCTCTTCTTACTTTGTCCTGAAGGCTTACATGGTTTACTGCATTAGGCTGCTAATAATGAGTTGATTTGGGGCATCTCTTTGAGTCAAGGTGGTCCTCAGCTCACACATTTATTTTTTGCAGATGACAGCTTGCTATTTTGCCGTGCAAGAAGAGATGAATGTGAGACCCTCCTTCATATTCTTTCCCAATACAAAGCTATTTCGGGTCAGTAGATCAATAGAGACAAAACTACTCTATTCTTCAGCAAATCCACTCCAGTTCCGAAACAAACAGAATTGCTCCAGTTGTTGGGTGTTCTAGCAGTAAAAGAATATGAAAAATATCTTGGTCTCCCCTCCTTTGTGGGACAATCAAGGAGAGAGAGTTTCACACAAATTAAGGAGAGCATATGGCAACGTTTGCAGGGTTGGAAACAAAAGCTTCTGTCACAGGCTGAGCGTGAGATTCTCATCAAAGCCGTGGTGCAAGCCATTTCGGCTTTTTCCATGAGCTGTTTCAAACTCCCAATGAGTCTCTGTCAAGATATAGAAGTTCTAATCAGAAAATTCTGGTGGGGTTATGGAGGATCTCAGAGGAAAATCCACTGGGTTAATTGGGATACTCTGTGCACTTCAAAGAGACAAGGCGGGATGGGTTTCCGAGACATGCGGAAGTTTAATGACTCCCTTTTGGCCAAGCAAGTATGGAGGCTCCAACATAATGAAAACTCTTTGTTCTACAAAGTTTTCAAAGCCAAGTATTTCCCACATTGCTCGATATTAGATGAGGGAGTCAAAACTAATGGGTCCTATGCTTGGAGAAGTATTACTCAGGCAAGGAAAGTTATTCGAGATGGTGCCGTGTGGCGCATCAGTTTAGGGCACAATACAAATATATGGGGGGATCGCTGGGTTCTTGGATTAACAACATGCCGCATCTCTTCAGAATGCCATTACTACCCAGAAAATGCAAAGGTGGCAAACCTCATTGATCAAACTACAAGTACTTGGAAAAAAGCAGTGATAAAGCACATATTCTCACCCCCAGAAGCTCAACAGATTTTGGGCTTACCCCTCGGCTCACCTACATCCAAGGATACACTTTACTGGCCTTTTACCCCCTCTGGTAACTTCAGTGTTCGTAGTGCCTATCATATGTTAATGAACCCAGAACAGCGATTATCTCCCTCAACCAACCCCAACATGACAGATGGTGGGATGTGGTAACACATTTGGAGCCTTAACACTCCACCAAAAATTTGAAACTTTCTTTGGCGTGCCTACAAAGAATCATTACCAACCAAGAAAAATCTGCAATCTCGACATATGCCAGTGGACCCCTGCTGCTTTGAGTGCTTAAATACTAAGGAAGATGCTATTCACTCTCTTTGGGGTTGCCAAGTGTTGACACCACTTTGGGCAAAATTAGGTCTTTTTCATGCTCTGCAAACCCTTCAGTTTTCATCCTTTGCCGAACTGCTCCAAGAAGTATTAAATGAGTTGGATGAGCACCACCGACTGATCTTTGCCGTCCAAGCGTGGCTAGTGTGGTTCCGTTGCAACAAGGGTCGGGTAGAGAACCAGTGGGATGATATTGACAGTTTGGGGAACAGAGCATCCATCATCATCCAAGACCACCTAATGCATCATTCAAAAAGCGAGAGTACTACTCTCCCCTCCCCCATCACACATTGGAAACCACCTGATAGAGGCACTTGAAAGATTAATTTCGATGGAGCCTTGCGCAAGGATATTGGGGCAGCTGGTGTGGGAGTGGTGGTTCGGGATCACCAAGGACACGCCGTAGTAGCTCTCACAAAACGATTCCACCTCCCTTCGACTCTAGCTATGATTGAAGCTCTAGCTGCCATAGCAGCAATTCATCTTGCATTGGAGCTCAAGCTCGATCGAGTTTCCTTTAAGGGCGACTCTGAGACCATCATAAAGGCCCTGCGATGTTCTGAAGCTAATTTCACTTCATACGGCCACATCACAAGTCCAAGTCTTTTCAAAGTTGCTATTTCCAACATACTCGTCGTTCAGCTAATACTGTTGCCCATGTTTTGGCACAAAAGTCCTTTTCTTTTGGCTCTCATTTTTTGTGGTTGTCCAATATGCCACATGATGTTTTGTTTGTTTTGCAAAGTGATTTAGTCCATCAATAAAACTTCTTCTGATTCTAAAAAAAAATAATAATAAAAAATGAAATAAATAAATAATTTGAAGAATAATTTATATATCTATATCTATATAATATATAAAACCAAAGACGTTTGACTTTTTGTTGACTCATCCACAATTTTACATATCATCATATATTTTTTTATTTAAATAATTTTACACATCATCATATATTTTTAATTAAGTATCTTAAGACATCATATTTTCTTTAAAGGGTAGAATATATCATTTTATATACAAACACAATCATAATAAATATCTAATCTTAGAATATATAGTTCTATATGCAAACACAATAATAATAATGCAGGGTCGGCCCAATCATTTTAGGGGTCTAAAGCGAAATCTCAAATCTGGGTGCCCTTTAATTTGACCATTCAATACTTAAATTAAATTAATATTTATGAAAAAAAAATTATTGGAATTTCTTGTTGTTTTAGATGCAAAATTATTGATCACACTTTTATAATCAATTTTCTCTAACATATCCTTTCCAATGTAAAAACATTATAATATGTGTAAAATGTAAAAATTTAAGGCCCAAGTCCTATCATTCTTAAGGGTTAAGTTAGCCAAAAAAAAAAAAAACATTTTTTTAAAAAAATTTCGAC
The DNA here is from genome assembly GCA_907173295.1 of Fagus sylvatica. Taxonomy (NCBI): domain Eukaryota; kingdom Viridiplantae; phylum Streptophyta; class Magnoliopsida; order Fagales; family Fagaceae; genus Fagus; species Fagus sylvatica. Next base: position 18,987,325 of record OU015767.1, read on the forward strand.
CAAACATGCCTCTATGGATGTTAATTTGATATTTGGATTGTCTGAAAATCGTCTTTAAAAAATAAATAAATAAATTTAAGTGAATGTCATCTTTTGAAAAGATGATATTCACATGTTTCAAATATGCACGTATTTCAAAATTTAAGTGAAAGTCCTCTTTTGAAAAGACGAAATTTGCATTTTTTTTTTTAAATGTTTGTGCAAGTTGTCTTTTGGGAAAAGGACATTTACAATTTAAAAAATATATATATTATGTGAATCTCGTCTTTCAAAAGATGATTTTTATATTTTTTTAAATTTTACTAAATGTCGTTTTTTCAAAAGACGACATTTAATTGATTCAGCATCTAAATATGATCTTTTCAAAAGACGATTTTCACTGGCAAAAACTTTTTTTCAAAACATTATTTTCAATCAGTCTAGATTTCAAATTAACATCCATAGAGGTATGTTTGGTCAGAAAAGCTATGAAACAAGTATTTTTTGGCAAATTTGACCCATTTTAATCCCATAAATTATTGCCAATACAAATAAAAATTTAAGAATTGAAAAAAGAAAAAAAAAAATTCACGTGGACACATAATACCACTTAAAAGCAACATTAGGAAGTATTAAAAGAAGAAAGAAGTGGAGGCCAAACCATCCGCCCATTGTATTTTCCTTTTGGCAGTTTTGGTCCTTCTCGAGGAAAAGAAGTCACATATTCCAATATTACAAGAAGAAGAAAGCAAGAGAGATAGAAATCAAAGTAGAAGAAGAAGAGAGAGAGATAGAAATCAAAGAAGAAGAAGAAGAAGAGAGAGATAGAGATAAAATAAGAAGAAGAAACAAAGAGACAGCGATAGAGCCATGGTTTTAAAAACGGACCGGACCGGCCGGTTCAATCGGGGACCAATGTCTCACCCGGTTCGGTTCTCTTAAAAAACCGAAAATTTAGAAAAAGTGACCAAAAACTGGAAACCGACGATTCGATCGGGATAACCGTGAACCGGAATAGTTGAATCGGTTATGGTCTAGTTCACTTATTTTCAAAATTCCACTATTTTTTAACTTAAAACTACACCATTGTCTTCTCTCTCTTTTTTCCCTATCAACCTATCTCTCTCTCATTCACTCTCAGCCTCTCAGTCTCAGGCTTGCCCCTCTCTCTCTCTCTCTCACTCAGTCACTTTCTCACAGTCTCACTCTCACCGTCGCTCACGCTTGCCATCTCACCACCACGGCGCCACTCAGTCTCGCAATCTCACCGTCGCTCATGCTCACGATCTCCCTGCGGCCTCATGCTTGCGATCTCACCGCTGTCTCAATTTCCCTCACTCTCATGCTCTCAAGTCCTCCGCCATCTAGATCTTCCCACTTTGTCTCCGCCAATCTTGAAATTTTGGCTCCTCGTCCTCGATCTCTCTCACCCAGCCACAACACAGCAACCACATCCTCAAACCGGCTCACCCATCGACCCATCCAAGGGCCACGGCACCCCAACGAGCTCCCTCTCTCTCACACTCACTCTCAAATTTTGTTCAAATGTTGGTCTACTAGTTGTTTTTCTTTTCTTTATGATTTGGTCTATTGGTCTGTTGGTCTGAATTGTATGAAATTTTGATTTTTTTTCATCTATATTTGTTGTGGTTCTTGATTGAAATTCATCTATATTTGTTGTGCAGCTTACTGATTTGTAAGTTGTTGGTCACTGATTTGTAAGTTGTTGTGAACCTTACGGCTTGAAATTTGGATTTTTATTCATTTGTATGAAATAATGTTGAACAACTTACTGTTATCTGATATTTGATTTTATTGAAGGATTGTTATTTTTATGGTTTAAGGATGATTATTTTGTAAGTTAATAAGTTTTTTTTCTTCTTTTTTTTTTTTTTAAAAATAACAAATTTAATGTATTTAATTAATTATTTTATTTTATTTATTTATATAATTTTAAAAATTATTTATGACGTCATCGGTTCGACCACCGGTCCGACCCCGGTCGGACCTAGTGATACGGAACCATTCTCTTTTCCGGTTCTTTCTCCAGTCCAGTTTTTAACATGGATAGAACATGAGAAATGAAAGAAGAAGAAGTGAAGAACAGAAGATCTTGGGGGTTTGGGTTAGTTTTGTCTAGATGATTTTTTTTATTTTTATTTACACATGACCATAAAAATTTAGGGGCCTTCCACATTTGGGGGCCTCAAGCCTATTCTTAATTGGCTTAATGCTTGGGCCAGCCTTGATAATAATAAATGCTATGGGATTTTTTTAACTTGTTTTGTTTGAGCTAATTTTTTTTGCTTTGTTTTGTTTTCCTTGTGTAGTTTGGGATAATTTTATGTTAGAGGGTTAGATATTTGGCTTGGGTTAAGAGTACTTAAAGGGTAGGCTAATGATTTAGGTTGAGTTAAAGGGCGTAATTTCCCCAAAAAAAAAAAAGCATTTTGCATGTGTGCTCTTTTGTGTGTATTTGGTGTCTTTAAGGTGGCTACGAAATAAGATAGGAACAATTTGTCACAATGATGAATAATGTTATAGTCACAATATTTTCCATAACATTTTTCACAAAAGTTGAGTTAGCAGTTTTTTATTAGTTCTTATCTAGATCTACCATTGATATCACTTTATTTTCTATTATTCACAGCTTGACACATAAGCAATTGAAATTTTTTGTGAAATTTTGTTTATCTTTAGACTTATTGATGTCAAGTAATGTTACATCCACAACATATTTACAACAGCTAAGTTAACAGTTTTCATTAATTTTTATTTGGACCCATCATTGATATCATTTCAAATTTTAATTTGTGAAGAAAATATAAGCAATATAGTTATAGAATTCTAGATGAGAAAAAGTTGTTTTTGTTGACTTTATCCTTCACATGTGTTCAACGTTTGCAACTAGTTTAGGTGAGTAATTAATTTAAGGAAGCTTGTCTCTTTTATCTTTTGTATTCTATATAAAGCTTCCCACTCATTACAAAAGTGTGTTAAGTGAAATAAGAAGCAAAAGTTGAAGTGAAGACTGGTGTGGTGTGTATATATATAGAATAAAATGAGTGTAATGTTTTAATTGCCAATAAAACTTTCTTTTCATTGAGAACTCTTTTATGTATTCAGTTTGAGTGTTGCAAGACTATTACAAAATATTTGATTACTTCCCGAATGTAAAATTTATTATTTTGACAAAACTTTTGTTCGAGACACCTCAACGATATATTCACATGCATCTCTCTCTCACACCCAACTATATATATATATATATATATAAGAGAAATTTTAATCTAAACTCACACACAACTATATTACATAAACGATAATATGGGTTCAGAAGATATCATGGTGACTGTTGTAGACACCGCATTTTGTCCCCCTTACAACTTGAGTTCCCAGTCCCAATGACGAAAATACTAATCTCTATTAATGTTATCAAAATCTTGTGTTAAGAGTAAAAGATAATTTTTAGTGACTAAGGTTTAGGAAATCAAGTCTATTTTAAAAGCCCAGAGAGCTAAGCCCATTTTTGAGAGCCCAATGAACCAAAAGCCCAAATTGTCAAATTCTGACCTAATTAAGTAGCGTATGCCACTTTAATACGTCACTTAAATACAGGCGTACACCACCGCTGTAGGAAACCCTAATTTTTAAAAGGTTCTAACTACAATTAGGGTTGCCTCCTGCAAACCTAATTACCCTTTTCTCTAAGAAACTCTAAATTTACCTATTCTTCAAGAAACCCTAGTAGCCTCCTACTACTATATAAAGAGGTCTTCACCTCACATTCAAAACAGACCAAGGAGCCCCAAAAAAATATAGAGAGAGAAATTAAAACTCTAAGAGTTTTCTAAAGTTTAGGAATAGCAAAGCTCTAGGCAAGAGAGCATAGGTAGAAGTAGAATTTGGTAGTGGCGAAGCCTTAGGCATTTAGAAAGAAGAAGTTATTCTCCAGTTCTTCATACTAGAAGGCTAACCTTTCTTTTCACAAGCCTCCATTCATCAACTCTAGTTCAACAAAGTTTTCTTTTATTCTTCAACACAAAAATCGACAAGAGATTTGACCGAGGGACCGATAAAATAATGCTATCCTAGCTTAAAGGAGAAAGTATGGATCTTCTCAATGAACCCATACTCTCCTCCTTAATTTATTTCTTTAATCTGCTTTATTTTCTTTAATCTGTTGATTTTCTTTTATTTCGTTGTTTGCTACTTGTTTATTTTTCACTTAATTTAATTCTTTTTATTATTTTATTTTTATCTTCTCGTAGCCTTGTAATTAATGATGATCTCTTGTAATTGGTTTACGTCATCTTTCATACTTCATTCACGTGGTGTCATCAAAAAGCTTTTATCAAAGAATTCAAATATGTTACATATACTAGCATATTGATATACGGTGGTCATAACAAGTAATAAAATCAAAGACTAAATCCAAAGTTACTTCATATGGTTGTAGATTCAGGTAAGCATGGCCATCACATTTTCAATGAAGGTTTATTACCAATTGGCCGAATCTTAAAGGTTTAAGACATCAAATTTGAGTTGTGGCCGTGCAATTTGGGATAATATGTGACCTAATTGGTATGGCCGAATCTTAAAGGTTTAGAGACATCAAATTTGAGTTGTGGCCGTGCAATAATTGGGATGATATATGTGACCTAATTGGTATGGCCGAATCTTAAAGGTTTAGAGACATCAAATTTGAGTTGTGGCCGTGCAATAATTGGGATGATATACGTGACCTAATTGGTATTATTTTTGCTTATTAATTCTATCATGAATATTCTTCTTCTTATCCATATTTTACATGATTTTGACTTTCTTATGCACAATTTTAAATCCTATAATTTTGGGAATTTATTCTCATTTAATTGGTGATTGGCAAGCTTGGAGGCAGGTTAGAATTATTTTCTCTCATTACATTATGCTTCACATGCTTTGGTTGATATAGTCTCTAGGTTTAATTTGCTTTTGTGTTTAGGTTTGATTTCCTTGTTAAATATTTATTTAGACATAGCCCAATAATTATATGAAAGAAGGCCGTCCTTTTGGCTGGACGGGCTCGGGTGCCTAACACCTTCCCAAGCACGTACCCTAACTCCGAACTCAAATCAAGACCAGTAAACCTTAATTTTTATATAGAATTATAAATGGTTCATAAACCTAAACCGGGTGGCAACTCCCTTTTTTGCCCTAAACCTCAATGAGGATTTAGCGGCCCTCACCGATCCTGAGAGATGCCTTGCAGGCAGCTGTGACCAAGAAGTTGGTGGTGGCAGCGTAGTTGCCAAAGCAATTTTATCGACTACCATTGTCTACCCTAGAGGTGGGTTTTATGCCAGCAATGAGTTTTAGTTTCTTCTTTGGTTTCAAGATGCCCACCTCGGTGCCCTTGCTGATGAGATAGTGTCGAACTCCGCGGGTGAGCCTGAACTTCTCTGTAACAACTGTGGGGTGGACTTTTTTTAAGCTTTTGCAGATATAGAACTTCAAAACCCCAACTTGTATAAACTAGATGAGACTGTTGGCTGCAAACCTGTACCCCAGAAGAAGAATGGCGTCATGGCTATCCAGGTTTATTAATTGTTTACAAATTTAATTTGTTATTACTTTTAAAAGGCTAGAGGACCTTAATTAATTTTGATCTCTCTCGACTATCAAAATTTGCAATTAGCTAGCATCCTTAGTTTTATAATCTTTGTTAATATGATCCTTTCGTCAAATTCCAAGATCGTGCATTTCTTATATTAAAAGAAGAAGGGAAAAAAAATTACTAATTTAAATAAGAGAAAATTGCACTAACCTCTATTGAGGTTTACTGAAATTACACTAGCCTCCCCCTTGTTTTGAATAGTAAAATTAAACGGTGTTAAGGTGTATGGGAGGTACCTAAGTGTAGTTTATTTTAAAAATTAAGAAAGGTTTGTATATCATTCAAAACGAGGAGGGAGATCAATGTAATTGCAATAAACCTCAAAGGAGATCATACATTTTTCCCTTTAAATAACAATTATTAAAAAAATATTCTTTTGTAAATTTTCTCACAAAATTAATGACCACATTGATAGTGATTTTAATATTAAGGATGTTAATTGTAAATTTTTATTTTTTATTTTAGAAAAAAAATTATGCCATTTGAGATACCAAAATAACAACTCAAAGGTTCTCTTCTAAAAATACACCAATGAAACTAATGGCATGAACAGGGCCGGCCCTGGGGTAAGCCCAGCAAGCCCCTGGGCTAGGGCAACCCCCCACCCCAAAATTTTTTTATAGTATACATATAAAAAAAAAAAAAAAATTGTATTCATAAAATAAAATTTTTATTAGAGGGCAAAAAAAATTATTTAGGGGGCAAAAAAAATATTTAGAAGACAAAAATGAAAAATAATCATAAAACCGGAGGAAAAAAAAAATTTTTGAGGGCAAAAATAAAAATTAATCATAAACCAGAAGAACAAAAAAAAAATTAGAGGGCAAAAATAAAAATTAATCATAAACCGGGAGTACAAAAAAAAAATTTAGAGGGCAAAAATAAAAATTAAGCATAAACCGGAAGAACAAAAAAAAAATTAAAGGGCAAAAATAAAAATTAATCATAAATCGGGAGGACAAAAAAAATATTTAGAGGGTAAAAGAAATTATTTAGAGGGCAAAACTAAAAATTAATCAGAGAACATCCCAATATCCAAGGAGATCTAAGCTATAATCCAACATATAACCGGCAAAACACATTACCAAACGTGTGAAAAAAAAAAAAAAAAAAAAAAATCCCCAAATTCACAAACAATCCAGAAAAATCCCAAATCCCTAAACGGCTAAACCAACAAACCAAGTTGACCAACAAGGCAACAAATCACCTAAGAATCTGAGATTCCCGTAACCACCGTTGACCGGAACAACCGCACGAAGAACATCCCACCAGACCAGCATCTCACGTGGATTTATACCGTTATTTGCTCTCTAGCTAGCCACCGCCGGTTTGTCACGCTGCCCACGTAGGAAGAAAGAGACCACGGCGGATTTGTACTGTCCACCGCTTGCTCAGCCAGCAGCATCTCACGGCCTTTTCCAGTTTTTCGGTATTTTCTCTCTCTCTCTCTCTCTCTCTCTCTCTCTCTCAGATAGTCAGGAGGTGTTTTGAAATTTGAGATTGCTTTTTAGAGTTTTAGTCTTTACTGGGCCACTGGCTCGGTTTTGTTTTATGCACAATTTTTTTTTTTTTTTTTTTTTTGTGTGTGTGTGATAAGTTATGGCGTTATGCACAGTCACAAATGCCATTAAAGTAATGGCTTTTACTGGGGCTGGGTCCGAAGTGGTGGCCTGGTGGGTCAGTGACTCAGTGCATGTGCACTGACTATTTGCTTTAATTTTTTTTTTTTTATTGTTTTTTATAATTTGACTGAATATATTGTGATTTGTGTGAGTGTTTTACTATAGTATTTGTGTTTGTAAGTATTTATTTTATATTTATTTGCGATTTTGAATGTTGTGTTATTGAATTATTTGAGATTTTAAATATTGTGTTGTTGAGTATTTATTTGAAATCTTAAATGTTATGTTGTTGTATGTGAATGTTGTGTGGTTGAGTATTTATTTAAGACTTTAAATGTTGGCATGTGTGGTGTGGTTGTGTTTGTATTGACCAAATATTGTAGTGTTATTTTTATTCTTTGGATGAGAGTGTTGCGCATTAAATTTATTTGTCTATGTTGTGTTTTTATTTTTATTTTTTTATGGGAGCGTAATAGTGTTATTAATACTATAATATTTTTTAGTTAAAAACTATTAAACCTAAAATAATATTAATAGGTATTAGTTTAGATTTTTAGGAGTGTAGTATAATTTTTTATTATTTGAACGAGATTGTAATATCATATAGGTTGTAGGTACTAGGTATTATGACGAAGAATGAGAATGACAAGAATAGAGTGAGGTTTCGAAACCAAAAGTCGGGACATTATAATAGAAAAGTCAAGGGTTTTTGTGGGTGGATGTAAGTCTTCATGACCGAACCAAGATATCTTTTTGTTTATGCTCTCTCTACTCTTTACTATTATTGCTTTATATTTTCCTACACACCATAGCTGGTTAAAAGTACAATGTAACCTTGATTTTGTATAAAAAAAAAAATTTGGACTTCATATTATTTTTTTTTAATATTAAATAATAACTAGGAAGTAGGGCAACCAAATTATGACGGGGCTAGGGCAACCCAACTCTTGGGGCCGCCCCTGGGCATGAAACCCACTTGTAGGCTACTGGGTTCAAATGTGGGGGGTTTGATGGTGGCATGCACTTTTGACCATCTAGTAGCGGATGGAATCTGTGCTGCGGGCATGTTTTTTGTCTCATTCAATCTAAACCTTTCACTTTACTACCAACTATGCAACGATCTTTGCTTAATCCTCGACGTCCAGGTTCCTTTGATCCCTCCCTTGAAAACTTTTTGGTTCTAATCAACACCAAAGAGCAGGAACTCAATTCTTATCATTTTGTTAGCCGCATAATCAACCATTCCAATCACTAGCCAGCACCCACGAAAACAAAAGGACTAAATTCGAGTCTCTCAGTGCGCTATTGTGGAAAATTATTGCCAAAAGTGCTGCTATCGACAAAAAGATAACCCAACTGGGCATTATAGTTGATGGAAGGACAAGGATTAGCCGTGGAGACAAAGAGAAAGCAATACTAATGGCTTCTTACTTTGGAAGTGTGGTGTCCCTTCCCTATGGTACCAAGAAAGTAGATGAGGTTATCGAAAATCCATTGAGTTGGGTAGCAAATGAAGTTCATGGAATTGTGGAAGGCACAAACAATAAAGAGTATTTCTTGGAGTTGATAGATTAGGTGGAGGCATAGTTTGCCAAAGCTATACGTCAATGGTAGCAAAGAAGGTCCTGCTCTGGTGGTTTCATCTGGTCTGAGGTTGCCGTTATGAAGCACGGGTACTCCAAAAATGGAGCCGTACCCATACTGGATACTTTTTGAGTACTTGTACTCTTGGCGTACCTAAATTAAAAAAAAAAAAAAAAATCATTTTCTTTCATTTTTTTCTTTTAGATATGTCACAAAAATAGATAAAAGTAGTGAATTTTAAGTGTAATAACTATATGGATGTACACTTCTTTTTATTACTCTTTTGGATTTTGATTTGTAATTTGAAAACCATTTAAAGGCAATGAATATACTTTATTATCCATAATTGCTCTTAAATTCACATATGCTTATCAATATATGAAAAATATATGCATAATAATATATAAAAAAAATTAATAAAACATATATCCTCGCCGTACCCGTACCCTATTTTACTAAAAATTGTCGTACTACCATACTGTACCGATATACCCTAAAACGTACCCGTGCATCTTAGTATATCAGAGGTGGAGTTTGGATGGGGAAGACCAACGATGGCATCATGCTATTTCCCGTGAGGTAGAGGGTATGCTGTATATGTGATGATGCCAACACTAAGCCCTTATGATAATGGTGATTGGGTAGAGTATGTTAACCTCCCTAAAGGGGAATTCGAGTTGATAAAGTGTGAGGCTGGTCATGTGTTTAGGCCTTTAACTTCAGGTTATTATCTCACTAATTTTACATGACATGAATGTTATTGGTAGATGCCACTAATTAAATCTATGATGGGACCCATCATTCATAGGAAGGAATACACATTTATTATGTTTTGAAAGTACTGAATAGATAGTTTTCTTTAATGATATTTAATTTGTCCGTCATTATGCAATTGTGTCATGTATTTACAGTATGTTTTTGCATTTATAAATCAAACAGCTAAGTCCATTCTACACTCTATTTCTCAAATTATCCCGTTAGTTTTGTTTATTATTATTAAAAAAGAAAAAATTATTGCCCTTTAATAACTTTTGCTTCATTAATTCTACACTCTTTCTCAAATTTGTGAACGAAATGGTCCCATATTTCCATCCGTTGTTATGTCACGCTTAGTTTATTGGGTAAGGACTTTCTCACACCATGTACATTTGTACATTTGATACTAATTAAAAATTGTGGAAATCTATCATAAATTTATGAATGTTGATGTCTACAACTTATGAACATATATGCACACTTAAATGATGTGTATAATGGTGTGGATTAGAGAGTGAAAGACAAGTGTTAACCTTTCTCGAATGTGTAACGATTGTATCACAACACCTCATGCCACATTTTCACACTATTTGAAAATTGTGGACATATATCCTCAATTTGTGGATGTTGATGTCCACACTTATGTGATGTGTACAGCGGTGTGTTTTAGGGTATGAAAGCAGCATTACCTATGACTATAACATGAAATTCATGCAATACACCTGATAACAATATGAACCATTATAATTTCATTGTTTGAAAACCATTATTACAATGCATTGACATATATAACATGAACATTTGGCCACTCCTAATCTAGAAGACCGACTTAATTTAGTTGGGAAAAACAATTGCATATCACCTTCCCATTTTGTAATCAAGCCCCTAAGCTTAGATCAGTGGTTCGTAGATTAGGTCTTGTTATAATTTTGCTTTTTGCATAAATTGTAACTAGGAAAAACATATTTATGTAATTTTTCTTAAATTGTACCTAGGAAAATCTTACATGTAATTTTCATCTTCTCTAGTCTTGCCCCCTAGAATTCTTCTTTTCCAACTTTGAGGCTCCTTCGTGTTTGTTTCGTCTTCTCCTCTCTGTGTCTTTCGTTCCGATGATGCAAGAGATTGGGAGTTCTCTCGTCTCTACACCTTCTGGACTTCTCTCTCGGTTTATCGATGCTTCCCTTTTATTTTATTTTTTCTTTTACCTCAATGCTAAAATCATGTCGTCTCACTTAACCCTTTAACTCTAAGATAATTATTTGTTACATAATTAATGGTATACACATAAAACAATACCAAATAAAGTTAACTATTACATGATTTTGTGTTTTAGGAAAAGAGTAATGCTAGAGACACAACTTATTTTACAACCAAATGCTTACAAACTGATGTGACATCCAAGGTGGAGGTTGCCATGTCATTAAAATATAACACTTAAATTTAGACATCATTAATTCATTATTATTTTAATGACATGACAACCTCCACCTTAGATGTCACATCAGTTTGTAAGTATTTAGTTGTAAAATAAGTTGTGTCTCTAGCATTACTCTTAAGAAAAGAGTAATGCTAGAGACACAACTTATTTTACAACCAAATGCTTACAAACTGATGTGACATCCAAGGTGGAGGTTGCCATGTCATTAAAATATAACACTTAAATTTAGACATCATTAATTCATTATTATTTTAATGACATGACAACCTCCACCTTAGATGTCACATCAGTTTGTAAGTATTTAGTTGTAAAATAAGTTGTGTCTCTAGCATTACTCTTAAGAAAAGAGTAATGCTAGAGACACAACTTATTTTACAACCAAATGCTTACAAACTGATGTGACATCCAAGGTGGAGGTTGTCATGTCATTAAAATATAACACTTAAATTTAGACATCATTAATTCATTATTATTTTAATGACATGACAACCTCCACCTTAGATGTCACATCAGTTTGTAAGTATTTAGTTGTAAAAGCCTACTTTTCCCTTATTTTATTTTCTTGAGTTATTTCAATTTTCTTTTTTTCTTTCTAATAAAAGTGTTAAACATGGTGAAAGAAATCGGTTGGCTGAAGTTTGGACTTTGGATGGAGAACAAAGCGAGAAGCGCGGAAATTGTCAAAATCTCTGACTCTCCGAAAAAACCTTCACAACAACAACAATAACCAAAACAAAGAGTGAAAAAGACCAACAACCAAAAACCAGTTCCACTCTAAAAGTCAACAGAAACTCTGAATTAGATTCAAAAACAAATGTAACAACCATTTTCGCCTCTCTCTCTCTCTTTCTCTCTCTTTAAGCTGTTTGACCTTCATTATTATTTCCCAAGAACAAGAAGAAGAAGAAGAAGGAAAACCCACTTTTTGCCAGGTTCATTTTTGTTCTCTCCAATCATACATTTGTTGCATTCTGGGATTTCATTATTATTGGATCTATTTATCTATATATATATTTGTGTTCTTTTCATTTTCATTTCTTAGATGTATCTCCCTAATTATACTTTCTGCTTTAAATATATCAGATTCTTCTCATTGCAGTTCTTCCTTGTTAATTTTATTCTTTTTCGTTTTTGGGTTTTTTTTTTTTTTTTTTCAATTTATAGGATATAAAGTAAATAACTTTGCTGTAAGAAATGCTCGCATTGAGCTGCTAGATGTGAAAGTTGCAAAACGTTTGAGAAAATGTTTTGTTTTTTGATAATTCATTACTTAAAACAAAAAGGAGCCAAATTAGACAAAATGCTTAATCAGTATTGAAGGGTTTATTTATTTTTTTGATAAGTCAGTATTGAAGGGTTTATTAAGAATTGAATCCCTTTGTAGTCTACTCGAGCTTTCACCTCTTTCATTATGATTCTAAAAATCTGTTCTTCAGACTTTGATTGCTCCATTATGGATTATGGAACCTTCAGATAGGAAATACCCCATTCCATTCCCTGCACTTAAACTTCTAAACAAGGGAATGGTCTTTCCATTCCTTTCCATTCCCTCATACTTAATCTTCCAAACAAGGGAAAGGAAAGAATATTCTTAAAACATCCTATTCATTCCATTCCTTTCCAATCCTTTCCCCTCTCCCAAACGAAGTGTTAGAGACAAGGCAGAGTCCCATGATACCAACCTGAATCCTTTTTGAATAGGAGTATTCAAAAAATAAATGGTCTCTGTAGTCTTTTCTCAACACAGCTTCTGCGGAACATACAAACGTAGTCTCTAGTATAACCCCATATCATTCTCTCCCTATAAATGCATGCTTAGGAATTGTATCTTTGAACCATATAAGCTTCCACCATGCCACTTCCTCATTTCTGTTCCTTAACTCCTCCCAAGTGGCAGCTCAAATGTAATTTCCAGATTTTGAAGCGGACCATTTAGCTCTATCCTCATCCTTTAATACAATCAGGCTTTAATTCCAAAAGCATCTTCTTTTAAGCAAGCATTCGTGGACCCATGCCACCCAAAGGGAACCTGATTGGGTAAACAAGTTCCAAATATGGTCCAATTAAGATCTCATATGAGGACAAAAGGAGAAGATGGGTTCTTAAATGTGATGTGTGACATAACTATTATTAGGAATAAACAAGAATTAAAAAGTAAAGTGTTGAAATATTGTGAAACACATAAGTTTGAAGTATTTTAACCTTAGGCTTTGTTTAGTAGGGAGGTTATAAAATTGAGTAGAAAGAAAATGCATGGAGAATGATAAAACAGCAAGGAATGAAGAGAGTAATATCTGCTATTAGTAGGTAGGAGGGATAGAAAATTGGAGTAAAAACAAAGCATTTTGTGTTAAACTCCTATTATATCCTTGTATTAGATTGTTTTTAATAAACTAGAGGGATAAGATTATCAAATCTCCTGTGTTGGTGGCTTCTTATTCTCCTATTTTCCTCCCATTTTAGGAAGATTGAAAATGATGGAACTAGATAGAAAATAATTATCTCTCCCTTTTTCATTCCTTCCTTCCACTTTTCTACTTTACCAAACAATAGTAATCCATCTTCCATTTTCTATCCTCTCCCATTTCCACCCAACCAAACGCACTCTTAGTAATGTGTCATCTTTATCGCCTCTTGTCTTGATATATGCTTTAAATGTTAGTGGCATCTTTTGAGGAGTGCTAGGTGTTTTGAGTGTTAAAAGCGCCTCTTTTAATGGAGAAACCAATGCTGAATTATCTGTCGAGGCAGGTATAAAAGGCTACTAGAATAAGAGCTACAAATCCTATGGGCGAGAGTGCATGATATGAAGAGTTCAGTCTCGCCATCATTAGAATGCATACAAAAGACAGGATTTGACCACATAACAACTCTATCACCTGATTACTCAATGGTACCTTTAGAGCTCATGCTGTGTATTCTTGTAGAGTATTTATGCTGGGACTTTGTCACCTTGTTGAAAAATGAACTCTCTTCCAACTCATAAATCCAAGCCCCATTCTTCTCTCTCAAGTATCTCAATACCTACTAAGATACTTGTTCCATTTGACCATATTGTTGTAATTCGCTTTCCAATGCAAAAAGTGGCTTACAATGGGAATTTTGATTTACTTCAGTTTGAATTGATAACAAAGAACTTGAACTTGCTAATATTACTCAAAATTTTGAAGACCGTTGCTTTTATTTTTCTATGGTAATAATAGAAATTATTGATGTCAGCTTTGTTCAGCATGTTCTGTTTCATGCCCAAAACCATGTTGTAGCTTTTGGAATGTTGGAAAGGGGCAGCTGGGAAAGGAAAGAGTAGTGCTGTTGGGCTGCAGTCCCACTGTCTGATGTGGTGCCTTTGGGGGAAATGGTTGAGCTTTTAAGGGGATTGAGCTGTCCCTCCACTAGCTTAAGACTGTATCTTTAAGATCCTTTTCCCAACTCTCAGCACCCAACATTTGATTCTCCTATATCTTTTCGAAAATTCTTTCACTCTTAATCTAAACAGCTGATTTGCCCTCTTCTGAAGGGACTTTTGTATAACTCCTCTATACTAGGCCCTCGCCCTTTTCTTTTAATGAAGCCTTTCTCTTTATGAAAAGAAAGAAGAAAGAAGAAAAAGAAAATATGCAAAAGGCAGTTGAAAAAAGAAAAAAAACCCTAAGGGCTTTTATGGTGAAACTTTAACAATAACCAAAACAGAGGGAAAGAAAAAGTGGCAGCGGGAAAGAATTTGTCGTCTCTTTTATTCTTTCACTTCTACCGAAGTTAAACAACTTTTAAGTATTTTCCTTTTCGTTTCTTCTTATCATCCTTCAATTTTTAATGCTTTCTTTTTGTGTGCTAGTTAATGAGCATTAAGGGTGGATGTGAAGTGAAACGGTTAATTCTCAAGTCCTAGACAGAAAGGCAGTTCCATTAAAAATATAGCATACAATTGTAACACCAACAATCAGTCAGTGCAGGGAAGGAAGTATGAGGGATGAACGTTAACCATTTTCTCAAATAAGGGGCATAATTCCACGAGAATTGATTTTCAACAAATACGAAATTCTGAAGATAGTAAGTAGAATTGACAATTTTGCTTCAATATGGCATCTGAATCTGTTCAGTTATTTAAGGAGTCGTGTGAATGGCATTGATATGCAGAACCCCACCAATTTCAATATAATTATATGTTGTGATGTACCCATGAATTGAGTAAACCTAAAGGGTGTCCATGCTCGCAATCTCTCTTGTTTTAAATCCCTTCTGAACTATGCTCAAAAACCCCCTAAGAAAATGGAGTTCTTCATGTCTACCTGTCTTGGTATAACTTCATTATAAAGACTCAAGAAGAGCAATAGCTTCATTGCTCAAAAGTTATTTTGGGAATATCCAGTAGGAGGGAGTAATGCTGTTTGTGGATTTTGTCCAAGTTGCATGCAATCACAAGTGTCTTCATAATCTTAGAATAGGAGTTACTTCTCATCAGGATATTGATTTTTCCCCTTTTTCATTTTTATTGTAACTGCATCCACTCTGTCTTGACATCATTGTATT
>OU015767.1:19002992-19027185 GCA_907173295.1 Fagus sylvatica
GATAAGTACACTTTACCCACCTGTAGTTTGGTCTGTTTATATGTTGCTTATCTGTGGTTTAGAAACTGACACTTTGCCCACATGTGGTTGACTCCGTTAGCAGCCGTTACCCACCTCATCATCTTCTCTGTAAAAAACACAATAATACATATAAAACACAAATTCGAGGATCAAAATCTCCTCCTTCCTCTTTTTCTTGAGACTTTTGTAAGAAAAATACACTAATTAAACGCCACGGCGAAGTTTTGGTCTGTTTTGGCTAATCTTAATTCCCCACTTGGCACTGTCCTCTTGGATAATTGATATGATCTTTTTGCACAATGAGTAGTGGCTGCCTCTAATAGGAAGCCAAATCAAATTAAGGTCCTCTCAACCCACACTCGCATTTCATCCTTGAGAATCACTTCTTATACCGAATCTTAAACTTGGTTCTATTCCAGTTGTCTAAATAAAATAGCAGGTATGGTTACTAGTCAATTCAATATAATTTATTCCATAATTTGATCTCAATCTCGTGGAAAAAAGAATTCATTTTTAAAATTCTTACTAACAAGCATCTATTATAAAATAAGAGAAGAGTACTGAATGAATAGATTGAACAATTTGTTAAATCGAAATCTGGTGAGACAAATACAACTTGGGAGGAGTTGGGACTAAAATTTATTCCCAAAAAAATGTAATAATTATACAGACTCAGAATTAGAGAGACTTCAATAGTTAAATGTTAAAACTTAAAACCCATATTCATAAGGACTTCAATGCGTCATTAGGTGGACCATCTTCCCAAGGGACATGTACCTAAAGTTGGAAGCAACATTGCTTCACTGCCTTACACTACCATTATTTTGAGACCTCCATTTTTAAGAAAGAAATCGACTTGAGCATTGAAAAAGACCCTAAGAAATAAGGACATTGTCAACTATTTTGGGTTTATGTTTATTACAAAGTTCTCAAGAAAAAAGATGGAGGAGGTGATTTTGGAATTTTTTTGTTAAATAATATTATTTTAATATTAATTATGTAAAATATTATTGTCCTGAAATAATTTGTAAAAATAGCCTGTTTAAAAATCGTGTTTCCGTTACACGATTTAAGAGCAGAAATCAATTTTCCGTTACATGATTTTAGATGACGTGGCACAACAATTTAAAAAAAAAAAAAATTCCACCTGGAAATCGTGTTTACCAAACACGAGTTATAGTTTTATATTACCCAACTCTTTACCAATTTTATTTCTTCACAGTTCACACGCCTCCCTAATGCCTCCGTCTCTCTCAAGCCTCACGCCTCCCTCACGCCTCCGCTTCCCTCACACCTCACACCTCCTTCAGCCTCACCTCACCTCACGTCACGCCTCCCTCAGCCTCACCTCACGCCTCACCCTCGGGGATTTCAAATCCACAAGGGTGTGCAGAGGGAAGACAACTCTCTCTCTCTGGTTTGAGGTGTGCAAATTTCTTGTGGGAGAAGAAGCTTGGTTCCTTCTTTTTATACAAATCTCCTCTATTCTATCTCGCTCTTCTCTACCACTCTCCCTCTCGTTCGAATCGCTTCTCTCTTTAAGGTAACTGCTCTCTCTCTTTCCTCTGTAAGCCCTCTCTCTTCTTTGCTGAAGATTGCTGCTCTATTTACTGATTTAGGGTTTCTAATTCTTGCTTTTTGATTTTTTCATTGCTGGATGTCTTTGTTATTTTGAAAGTAATAAGCAAAAAATTTGTGGGTTTATTTCCATTTTTCTTCTGTTTACTCTGAGGATGAAAAGGTTGTGCTTTTAGGATCAGTAGTTTGTGGGTTTTGAAGAATGACCCAATTTCTTGTATTTGTATTTCTACCCTGGAATATTCCATTTTATTCTCTCTTCTTCTTTTTGGAAAAGTGGATATTTTTAAAAATTGAAAAATAATAAAAAGAAAAGAAAAGATTAAGTGATGGTCTATTGCATTTTGCTGATCATGATATAAATGGCATTTTTTGGCCACTACGATTGACAATTGCACAATTAAATTAAAAGAAAAGGAAAGACCAACTAAAATTATAGCAACCACACAATCATACAGGCAATGTATCATTTTCATGGTCCCATAGATTGTCTATACAAACAGATTAATATATGTCATCATATTGGACATATTGATGTAAATTGTAGACAACTAGACAAGTACTATAACCTTTATCATTAACACAGTTTTTGGTTCGGTTTCAGCACTTACTCTAAATATTACTGTGTAATATATGATTTTTGGGGAAAATATAAAAAAGTCCTACCTAAACTTTGGATCAAAATCAAGTTAATTTGATTTTTAGTTTAATTTTATTGGGCCAAATAGTTTAAATGTAAATTTATTTCTATCAAGTAGCCTTTGTATAGATTGCGCACTACGCGCCAAGGTTGGGGTTTACCTTTATGGTGGGATCTGCTTGTTGCAAATATTTCAACAAGTACGTCGGCTTCTCTATATGGGGTTTACCTTTATGGTGGGATCTGCTTGTTGCAAATATTTCAACAAGTACGTCGGCTTCTCTATATGGGGTTTACCTTTATGGTAAGATTTTGTCATGTCATGAGTCTTGTCAAGCCAACTAGACCGCAATCCCATTATCAGTGCCAGTGCCATTATCAGTGGTGTGAGTTTAGTTTAGATATAGGTCTTGTGATGGCGAGCACGTGTGGTATTTTGGAGTTGAGGTCCAGTTGGTTATTGTAGCTAAAGCAATAACAAAAAAAAAAAAAATTGCCTAGGATCGAAGTGAGCGCTAATTGCTCTAATACCACAAAGAAATTGTTATAAAGTGATACAGAAAATTATTAGATTTGAATGGAAATTGTGGATTAACACAATCAATTCATAATTCATAATTATGATTGTTTTGTATGGAATTCCCCCATTGTAAAAATGGGTTCTATATATTTTAATGTATCATCATCTCAGTTAATAAAGTAGATGCAGCCCTTTGGTTCATGCTTTGTCTCTTCTCTTTATCACTTTATCACAATTCCTACATGGTATCAGAGCATTAAGCACTCACATGAGTCACTTCGGTTATGTGTCCTTTTTTCCTTTTTGTTTTCTTCTTCTTGTCTATCGTTTCCGCATCTTTAACTACAATGACCAACCGAACCTCAATTCCAAAATACTACATATCCTAATGTATACTTTGCCTCACATTTAAAAATTAAAAAATAAAGATTTAAATACCGTTTTGGTCCTTAACCTTTGGCCTTTGTATCAAACCGGTCCCTAACCTTTCAACTGTGTCAAATTGGTACTCAACCTTTCAACCTTGTGTCAAAATGGTCCTCGCCGTTAAGTGTTAGATGGAAAATACTGATGTGACTAACAGTTTATTTTTAATTTTAAAAATATCTGACGTGGCATGCCAACTCAAATTTTAATAAAAAAAAAAATACCAACTCAAATAAAAAAAATATTATGAACATTTTTTTTCCTTTCTTCTTCATCAGAATTTCTAACCCAATACTCAAATATTTCTTTTTCCAAATCCCTAACCCCCTTGCACAGCCATTCACCGCCCCTCCTTGCACAATCACCGCCCCTATCGCAGAGATATATTTTAAGCACCAATGCAACCCAACTATATACTGACAAAAGGAAATTACGGTCCCCAAGATAATAAAAGGTAGAAATCTGATAACTTATTGCTTGGCAAAAGCAAAGAACAAAGAAACTTTTGAATAGAAAAATTTGCCTAACTACAGCTTCATCCATTCCAAGCAAGGACATAGCCCCCAACAAAATCTAGAAGGATAATAGTCCTTCAAGTAGACCTCCCCGCTAAAACCAATAATATAGAAACTGAAGGCTCTTTTGTGACGAGCCATGGTGACACGCGTAACTGGCACAATGGAGATTGTATGCCTCTCGCATATGACCCTAGCAGAAGGAGGTGCAGGAGCTCTCTCCGCAATAACTTCAGAAGAAAACTTGTTGAGGAAAGAGTGGGCAAAAAAGGCAGGAGTGCATTTATATGCCTGAGTGTTGCACAACTGGACACCTTTGGCTTGGTGGAAAACCTCACCAGGAACTGATGCAAGAAGGAAGGGCGGTGAATGGCTATGCAAGGGGGTTAGGGATTTGAAAAAAAAAAAAAATTGGATGTCAGGTTAGAAATTACGAAGAAGAGAAAAAAAATAATAGATAAATATTTAAGTAATAATATATATATATATATATATATATAATAATAATATATATATATATATATATAATATATTATTTGAGTTGGCATGTCATGTCAAATATTTTTAAAATTAAAAATAAACTGTTAGCCACGTCAACATTTTCCATCCAACACTTAACGGCAAGGACCATTTTGACACAAGGTTGAAAGGTTGAGACCAATTTGACACAGTTGAAAGGTTAGGGACCAATTTAACACAAACGCCAAAGGTTGAGGACCAAAACGGTATTTAAACCAAAAATAAAATATGTGATTATTCTAACACTCCTTCTTACTGTTACAAAATAATGAATTTAATCATTTAATGTTACAAAAAATATATATATATATATATATTTATTACTGTATACAATATATAATGAATTTAATCATTTAATGTTACAAAAAAATATATATATCAATTCTCCCGAAAGCTTAAACTGTTACAAAATAATAAATTTAATCATTTAATGATTATTCTAACACTCCTTCTTTTTTCTTTTTTCTTTTTTGAGATAGAGCAGATAATGCTTTTTAATTAATGACCATCTGACTTAAATTGTTAAAAAATAATAAATTTAATCATTTAACCATTATTCTGACTATTAATAGATTTCAACAACTCGCTAAAATCCTGAACCCATCAAATTTTCTTTTCTTTAATTGTTTCTTTTTTCGTTCTTTATATAGGTGATAGAGATTTGTCAACTTCCTATCTAAACGTTATCATGCATTAAATTTTCTTTCTTTAATTTAAATTTTCTTTCTTTAATTGTTTCTTCTATTGGCTAGATCATTATTATCATTAAATTTTCTTCTATTGTCAACTTAGTCTTTAACACATTTAGTTTTTCACATCAAGAACAAATGCCGACACAGTTTCTTGCGTATTGAGTTTTTTTCTTCATCTACAAGTCATTTTTTATGAATATAGCGGTTAAATTCCTTATAGATTTGTTTTCATTACTTACATGGAAATCATGTGCTTTCTATCAATTATGGCTGGTGGATTTTTTATGAGTTTGGTCTTCCTTTGATATCAAGGTTGGTAAGCTTTCCTTATGAGTTTTGTCTTTCTCAACACATGTGCCTTCCTTATGCGCTTTAATATATGTGCGGATGTGCCTATAAATTCTGTCTCTTATACTCCTATTTGTGCCATCTCTCTCTCTCTCTCACACACACATACACACAAAAGGAGATTAGACACATAAACATAAACATGGATGCAAAAGAGGTCGAGGTGACTGTGATCAAGGAAGAGGTGGTGGCAGCCAATTCGAAGTTGTCAAAGACAGACCATTGGCTACCACTATCTAACCTAGACTTGTGTATTTTACGTCCATTAGATTTCAGTCTATTTTTTTGTTACAACAAGCCCACCTGTAACGACAACTGGACCTTTGTGGCCATGGTTGAGATTCTCAAGAAGGCCTTGGAAGAAGCTTTGGTGCCCTACTACGCCCTTGCTGGTGAGGTAGTGCTAAACTCCGCGGTTGAGCCTAAGCTTATCTGCAACAACCGCGGGGTTGACTTCATTGAAGCTTTTGCGGATACAGAGCTTCGAATGCTCAACTTGTTCAAACCTGATGAGACCATTGGCTGCAAACTTGTACCCAAGAAAAAGAATGGCGTGCTGGCTGTACAGGTTTGCAAATGTTTCAAAAAGTTAATGAGTTATTATTTCGAAAATACATTGCTCAAAGCTTCAAACTAATATTCCCTCCATCTTATATTTTGTTTGTTAAACTAATAAACTTGTCAATGACAAATTTTTTCATAAACTTTTTAAAAACTAATATGATAAGTGTTAGTTGAAGTAACATCACTCTTTAAATATAATAAACATTACTTTTATTCAATGGATAGATTAAATATGACTACAAAGAACAAAGGTCTAGATTACGGAAGCTTGTACCTTGTAACAGTCTCATTTTTTTCTCTTTTTTACAAGAAACTCAACTTTCGTAGTCTAGATTAAATATTACATATTTAACAATATACAAATTACCACGTCATTAAAAAATTTAAATTATGTAGCAATTTTTCCACTTCTAAATCCAGGAACTAAAATCAAGACCTTTAAAATGATTCTCTATGTTTCACTTTTTTTTTTTTTTTTTTAGTTTTTGATTTGTAGTGATGTTAGAAAAATTATAAATTTTATTATATAAGTTTTATAAGCTAATGTGTTATCAATCACAAAATACCCATTAAGCTATTTATTTATTATGTGTTAAAGTGACACTAATCACATTCATTAAATACTATCTCGAGTTGTAAGTCTTTTATAATAAAAATGATAGTATCTATAATATTTTCCTTCTCTGACATTATTTAATGCCATGAAACGAACTTGTAGGCAACTGGGTTCAAATGTGGGGGCCTTGTGGTGGCATGCACATTTGACCATGGAGTAGTAGACGCATACTCGGCGGGCTTGTTTCTTGTTTCATGGGCTGAGGCTGCTCAATCTAAACATTTCTCTTTATTACCAACTTTCCACCGCACGTTGCTCAATCCTCGACGTCCCAGTTCCTATAATCCTTCCCTTCACAACTTGTACATCCCCATCACCAAGTTCCACCCTCCCAAAGATTCTGAACTCAGTTCCAATAATTTCTCAAGCCGCATATACTCAGTAAAGGCCGACATAATCAACCAACTCCAATCACTGGCCAGCACCAACGAATGCAAAAGGACCAAACTTGAGTCTTTTAGTGCGCTTTTGTGGAAGATTAGTGCCAAAACTCATGACACCAACAAAAGGATATCAAAACTGGGCATTGTTGTTGATGGAAGGACAATGCTTAGCTTTGGAGACAAAGAGAAAACAAAACTAATGTCTTCTTACTTTGGAAACGTGTTGTCCATTCCTTATGATAGCAAGAATGTGGATGAGCTTATTGAAAAGCCATTAAGTTGGGTAGCAAATGAAGTTCATGGATTTTTGGAAGGCGCAAAGAGTAGGGAACATTTCTTGGATTTGATAGATATGGTGGAGGCCCATCTTCCAGTGCCAATTTTGGCAAAAATATATAGCAGTGGCAATGAAGATGGACCAGCTCTGGTGGTTTCGTCGGGGCAAAAGTTTCCGGTATCAAAGGTAGATTTTGGGTGGGGAAGGGCAGCATTCGGGTCATACTATTTTCCATGGGGTGGGAATGTGGGTTATGTGATGCCATTGCCAAGCACATCCGAAAATGGTGATTGGGTGGTGTACATGCACCTCTCGGAAAAGGAATTGGATTTGATAGAGCGTGAGGCTGGTCATGTGTTTAAGCCTTTAATTTAGGATTACCTTATCAGAAAACTCAAATGAGAGCCTTGCCATTTAGTTTAATTAACTTCTCTGTTAATTAAACTTCAATAGTTTAATAAACTTAATTTAATATTGGGTGTATTGTGAAGGAGTTCAAGTGCGTTGAGTGGGAATTCATTGTGAGAGAGTGTGTAATTTTTTCTTTTTCTTTTTTCTTGCAACCTTTTTTATATTATTTGTTAGTTATTATATACAACATGTCATGTATATACAATATGTTTTTGAATTTATAAATCAACAACTATGAATATGCATGAATATATATGGGTAATAATTTGCTTGTCTCACACCCCTAATCCACACCATCATAAACATCACTTAGGCTTCGTTTGGTTGGTTGGAAAACAAGTGGAAAGAAAGAAAATGAGAGAAAAGAGGAAGAAAAGGTTGTTTGGTTGAAAAAAAAGGAGGAGAGAAAACCGGTGCGGCACAATAGTTTTCTACCTAAGCCCATAAATTTTTTTCTCCCCAAAGCAGAGAGAAAAGTAAGGGTGTGTGGGCAATGAATTCAAAATACTTCTTTGCCATTTTCCCTTCTACATGACTTTTTTTGTAACAAGGATATAATAGTAATTGTCTATAAACTATATTTTCCATCATTCCTCTTTTTCATCTTCCCAACCAAATACATGATGGAAAACACAATTTTTTTCTATCCTCCCAACATTTTCTATTCTCTTAACTTTTCCATCATCCCAATCAAACAGAGCCTTAACTGTGGACATAAATTCACAAGTTGTGTACATCAACATTCTAAAATTGAGAATATATGTCCACAAGAGCGGTGCTATTATATTAACCACTCTCAACCGTGAGCACTTCCACTCATCCACATCTCTAACATTCCTTCAAACATTGTCATCCTCTCCATCTTTTGTAATGAAATCTCACCTATACAGCCCACTACAAAATAGGTCATAGGCATTTTATTCACCATTAAAGACAATGGGTTTGAGACCAATTTGACCATACTCTTCTCTCCTAACTACTCCCCCATGTTTTCCCTTTATGACATTGTAGAGATAATTTTGTGTTAATTTATTCTGTGTTTTCATTTAACCTTACAAGTGGAAGCACAACATGGTGCAACAAGATAGTCCTTGTTACCTACTTTCATCACTGCCCAGGGATTATGCCACTCTTTCCAACAAATATATGATAGAGAATTTGTGGATCATCATTTAGAGATATCTCTTACATTTTCTTTATGATTTTAATTATTGAATTACTACTAT
This sequence comes from Fagus sylvatica, assembly GCA_907173295.1. NCBI lineage: Eukaryota > Viridiplantae > Streptophyta > Magnoliopsida > Fagales > Fagaceae > Fagus > Fagus sylvatica. The sequence continues at coordinate 19,011,729 of OU015767.1, forward strand.
AGTGACACCATCACAAAACACTACCCAATTGATTTGCTCGTCATTGACCCTAAACCGTAATCCGATTTTATTTTTTCTTTCAATTCGAATATATATTTCTTGTTTGTGATGTAGTGAATTAAACAATAATATTAAATTACAAACAAACAAAAAATCAAAGAGTTGTTAAACAAAAACAAAAATTCCTCATTGAGATAGAGAACTGTGAATTGGAAGAAACCACATAACCAAACAGAAAATGGAGGTGGCGTTGGGGGAGAGAGGGATAGTTACTGATGGGGCTGTAGAGGATATTATGGGAACTATATATAAGAGCGATATCATTTGGGATAGTGAGAACTGTGAATTGGAAGAAACCACATAACCAAACAGAAAATGGAGGTGGCGTTAGGGGAGAGAGGGATAGTTATTGATGGGGCTGTAAAGGATATATAAGAGCGATATCTTTTTATTCGAACACCTCTAGGCCCTAAGGTGAAGGTAAATAAGCGGGTGATATTAATTTCCACTTTCATGTGGATTGATGGCTTCAATTTTAACTTTAATTTTTTTTTTTTTAATAAAAATCCTCTATATCCCACTTTTTGGGAGCATATTAGCTGCAATTGGTGAACTTACAATTATTGCAATATGAGAAATGATCCAATAAAAATAAGACACGCCAATTAAAAATGTCAAATAGACCATTTAAAGCCTCACCAATTATGTGGGTTCCCGTTAACTCAACTGGTAAAGTCTCTTGTCGTCGAGCAAGAGACTTGGGTTCAAATCCCGCCTACACCAAAAATCAATTGGTGTCTTGGCTTGATGGTAAGAACAACCATCATGAGCGGACGCCATAGGTTTAAATTCTATCATAACTATATAAAAAAAAAAAGCCTCACTAATTATAACTTCCACCTAACCAAACCATTTCACATTTTCATCGTAACCAAACAAACTCATTCTGCCACACTAGATCTAATTTCTGCCAACAACCACAGCTTCAACGTTCAACGCCAGCGGTCACAAGATCCACTGCAAAGCTTGCAGTCAGGTGGTCCCAAGGCCTACAAGAGTTTCTATCCATTCCCATAACTGCAAGAGGCAAAGTTGCTATTGAAAAGCCACACTCATTTCTCTCAAACCCATATATTATGGCAGATGGTAAACGCTTAAAGAGCATCTCCGCATTAGACCTTAGGTTTGTGCAAAGTTTGGGTACCCCATATTGAAGATTTCCAACCAGTTCAGTACTCACTTTTTATGGTGAAGGATAGAATCTACCATACATAAATTTGATGGGGACCCATTTTTTCTTTCTTTCTAGATCTAAATCAATCTCTCTGGCCATTTCATTCTTTATTTCAAGATGCAAATCAATCTCTTTGTATTTACAAGTTCTATATTGCTTTTTCTTTTTGATTGCATGATGGTTGGATTTGAATATTGTCCAAGTTTGTTTTGTTTTAGTTTTCAATTTTTGTGTTATGTTTAGAGGATTTCTGTTAGTTGTTATTAATCACATTCTTATGGGTGATGTAGATGACAGTAAGTTTAGTGCTGGAGAGCTTGGTTGCTGCTGTCGAACCAGTGAAGGTGTGGCTGTTGGCGGTGACTGGATCTAGGTGAGGGAGAATAGGATTTGTTGGTTACATACACAAGATTAAATGTGTTTGGTTCAGTGGGAGATGTAATTGTTGAGTTGTAAATGTTGAGTTGGCTTTAAATAGTTTATTTGGCATTTTAATTGATGTGTCTTATATTTATTGGGTCTTTTGTTATACATTGCAGTAATTGTATGATTACTAATTGTAGCTGATATGCTCTCCACTTTTTGTGTTTCAAGTTATGCTCCATTAATTACAACTTGCCACATATCTTCTTCTTTTTTTATTTTTTTTTTTATTTATTTTTTTCCTTATAACAATAACTAGATTTAAAATGAAGAAAAAAAAAAAATCAAATACAATCTGACACATACTATATTACAGTTTGTGAAGTATAAGGTGGAATACAAAAAGTAGAATAAATGATATTTATTTATTTTTTTTTTTTTTTTTTTTTTTAGCTTTGATAGTTGGATTAGGGTGATCAATATAACAAAAATCCTTATAGCTCAATTGGTTGATATCTCTTGATGTTTTCCAAATGAGACATCTTGAATTCAAATCTCCCTTACTCAAATGTCAAATTAAAAATAAATAAATAAAGATGGTTAATATCAAGATGAAGAATCACCCCGAAGACTACAACTGCGTAGAACTACAAACAAAAAGGGGCAAAAATGCGATGCTCGGCCGATACCTTTTTACGTCAATGTAAGATAGGATCCTATTCAACTTCCCTATTTTGGCCCAACCTTTCAGTTGCTAACATCATTGATACAAAACATGAAGGAAATCAAATCAATCTTATACTTAAAAAAATAAATAAAAAATATCACATTAACACTATCATCAATACAAAAATGGAAATCACAATAAAGTTTTCCTATTTTTTTATCCCTCGCTTACTCCATCATTAATACAAAATTGAATTACTATTTTCCTTTTAAAAAAAAATTCCATTTACATTATCATCAATAGAAAAACGGAAATGACAATAAAGTTTTCGTATTTTTCTACTATCGGTTAGGCGTGGGTTCGATCCCCCTTATGGACATATATTCTCAATTTTCAGAACGTTGATGTATATAACTTGTGAACTTATATCTACACTTAAGGCTTTGTTTGATTGGGAGGAAAGAAAAATTGGGAGGATAGAAAAGTGGGAGAATAAAAAATATTTGTGTTTTTCATCATGTGTGTTTGGTTGGAAAAATGGAAAAGTGGAAAGATAGAAAAGATAGTTTATAGGCAATTACTATTATGTCTTTCAGGGGCGGAGCTACGTTGCTCCTTGGGGGGGCTTCAGCCCCCCCAAAATTTTAATTTTTCTTGAGAGAGTATAGGTAAATTAAAGTTAAGCCCCCCCAAAAAATAATATTCAGCCCCCCCTTTTTAAAATGCACAATAATATTTCTTCCTAAATAGCATAAATAGAGCAATTTTTAAAATAATACAGTGTTATTTTTTGACTGATACACTACACATTTTAACAATATCTTATACATTCATTAATTATTTCGGCACAAAATACAAACTTTCTCTTAATTATTTCGGCTGGCAGATGGCTGCCACTTCTTTTGACTCTTTTTCTTGTATACTTAATTATTTCGGCTGCCAGGTCCAATTTTCTTATTTGTCTTTTCAGTTTTCCAGCTTCTAGTCTTCACTCTTCACATTATAAAATATAAATCTATCTTCAGCTCTTCCCAAATTGCCGGCTTTTCTCTTCCCAAATTGCTGGCAGCTGGCTTCTCTCTACTCTTCTCTTTATACTCACTTGTCTTTTCTTCTTTTTCTTTTCTTTATACTCTCTTGTCTTTTCTTCTTTTTCATTTCCCAATACAAAGTTATCTTTTGTCTTTATAACAAATCTCTCTTCACTCTTCAACACTTCACTTCCCAAATTTGCCGCCTTTTCTCTATACTCTCTAGCCCTTTCTTCTTTTTCATTTTCCAAAGTAAAGTTATTTGTTGTCTTCGTTTTTCCTTCCTCCAAGTCAGTAAGTCACAACTCACAACAAATCTCAAAACTCTCCAGTCTCCTCTTCACTCTTCAGTTCCCAAATTGCTGCCTTTTCTCAATAAATCTTCTTCTGGCTTCTTTTTCTTTTCTCTTCTTAGTGTAAATTTCATAATTTGCAATAGTGTGACCGTGTGAGGGTGAGAACCTCTTGTATTTGGGTGTTTTTGAAAGTGATATTGTGGTAAGTTTTTTTTCCTCATCAATTATTATCATTATAATTTTTATTTTTTTTACCATTGTTCTTATTTAGTTATTTGTAAAAATTTTGGTTTTAGGCTTCAAAGTTCAAATAGTTGTACTGATTTCTTATTGTTCATTTTGACTTTTAAGGATGAAGAGACTGATGACTGAAGAGTGACTATCATTAATTTAAAATTTCAGGTTTGTTTCTTCTAAATTTCTATCATATTTGTGCTTAGATTTATGCCTTATTATATATATATATATATAATATTGATATGACAATGGCATTATGGCAATATGGATTTTTTTTTTCATCATGATATATTGTCATATTGATATGAATTATCTGGCCATATGGATATGAGTTTTTGGATTTTTAATGAGTTTATGAATATGTTTTATAATTTTGTTTATGAAGATTTTGTTGATCATTTTTTTTTTCTCTGTTGTTGGCTTGTTGCATGATAAAGATTATATCTCTCTACCAAGTTAGTATAGTCGTCTAGTCGAGAATTTAAAAAAATTACATTAAATTAGTGATGTGAAAATTGCTAATTAAAATGTTATTTTTTTAAATTCTCTTCAGGTTAATTCTTGAAAAATGGGCAAGCCAAAAACAATTGATGCATTTTTTAAGAAAAAAGATGTTAGTCATTCAGAAGTTAATACACCACCTCCAGCAACAAATATTGATACTCCAATCCCCGAAGAGCGTCCCTCTAAATGTCCAAGAATTCAACCTAAAGAGATAGATACCACTTCTTTGGAACGTGATCCTGGATTACGTCCACAAATATGTGAGTTCCCTATTAACCAACAAGATGAAATCCGACGTGCTTATATCAAAGCTGGTCCATATCAACCAGTTTTAGATTACCCATTTAAAGAATCGGGTAATCAACGTCGTCGATTTAATGTTCTTTGGTTTGATGCACATAAAAATTGGTTGGAATACTCACCTTCAAAGGATGCAGTATATTGTCTACCTTGCTACCTTTTTGGTAAGAAACCAACTGGTCGTCCAGGATCAGATGCATTCACAGTAAAAGGTTTTGATAATTGGAAAAAGGTGAATGATGGAATGAATTGTCCTTTAGTTGGTCATGTAGGGAAAGATCCAAATTCACCACATAAAATTGCTGTGAAATGTTATGAGGATCTAATGAAACATTCACGGCATGTTGACAAGCTATTCGAGAAACAATCATTAAAAGAAATACAGGATAATCGGTTGCGGCTCAAAGCATCAATAGATAGTGTTCAATATCTTGCATTACAAGGTTGTGCTTTTAGAGGTCATGATGAAAGCCTTGATTCAATGAATCGAGGTAACTTTGTTGAATTGGTAAAACTCGTATCAACTTATGATCATAGAGTAGCTAGTGTTGTTTTGGAAAATGCTCCACGGAATGCCAAATATACATCACCCACAATTCAAAAGGAGATTTTGCATATCATTGCTAGTAAAGTGCGAGATGCTATTCGTGAAGAAATTGGAGATGCAAAATTTTGTATTATCATTGATGAAGCTCGAGATGAGTCGAAGAAAGAGCAAATGGCCATTATTTTGAGGTTTGTTGATAAAGATGGCTTCCTTAAAGAGCGTTTCTTTCATATTGTGCATGTTAGAGATACTACTGCATTGACCCTAAAGAAGGAAATATGTGCTGTTCTTTCTCGTTACAACCTCCATATTGAGAATATTCGAGGCCAAGGGTATGATGGGGCTAGTAATATGCGTGGTGAATGGAATGGATTACAAGCTCTTTTTCTTAAAGATTGTCCATATGCATATTACGTGCATTGTTTGGCTCACAGATTACAATTAGCTTTAGTTTCAGCATCTAGAGAAGTAGAACCCGTTCATCAGTTCTTCAATCATTTGACTCCTATTATCAATATTGTTGTTGGTTCTAGTAAGCGTAATGATGAATTGCAAGCTACTCAAGCAGAACAAATTGAGAATATGATTGCTTCTAATGAAATTGAGACTGGAAGAGGATTAAACCAATCTTGTACTTTGCAACGAGCTGGAGATACTCGATGGGGATCTCATTTTCAATCTATTAGTAGTTTGATAAAAATGTTTGATGCAACTTGCTCAGTTCTTTACACTATCTCAAAGGAGGGAGCTAACTATCAACAACGTGGTGATGCTGAAGGAGCTTATAAGGTTTTAACATCATTTGAATTTATTTTTATCTTGCATATGATGAAAGAGATAATGGGAATTACTGACATTCTTTGCCAAGTTTTGCAAAAAAAATCTCAAGACATTTTAAATGCCATGGTTTTGATTTCCACTACAAAATCACTTATTCAAAATTTGAGAGAGAATGGATGGGAGAAATTACTTGCTAGTGTTACATCATTTTGTGAACTATGTGAATTTCATATTGATATTCCTGATATGAATGCTCCTTACTCTAAACTTCGGGGTAGACGTCATGAAAAAGAAGATTTGACAACAATGGAGCATCATTTTAGAATTGACATATTTACAGTTGCAATAGACTTTCAATTGCAAGAATTGAATACTAGATTTTCTGAGCATGCTGTGGAACTTCTCAATCTTAGCTCAGCATTATATAATTGCTAAGAATGCTTACAAATCATTCACATAAGATAACATATGCAGCTGGTTGAGAAATTTTATCCCCAGGATTTCACTGAGCAAGAAAAAACCCTTTTGAGATTTCAATTGCAACATTATGAACTTGATGTGCCAAAACATCCAGATTTCCAGAATATGGATACAATATCTGAGTTATGTAGGGGATTAGCAAGTTCAGGAAAGTCAAAAATCTATCATTTGGTTGATAGATTGATTCGTCTTGTGTTGACTCTTCCAGTTTCTACAGCAACAACTGAACGAGCTTTTTCAGCCATGAAACATGTAAAAACAAGACTTCGTAATAGAATGGAGGATGAGTTTTTGGCAGATAATTTGGTAGTTTATATAGAAAAGGAAATTGCAAAGAATTTCACTGTGGAGATGATAATGGATGAATTTTATTCTATGAAAGATCATCGTCGAGCATAATTTTTATGTGAGATGTTATTTTTTGGATATTTTTGTATGTGTCTAGAGTGAACTAGACAAGTTTTTGTGTATTTATTAAAGTTTAAGAATATGAAACATATGGAAGTTGATAAATTTGTATTCAAAAGATTATATAGTAAAAATATAGCCATCAAAGGCTTTTGGATGTGGATGTAGGTCTTCATGACCGAACCACGGTATCTCTTTGTTTCTGCTCTCTCTACTCTCTACTATTATTGCTTTCTGTTTTCCTACAAATATATTTATAAGTTATAATTAGCCCCCCCAAATGATGATTCCTAGCTACGCCCCTGATGTCTTTGTTACAAAAAATAAAAATAAAAATCATGTAGAAGTGCAAAGGGCAAAGAAGTCTTTCGACTTCAATGCCCACACACCCTCACTTTTCACTCTTGTTTTCTGCTACTTTGGAGAACAAATTTTATAGGCCTAGGTGGAAAACTACCGTGCCACATTAGTTTTCTCTCCTTAATTCTACTTTTTCAACTAAACAACATTTTCTTCTCTTTTTTGGCTCATTTCTTTTCTTTCCTCCCAGTTTTCCACCCAAGAAAACGAAGCCTTGATGTTTATGATTGTCACCCATGGATTTAATGTGCAGATTTAAGCTTTTTTATTTTTTATTTTTTAGTCTTGCGTAAACTAATAATGCATGAAAGCTACATTTAGGCTACTGGGTTCAAATGTGGGGGCTTTGTGGTGGCATGCACTTTTGATCATCAAATAGTGAACGCATACTCGGCCAGCATGTTTCTTGTCTCATGGGCTGAGATTGCTCGATCTAAAACTTCCTATCCACTAATCACTACCAACTATGTGCCGATCGTTGCTCAATCCTCCACATCCTAGTTCTTTTCATCCTTCGCTTGACAACTTGTGCGTCCCCATCACAACGTTCCACCTTGCTGAAAAACCTCAACTCGGTGCCAATCACTTTGTTAGCCGCATAGACTCCATTAAAGCCAACATTATCAACCAACTCCAATCACTAGCCAGCACCAATGAATGTAAAAGGACTAAATTTGAGTGTTTCAGTGAGCTCCTGTGGAAAATTATTGCAAAAACTGCATGCTCCTCCAACAAAAAGATATCCAAACTGGGGATTGTTGTTGATGGAGACATAGAAAAAAACAAAGGTAATGGCTTCTTAATTACTTTGGAAACGTGTTGTCCATTCCTTATGGTAGCAACAAAGTAGAGAGCTTATCGAAAAACCATTGAGTTGGGTAGCAAATGAAGTTCCATGGAATTGTAGAAGGTGCATTGACTAAGGAACATTTCTTGGAGTTGATAGATTGGGTGGAAGCACATTGTCCAGTTCCCAGTTTAGAAATTCTTGCAATATGTACTTGACTAAAAAAAAAAAAAATTTAAGTCATGTGTTTACAATATGTACTTTCACTTATATCAACAGCTATGATTATGCCTAAAAATGTTGGTCTAAAAAATATATATCTACTTAAGAATTATCCAATAATAAGTGGAGTAAAGAGAATGAGGGAATCATTACTGGAATTATTCATCCATTTTTTTTAACAAACTCTATCTATTTCATAATAACATCAAGATACAATTTAAGAAATCTTATTAATGATACAACAATGGGATGGAGGATTTGAAACCCAATTCTCCTCTTAAAGGAGCGCACGTAACACCAATGAGATGCAAGGCTCTTGGCTACAACTCACATTAAGTTTGATGCAAATAGAAATACACAATTTGAGAAAAAATAAAATTACATCCACAGAAGTTTTTAAATATGTTTTTACAGTTTTTTAGAAACACTTTTGAAAATGAGTATGAAAATGTTGTGTATGAAATTTGATTTAAAAACCTCATATGAATATATCACTCCAGTTCCCAAATATGAAATCCTGGCCATGCCCTTGAGCATAGCCATGGGACCCGACAATTGATCAAAACCTAGCGCAGACCCCTTCTCATCCATAACCGTCGAGTTGCCACCCATCAAAAGTGGAAAGGCCCATCACACATTCACTGCAAGCCGTTGCCTATGGTGTTGCTGTTCAGGTTGCTATCCTGACTGGTGACAGTAACCAGAAGTCCCATTCATCTTGGGTACAGGGTCAAGTTCAAGTTACGTTAATTTTGTATTTCTTGTTTAATTTTCATTGGAAAGACCGTTGAAGGCATTATTTGTAGATAATATTGTATATCTCATGACAATAACATTCTAACATTTCATAATATATCAAGTGGCCTAAGAGGTAAGCATCCAATAAATCATCTTGGACTGATTAGCAAAGATAAAAATAAATCATCCTGACACGAACGATTCCATGTTTGTGCTCATCCAAGATACGATCAACACCCCGTGATTGGCCTAAGTTCCTTTACACGGATTGGATGGTGTTTATGGTTGCAGTAGTTTTGGTTTGTATAGATTGCACACTATGCGCCAAGGTTGGGGTTTACCTTTATGGCGGGATCTGCTTGCAAATATTTCAACAAGTACGTCCGCCATTCTCTGTCACGTGTCACACAGGCAAGATTTTGTCATGTCATGAGTCTTGTCAAGCCAGCTAGACCTCAATCCCATTATCAGTGCCATGTCAGCTATACGAGATCCTGCTGCACAGTCGCCCAAGCCTAAGTGTACACAAGATTGTCGAATTACCCCATGACGCATCCACCAATTATGAGTCTCACAGTTATTAATAACATTCTCAATTTGAGGCCATCATTTGCCTACATTGGTTTTGGTTTAGTTGTTTAGTATCATGGCAAGACTGTCCACAGTTGCTTTGACATTGTTTCACTGTTTTCAGATGGATAGTGTCATGTCATTCCTTTAAAACCTAACAAATTCAAGGTTTCAGTTTAAGTTTGAGATGAGGTGTTAAAGATATATTGGCAGTTTGACATACAAATTCAAGGTTTAGATGAAGTGTTAAAGATATATAGATTCATTGAAAATCTTGAATATATCCAAATCACCCAAAAAAAAAAAAAAAAATGTAAAAAAATCTTGCCGATAAGTGATTTACTTATCAAAAACTTGTCTGTAGTAATAGCAAAAGAATAAAAGATAAACTATAAGACATTTAACATATGATGTGAGGACAAATAAACAAAAATAATTAAATTTAATTAAACTATGAATTTATGATTAAATGCACTAACCACTTAAATTATTAATTAACCACTCCAAAGGAATATCCAAAAGAATAAGGTCTTACCTCACAACACATAACCTGTCAATAAGACCATCAAATTTATAAACAAAAAAGTAAGCATATCATCAACTAATTCAGACATTTTCTCAAAAAACAAATTGGAATTTTTCTCATAAAAATTAAAGACTTCAAAGATTGAGAAAAAAATAATTAAGCATGAGGGTTTTGGAGAGATTTTGCTCCAATCTATCTTTCCCAGGTTTCTTCGAAACTGTGTTTGCTTCGTGGAAAAGTCGTAGAGGGAGAGGCTTTTACTCAAAGAGAGAAAGCAACTGGGAAAAAAAAAATGAAGAATACAAAGAAGGGGACAGAGAGAAAAGAGCTTGGTTCAAGAAAAATAATAAACAACTGAGTTGGCTAAGCTACAGTGTATTCAATTTTTAGAGAAGCATTATAGCTCAAAACTATTTGCCTAATGGATTAATAATCCAATGTGTGTGTGTGTGTGTGTTTAGGTATATTAGGCATATTTTAGTTGAAATTGAGTTTTTGTTAGGCCAATGTTAATGCTCTAAGGTAAGTAAATTTAGGGTTTTTTTTTTTTTTTTTTAATTTAATTGAATGAAATCTGATTCGGGTGGCTAAAAGAATTGGCCATTGATAACTGGTTGTAATTATTTGAGTTATTTTTGTTATTGTTGTTGTTGTTGTTATCTAGTTTAATTTTTGTTGTTGTTATTTGATTTTAATTTTTTTTTTTTTTTTAGGTGTTTAGTGACCTGAGTCTAATGGGATCTCAAGTAAGGGGGTTCAATATTTTATTTTAAGGGGTTCAATGCCTACATAAATATTTAGCAACAAGAAAAATACCTCTATAATTATTTTTTGGGATAAGTAAACTTTACCCACCTGTGGTTTGATCTGTTTATACGTTGCTTACCTGTGATTTAGAAACTAACACTTTGCCCACTTGTGGTTGACTCCGTTAGCAGCCGTTACCCACTTCATCATCTTCTCCTTTAAAAACACAATAATACATATAAAACACAAATTCGAGGATCAAAATCTCCTCCTTCCTCTTTTTCTTGAGACTTTTGTAAGAAACATACACTAATTAAATGCCATGGCGAAGTTTTGGTCTGTTTTGGCTAATCTTAATTCCCCACTTAGCACTGTCCTCTTGGATAATTGATATGATCTTTTTGCACAATGAGTAGTGGCTGCCTCTAATAGGAAGCCAAATCAAATTAAGGTCCTCTCAACCCACACTCGCATTTCATCCTTGAGAATCACTTCTTATACCTAATCTTAAACTTGGTTCTGTTCCAGTTGTCTAAATAAAATTGCCAGGTATGGTTACTAGTCAATTCAATATAATTTATTCCATAATCTGATCTCAATCTCGTGGAAAAAAGAATTCATTTTTAAAACTCTTACTAACAAGCATCTATTATAAAATAAGAGAAGAGTACTGAATGAATAGATTGAACAATTTGTTAAATCGAAATCTGGTGAGACAAATACAACTTGGGAGGAGTTGGAACTAAAATTTATTCCCCAAAAAATGTAATAATTATATAGACTCAGAATTAGAGAGACTTCAATAGTTAAATGTTAAAACTTAAAACCCATATTCATAAGGACTTCAATGCGTCATTAGGTGGACCATCTTTCCCAAGGGACATGTACCTAAAGTTGGAAGCAACATTGCTTCACTTCCTTACACTACCATTATTTTGAGACCTCCATTTTTAAGAAAGAAAGTGACTTGAGCACTGAAAAAGACCCTAAGAAATAAGGACATTGTCAACTATTTTGGGTTTATGTTTATTACAAAATTCTCAAGAAAAAAGATGGAGGAGGTGATTTTGGAATTTTTTTGTTAAATAATATTATTTTAATATTAATTATGTAAAATATTATTGTCCCGATATAATTTGTAAAAATAGCCTGTTTAAAAATCGTGTTTCCATTACACGATATTAAGAGCACAAATCAAATTTCCGTTACATGATTTTAGATGACGTGGCACAACAATTGAAAAAAAAAAATTCCACCTGGAAATCATGTTTACCAAACACGAGTTATGGTTTTATATTACCCCAACTCTTTACCAGTTTTATTTCTTCACAGTTCACACGCCTCCCTAACGCCTCCGCCTCCCTCACACCTCACGCCTCCTTCAGCCTCACCTCACCTCACGTCACGCCTCCCTCAGCCTCACCTCACGCCTCACCCTCGGGGATTTCAAATCCACAAGGGTGTGCAGAGGGAAGACAACTCTCTCTCTCTGGTTCAAGGTTTGCAAATTTCTTGTGGGAGAAGAAGCTTGGTTCCTTCTTTTTATACAAATCTCCTCTATTCTATCTCGCTCTTCTCTACCACTCTCCCTCTCGTTCGAATCGCTTCTCTCTTTAAGGTAACTGCTCTCTCCCTCTCTCTCTCTTTCATCTGTAAGCCCTCTCTCTTTTTTGGTGAAGATTGCTGCTCTATTTACTAATTCTATTTATTGATTTAGGTTTCTAATTCTTGCTTTTTGATTTTTTCATTGCTGGATGTCTTTGTTATTTTGAAAGTGTCTGTGGGTTTTTTTTTCTTTTCAACGAATTAATATGCAATATAAATTTGTGGGTTTATTTCCATTTTTCTTCTGTTTACTCTGAGGATGAAAAGGTTGTGCTTTTAGGATCAGTAGTTTGTGGGTTTTGAAGAATGACCCAATTTCTTGTATTTGTATTTCTACCCTGGAATATTCCATTTTATTCTCTCTTCTTCTTTTTGGAAAAGTGGATATTTTTAAAAATTGAAAAATAATAAAAAGAAAAGAAAAGATTAAGTGATGGTCTATTGCATTTTGCTGATCATGATATAAATGGCATTTTTTGGCCACTACGATTGACAATTGCACAATTAAATTAAAAGAAAAGGAAAGACCAACTAAAATTATAGCAACCACACAATCATACAGGCAATGTATCATTTTCATGGTCCCATAGATTGTCTATACAAACAGATTAATATATGTAATCATATTGGACATATTGATGTAAATTGTAGACAACTAGACAAGTACTATAACCTTTATCATTAACACAGTTTTTGGTTCGGTTTCAGCACTTACTCTAAATATTACTGTGTAATATATGATTTTTGGGGAAAATATAAAAAAGTCCTACCTAAACTTTGGATCAAAATCAAGTTAATTTGATTTTTAGTTTAATTTTTTTTTATTAAAAATGAAATGAGAGTAACATGAAACTTCAACTCAATTTGGACATTTCTTAAAATTTAGGAGTTTCTAATTTCAAATTAATAGATGGAGGGATCAATTTGATGTTGACCCAAAATTCTGCTATGTTGTTTCTGGTATTGGAGGAAAGGAGTGGAAATGAGTGGAGGGAAAGGAAGAGAGTGGATGAGGTTTTGGGATAAGGATTTTGACCGTTGGAAATTGGTTGGGCAGGATTTTGGTTCTTATTTTATCAGTAATTCAAGGTGGGGCCCTCTCTTATGTGGCATCATCTGAGTGGGTACTTGGTGTCTGGTACATGAGAGGTTCATGATCCATCTTGAAAGGTATATGCGGCTATGCGACTGGGATACTTTCTGAGCTAAACTGAGTTCTGTGAGTCTCTTTATTTGGAATGCAGCTGTAAAAATAGGAACTTTTGATGGTTTCGTTGTAAACTTACTTGTGCATAGCTTTTGAATAGTGATAACTATAGATAAAGAAACCATTCTCATATGTTTTTATTGACTGGGATACTAACTATTATGTATGTCAACTACTTGTATGTTGATTTTTATGTGTGTATCTACATGGCTAACTGCAGCTTTTTGGAGTCATTTATCTTGGACCTTTTGGGCATTTCCTGTTTATTATTTGCATTGGAAGCTCTCACTTGTACATGTGGACCCCTTCAGGTGCTTACTGTGTGAAAATTCTGCTGCTGCAGTTATTTCAAAGGGATGATAGCTTCCAAAGAGATGCATACCAAATTGCGGAAAATTATTAGGTACTCTGGAAGTACATTAAATGCGTACTCCCTCCTCTCACAGAAGTGGTGGGTCCCATCATGAATTTAATTAGCAGGACCCGCAACTTCTGTGAGAGGAGGGAGTACGCATTTAATCTACTCCCGGAGTACCTAATAATTACCCCCAAATTGCACTACTTTTGGCAATCCTCTATTTTGTTGTATAGTTTTTGGGACAATAGTGTAATACTGTGTTTAACACCCACCTACAATTCAATTTTGTAATTGTGGTTATAACTATAATTATTTGTATGCTATATTGTAGTATAAATTAATTTTGTATTAGAATCACATTGTAGCTGTTTTGGGATTGGGGTGATCATATTTAACTTAATATTGTCAGGTCAAAACAAATAGTGATCAGAGAACATTAGCCTTTTGAAATAGATTAAACTGATCGAGCATGCTCAGGAAGGGAGTATGAATATTGACTTTGGATTTCATGTTGCAATATTTGATTTGACTTGGTACAGTAAAAGCAATATTTGGTATGTGCAGATTGGGATTTAAAAGGTTGTACTTCAGGGACTACAAATATGGAAACATTTTTAGGATGGCTGTTAGATGTAAACTTTGAGGGTGGTGGTCTCGGTGATGCTTATATTGCGGAAGGGCTCGCTGAAGCACTTCTGTTATGTCAGTTGATTCCAAAGCTGGTGTGAGGGGTGTTTTTGTAACAGTGCCACGCGGCGTGCCGAGGGCGATCACGACGTGGACTTGAGTTTTAAAAGGGGGTAGTCGAACCCAAAATTCAATCGAGAGCCTAGAGTTCAGCCCAAAGGCTAGTGGGATACTTCCAAAAAGTATTTTTAAGAGCCAAGATAATAAAGCCCAAATAAAATAGGAATAAGGGCTGAGAAAGTTTATGAAGGTATTGTAACCAACAAGAAATTCAAAGAACAGTCATTGGGCCAAGCCACTCACTGTTCCTTAACTGAATCTAAGCTTAAAATATAATGACTTCAGTAAAAGAAATGACTAATTTTCATGCTTTTCATGCTTACAAAAGCCCAAATAAAATTAGAACAAGGACAAGAGGACTTATCACAGCAACGTTGTCAATAAGGAGTCCAAAGAACAGTTGTTGGGCCGAGCCTCTCACTGTTCCTTGGCTGGATCAGGCTTGAAACAGAATACCCTCAACCAGAAATAATTAAAACACAAGCTTTATGCACTCCTGTTGACATCTGCTGTAAGACCCGTGAACAATAATAAGCTTGTTGGAGCTGAAAAGAGGGTTGACTTGTTAGGAGAGAGTCAGCCCCGATGAGACATGCATAAGGGTAAGGGAAAGATGTATTTGGGTCTTTTGTGGAGCTAAATTAATGGTAGAAAACCATTATGGTCCTTGTAAGGCATTTCAAGATTTCTGCCCAAACATCTGCCAGGAGAGCTTTTTCTGGGAAATAAAGGGGTTAAGTTGT
>OU015767.1:19027285-19091631 GCA_907173295.1 Fagus sylvatica
GCATTTTATTCACCATTAAAGACAATGGGTTTGAGACCAATTTGACCATACTCTTCTCTCCTAACTACTCCCCCATGTTTTCCCTTTATGATATTGTAGAGATAATTTTGTGTTAATTTATTCTGTGTTTTCATTTAACCTTACAAGTGGAAGCACAACATGGTGCAACAAGATAGTCCTTGTTACCTACTTTCATCACTGCCTAGGGATTATGCCACTCTTTCCAACAAATATATGATAGAGATTTTGTGGATTTAGAGATATCTCTTTCATTTTCTTTATGATTTTAATTATTGATGAATTACTACTATAGTGACACCATCACAAAACACTACCCAATTGATTTGCTCGTCATTGACCCTAAACCGTAATCCGATTTTATTTTTTCTTTCAATTCGAATATATATTTCTTGTTTGTGATATAGTGAATTAAACAATAATATTAAATTACAAACAAACAAAAAATCAAAGAGTTGTTAAACACAAACAAAAATTCCTCATTGAGAGATAGAGAACTGTGAATTGGAAGAAACCACATAACCAAACAGAAAATGGAGGTGGTGTTGGGGGAGAGAGGGATAGTTACTGATGGGGCTGTAGAGGATATTATGGGAACTATATATAAGAGCGATATCATTTGGTTGCCCTGCAAAATGGATATTTGTTGGTAGTGACTAGAAATAAGATGGTGATTTGTTTTAAAGCATTTTGCATGTGTTTGCCAGTTTGAAGGTCGCTACAAAGTAAGATAGGGACAATATGTCACTATGAGTAATGATTAGCACAACAAGTCAACAAGTCACGACACTGCACTTGCACCCATCCCCTACAAGAGTTTCAAAAAGCCACCGCAACATAGCCATAGCAATCCCCCTAACCATTCCCATACCTGTAAGAGGCAAAGTTGCTATTGAAAAGCCACACTCATTTCTCTCAAACCCATTTGTTATGGCAGATGGTAAGCGCTTAAAGAGCATCTCCGCATTAGACCTTAGGTTTGTGCAAAGTTTGGGTACCCTGTATTGAAGATTTCCAACCAGTTCAGTGCTCACTTTTTTATGGTGAAGGATAGAATCTACCATACATAAATTTGATGGGGACCCATTTTTTCTTTCTTTCTAGATCTAAATCAATCTCTCTGGCCATTTCTTTCTTTATTTCAAGATGCAAATCAATCTCTTTGTATTTACAAGTTCTATATTGTTTTTTCTTTTTGA
The DNA here is from genome assembly GCA_907173295.1 of Fagus sylvatica. Classification (NCBI taxonomy): domain Eukaryota; kingdom Viridiplantae; phylum Streptophyta; class Magnoliopsida; order Fagales; family Fagaceae; genus Fagus; species Fagus sylvatica. The sequence goes on from OU015767.1 coordinate 19,028,503, forward strand.
TTGCATGATGGTTGGATCTAAATATTGTCGAAGTTTGTTTTGTTTTAGTTTTCAATTTTTGTGTTATGTTTAGAGGATTTCTGTTAGTTGTTATTAATCACATTCTTATGGGTGATGTAGATGACAGTAAGTTTAGTGCTGGAGAGCATGGTTGCCGACGTCGAACCAGTGAAGGTGTGGCTGTCAGCGGTGACTGGATCTAGGTAAGGGAGAATAGGATTTGTTGGTTACATACACAAGATTAAATGTGTTTGGTTCAATGGGAGATGCAATTGCTGAGTTGTAAATGTTGAGTTGGCTTTAAATAGTCTATTTGGCATTTTAATTGATGTGTCTTATATTTATGGGGTCTTTTGTTATACATTGTAGTAATTGTATGATTACTAATTGCAGTTGATATGCTCCCCACTTTTTGTGTTTCAAGTTATGCTCCATTAATTACAACTCACCACATATCTTTTTTTTTTTTTCCTTATAACATAACTAGCATTTTTTAAAAAAAAAAAAAAATAAAAAATACAATCTGACACGTGTTATATTACAATTTGTGAAGTATAAGGTGGAATACAAAAAGTAGAATAAATGATATTTATTTTTTTTTTTTTTTTTTTGTTAGCTTTGATAGTTGGATTAGGATGATCAATATAACAAAAAACCTTGTAGCTCAATTGGTTGATACCTCTTGATGTTTTCCAAATGAGACATCTAGAGTTCAAATCTCCCTTCGCAAATTTCAAATTAAAAATAAATAAATAAAGATGGTTAATATCAAGATGAAGAATCACCCCGAAGACTACAACTGCGTAGAACTAAGAACAAAAACAGGCAAAAATGCGATGCTCGGTCGATACCTTTTTACGTCAATGTAAGATAGGATCCTATTCAACTTCCTTATTTTGGCTCAACCTTTCAGTTGCTAACATCATCAATACAAAACATGAAGGAAATCAAATCAATCTTATACTTAAAAAAATAAATAAAAAATATCACATTAACACTATCATCAATACAAAAATGGAAATCACAATAAAGTTTTCCTATTTTTTTATCCCTCGCTTACTCCATCATTAATAACAAAATTGAATTACTGTTTTCCTTTTAAAAAAAATTTCCATTTACATTATCGTCAATAGAAAAATGGAAATGACAATAAAATTTTCGTATTTTTCTACTATCGGTTAGGCGTGGGTTCGATCCCCCTTATGGACATATATTCTCAATTTTTGGAACGTTGATGTACATAACTTGTGAACTTATATCCATACTTAAGGCTCTGTTTGATTGGAGAGGAAAGAAAAATTGGGAGGATAGAAAAGTGGAAGAATAAAAAAGATTTGTGTTTTTCATCATGTGTGTTTGGTTGGGAAAATGGAAAAGTGGAATGATAGAAAAGATAGTTTATAGGCAATTACTATTATGTCTTTGTTACAAAAAATAAAAATAAAAATCATGTAGAAGTGCAAAGGGCAAAGAAGTCTTTTGACTTCAATGCCCACATGCCCTCACTTTTCACTTGTTTTCTGCTACTTTGGAGAACAAATTTTATAGGCCTAGGTGGAAAACTACCGTGCCACATTAGTTTTCTCTCCTTAATTCTACTTTATCAACCAAACAACATTTTCTTCCCTTTTTTGGCTCATTTCTTTTCTTTCCTCCCAGTTTTCCACCCAAGAAAACGAAGCCTAAGTGATGTTTATGATTGTGTGGGTTAGGGGGTGTGAGGCGTGCAAGCATATTATTACCCATATATATTCACACATATTCATAGTTGTTGACTTATAAATGCAAAAACATATTGTATACACGTGATTTGTTCTATATAATAACTAACAAATAATATAATAAAGGTTAAAAAAAAAAAAACAATCACAGAAAAAATCACACTCTCTCACAATGGATTTCCACTCTGCTCACTTGCACTCCATCACAGTACACCCAATATTGAATTAAGTTTATTAAACTAGTGAAGTTTAATAAATAATAAAGTTTATTAAAATTAACTGGCAAGGCTCTCATCAGAGTTTGCTGATCAGGCAATCCTAAATTAGAGGCTTAAACACATGACCAGCCTCACACTTCTATCAACTCCAATTCCCCTTCCGAGAGGTGCATGTACACTACCCAATCACCATTATCGGATGTGCTTGGCAATGACATCACATACCCCACATTCCCACCCCATGGAAAATAGTATGATCCAAATGCTGCCCTTCCCCACCCAAAATTGACCTTTGATACCGGAAACTTAATTTTGCCCCGACGAAACCACCAGAGCTGGTCCATCTTCACTGCCACTGCTATATATCTTTGACAAAATTGGCACTGGAACGATGGGCCTCCACCATATCTATCAAATCCAAGAAATGTTCCCTACTCTTTGCGCCTTCCAAAAATCCATGAACTTCATTTGCTACCCAATTTAACGGCTTTTCAATAAGCTCATCCACTTTCTTGGTACCATAGGGAATGGACAACACGTTTCCAAAGTAAGAAGACATTAGTGTTGTTTTCTCTTTGTCTCCAAAGCTAAGCATTGTCCTTCCATCAACAACAATGCCCACAAAAGCGCACTAAAAAGACAAAGAGGAAGAGGAAACTAGACCTGCTTTGGTCTTGTCACTAATCGTTTTGATATCTTATTTTTGGTGTCACTGCTGGCACTAATCTTCCACAAAAGTGCACTAAAAAGACTCAAGTTTAGTTCTTGTTGAAGTATATAGAGGTCCATTCCTAGTCTAGGTCCAAGTCCAATACTTGATGTTAATTTAGGATTAGACTAGGATTAGTCTCTTATATATACGTTGTTAGGAACTCATTATAAACACAATATTATATAGTAAAAATGTAGCCGTCAAGGGCTTTCGTGTGTAGATGTAGGTCTTCATGACCGAACCACGGTAGTTCTTTGTTTCCACTATCTCTACTCTCTACTATTATTGCTTTCTATTTTCCTACAATCCTTTTGCATTCGTTGGTGCTGGCCAGTGACTAGAGTTGGTTAATTATGTCGGCCTTTACTGAATATATGCGGCTAGCGAAATGATTGGCACTAATCGGTTCGGAATCATTGGGAGGGTGGAACTTGGTGATGGGGACATACAAGTTGTGAAGGGAAGGATTATAGGAACCGGGAATATAAAAAATAAAAATAATTAAATTAATTAATTAATTAATTAATTTTGCTAATTAAAAAAGAAATAACAAAAATGTCGCACAACCTCACAAACCACAACAAAATTATTGCCAATATTTTATTGACACAACAACAACAAAAAATTAATATTAGGGATTTGCCTTTTGTTTTGATGAAGTCTAAAATCTTTTTTTACTATTTTCTTTGGGATGTGATGAACTAGATTAACATATATATATATATTTATATTAATTTTTGTAATTTTTGGTTTATATGGGTTCGTTTGTAATTTTCTTTTTTCTTTTTCTTTTTCTTTTTTTTTTGAAAAAAGGATCAAATATATATTTTTTGGTGTGGGCCATGGCCCCCACCAGTCCCTTCTTGAGTCCATTCCTCTCTAGCATCACGCGCAAATAAAAAACTTGAAAAAAAAAAAAAGAAAAGAAAAAAACCACTCCCTCTTGTTGTATTAAAATAGAATCCCCTCCATAAGAGATGAGCTTCTTCTAACAAAAACGGAGATTGTTGAAGAGTACAAACTTTCATTTAATTTTTAATCTTGGCATTTGTAACCATATTTAATCTCTCCATTTGATAAAAGTAATCTATATCTATATCTATAATCTATTATATATAAATTAATAGGTGAAGCTATATCTTAACTCGAAGCAGAGAGAAAATGTCTTACCTTCTCCAAAGCTTGCCACATCAGTTTTCCTATTCCCACAATAATCAAGTTCATACTTATCTCTCTCTTCATGTCTATCTTTTTTTCCTCTCTCTCCTTTGTAGATCTTGATTAAAACCTTAATAAAATCAAGGATATTAATTACAACCTTAAAGTTTAACGATATATTGAAGCTTTTAACCCACCATTAACTCCTCATAACCCACCATTAAATCTAGGTTACAGTTACACGCATCTCTCCCTCTCCCCTCTCCCCTCACGCTTCTTCTTCTTTTTCTCCTTTCTCTCTTTTCTCTCTCTACCGCTCGACTTATCTCCCTCTCTGATTGTCTATTCCCCTTCCCTCATCTAATGCCTACTTCCCCCTCTTTTCTCTCTTACCGCTCAACTCCTCAACTCCCTCCCTGATTATCTTTTCCCCTTCCCCATTAAATCCAACCTCTTCTAACGCCTACCAAAATCATGCCCACACTTCTGCTCAGTCTCCTATTTAAATCTTTCAGACCTTCAGTACCTGCTGCCCCAACAACAACCTAAGGTGAGTCTTTTTAATATTTCTTTAAAATTTTTATATTTTCTTTATTTTCCTGGTGGATTTGTGATGGTCTTTTTTTACTAAAAACCTTTTCAGTGTGTGCACATTTTGTGGTATGGGTTGCCGATGTTGTGATAGCTTCGGCTTTTTAGGCCAATGGATTGAGCTCTTCTGATATTGCCTGCAAGGTGTTTGTCAAAATACTTGACCATTCCACAACAACCCAAGGTGAGTCTTTTTTATTTTTATTTTCCTGCGAATATATAACTATTTGACTGTTTGTTTGGTGGCTAGATCTTGACAACGACCATGACACAAACTTGGGATGCTTGCTAGCTAAATAAAAAATTATGTGTCCATTGCAAGCTCGGCTTGAAGTCTGGAAAAGATTGGTACACAAACTCTAGAAAACCACCTCCTTTTCTCTCTCCCTACAATTACGCATTATTATTTTGGTGTAGACGAAACTACCAAAACATTTTATTACACGCATGTTTGATAAAATAGCTGATTAATTTATTCAAAAGATCGAATAAAAAATTTCAACATTTTATTCGATCAAGTTATCACTGATCTCAAGGATAAAACAATTAGACAAAAGGATATAAGTTTTTGTATAATAAATAACTTTGAATTTTTAATTTATTTTTGGAGTGTGGAAAAGAAAGAGCATAGAAAAGGTGCTTGATGGCAGATGTTGTTGAATATTCCAGCTTTTCATGTGTAGTCTTAATTGTTGTCGCCAAAGCTTTGCAATTGTAGGTAACCTTGGTGAAGTTTCTGCAAAGGCACAGGTCTGTTATAATTTTTCTTAGCGTTTTTTTTTTCCTCTTTGAAATACAAGGAATTATATTCTAACTTTGGGTGTGGGTTTCAGATTTAAACAGTGTGCTTTGATGCCCTTGGCATTTTGCTTGCTGCAGTTTTGAACATTTTGTTGAAGAACAATCCAAGGTTTTTATTCCCTTCCAATTCTGATAATCTAATTTAGTTTTGAGGTGAACATGTAAATTATGAAGTGACTATATTGTTAAATTGTAAGTCTCATTATCAGTTAAATGATATTAAAATCTCCGGATAGGTGTAACTATCTGCTAAAATATATTATAACCTCCTACCCCATTGGAATTGTAGGGTGGATTTGTTGTGGAGCAAGCACTACATAGTGAAATTGCATATAGAGCAAAGGTTGGAGCTTCCAAGCTAATTTTCCAATTAAGGTTATTTTCATAGTTACTTTGGGGTTATATTATCAGTGTTTATCAAAAGTAAAGGTCATTTTTTGTTATTGAATATATAGTATGACTCAATGTTCGCATTACCATCAAAGTGTTCCAGAAAAAAAGGGGCTTGAGTTTACTTTCAACCAATGTTTTTTGTTTTACTTCCAACTATTGTTATAAACAGGCACTAGACCCTTAGAGCCCACTTTGATTATATTCTCTTTTAAGTCATTTTCTATTTTCAACCCCAACAATAATTATGTACATATTTTGCATACTGCTGTTAAATTTGATTGTATTATCTAGCAGTCAACTAACAAATAGTAACATAATATAATGAATGTCTGGTAGCAAGAGTAAATAAATTTTATTACAATCAGATATAAGGCAAATGAAGCACTTTTATGTATTTTTGGACCAAAATATAAAACTCTCAAACTTTTTGGAGAAAGATCTTTTGCTTTTTAAAGGACCAAATTGATTTAAATAACAAGAAAGCTAAAGGAGCAACAAATAAGTACTTTAATTACCTTTCACTTTGTAGTTATCACATATCTTTTAAAGCTAAACTAGCTAGAAGGAGGAAAAAAAGAAAAAAGCCTAAGACTCTAGGAGTATCTATTTTTTTTAATTGGTGTTTTATTCTCTCACCTTATTGGAAAACTTTGGAGAGGGTAAATAAATGTCGATTTAAGAATTTTCTTTTATTATTGATAAATTTTTTTTTTTAGTTAGTTTTCTGAACACTTTATATAGTTTACATTTAGCTTTTCATGCTTTAGTTAGTTTTTCATACAAATTAGTTTACATCTTTGCTATAATTTTCTTCATTGAACTATGAACATATTTTGTATGATGTTTCTATTTAGATATTCCTTATACAATGATCTTGGACATAATAGAAATTTATAATTGAGTTGAACAATCCCAAGCATCAATGCCCATTCAATTCGGTTGTTGGCAGATTCAGATCAGACTAGACTTGCTTCCAATAATTTTATTATCCAAAGCTTTTTGCCATATATTTGTAATTAGCAAAATTTAATATAGGCTATGTTATAATACTAAATATTATTTATTAAGAAACAATATTTTTTGTGTCTTTTCTTTTATGTATTTTTTTAATACTAATTGATAGGTCATTATATGTATAAAAAAATACTATCACTTGCACCCATAATGTGGTGGGATTGTTGAGGCTTCATTCACTATAGAATCATATTACATATTATTATTATTATTATTATTATTATAACCTATAGAATCATATTACATGCTCTTTTAAGGTCCATTTTAGCATAATTACAATATCTCTAGGATAGTACTCTATTTTATATTTATTTTATTATATGATTGTTCAATTTTATAATTTAAATGATATGTTGCAAACAGACTACAATAAGTATATTATTAACTTCATTTATAGTTTCTAAGTATGTTATGCATTTACACTAAAATTTTCTTATCAAACTATAATGACATGATGATTGAAACAATCTTCTACTTTTAGAAACATTTCAAACTATATATAAAAAAGAAAAAATAAATAAAGTATCCAAAGGAAGAAGTACAAGAAAACAAGATTTCTTGAGAACTTATTTTCATTAGTTTAATAATTTTCTGTGCATTGCACGGGTTTGCGACTAGTATTAATAATAAGTATATGTGAGAGGGATATCATTCTAATCAATCACCACTTGTCATATTTGTTATGAAAACATTTGTCACTAACATTAATTAATACTCTACCATTATTATTATTATTATTATTATTTTATTTTTTATTTTTAAAAAAACGTTTATTACTTTAATAAACAAAATATAAGATGGAGGGAAAATTAGTTTGAAGCTTTTGAGCAATGTATTTTCGAAAATAGTAACTCATTAATTTTTCGAAACATTTTTCAAACCTGGACAACCAGCACGCCATTCAACTTCTTGGGTACAAGTTTGCAGCCAATGGTCTCATTAGGTTTGAACAAGTTGAGCTTTTGAAGCTTTGTATCTGCAAAAGCTTCAATGAAGTCAACCCCGTGGTTGTTGCAAAGAAGCTTAGGGTCACCAATGGAGTTTAGCACTACCTCACCAGAAAGGGCGTAGTAGGGCACCAAAGCTTCTTCCAAGGCCTTCTTGAGAACCTCAACCATGGCCACACAGGTCGAGTTGTCTTTATAGGTGGGCTTGTTGTAACAAGAAAAGAGACTAAAATCTAATGGACATACAATACACAAGTCTAGGTTAGATAGTGGTAGCCAATGGTCTTGCTTTTGCAACTTTGAATTCACTACCACCACCTCTTTCTTGATCACAGTTACCTCGACCTCTTTTGCATCTAGGTTTATGTTTATGTGCCTAATCTCTTTTTGTGTGTATGTGTGTGTGAGAGAGATGGCACAAATAAGAGTATATGAGACACAATTTATAGGCACATATATTAATGTTCAGATAAGGTAAACCTGTGGCATTTGTTGAGGAAGACCAACTCATAGGAATTAGGAAAGCTTACCATTTACCAACCTTGATATCAAAGGAAGACCAAACTCATAAAAAGTTGACCAACTGTAGCCGCTATATTCATAAAAGATGACTTGTAGACGAGAAATTCAAAAACTCAATACGCAAGAACTATTTCGGCGTTTCTTCTTGATGTTAAAAACTAATTAAATGTGTTGTACTATAAGCGTGAAACCTTAAGAACTTGAAGACGAGGAAGAAGATGATCCACATAATCAGCATTGGAGCTGACAAACTCCTTAATTTCTAACAAAGCCATCCTCTCCTCCTCAAGGCCACATATGTACCCATGAAAGTTGAACCATAACCGCTCTTTATTTAAGGGTAAATATTCTTCAAAATTATTTAGTAGTCTGGGATAGTTCTCATTCTTACAAAGTGGTGGGTCTTGCCATAAATTTAATTAGTGAGACTTACCATTGATGTGGTGAGACTCACCATTCATATGCGAAGGGGACTACACGTTTATTTCACTACAACAAAAAAGGGTATTAACAACATTAGATTAACAACATGTATAATAAAATGTTGTAGTCCTGAACTAGATTATTCCGTAGTCCCAAAGTATAAATAAATATATAATCTTCCCTCTCACAAAGTGGTGGGTCCTATCACACTACAAGAAATTTGGCCTTCAGCGACGAATCAAAGTCTCTGCTAATGCTTTAAAAGTCATCACTAATGTTATCTGCAACGACAATGTCGCCGCTAACAATGGTTGCATCTGCTCGGTTGCAGTTGATTTTCTGTAGCGATATTTTGTCAACGCTAATACATTATCATCAGCGACGACATATTTCGTCGCTAATGATGATTATTGTCGTCGTAAAAAATATAGGAATATAGGTCAGTAAGTCACCGCTAATATGTCATTATTTGCGATGACTCAAATGTTGTCGCTAATATATAATTATCAGCGACAACATAAATGTCGTCGCTAATATGTAATTATTAGCGACAACATAATTTTGTCGCTAATAGGTACTAATTAGTTATTAGGTTCTTACCAGCGATGACACTATATCGTCACTAATAGGTACATATTTGCATGGGCATCAGATGGAAATAGAAAATAGAAAATCTACATCATCATACAACTATTCAATAAAAATTTAGAATAAAAGAAAGATAATACTCAATTACAATCCATCAAATACATAGTTTAAATTCCATAATCTATTGAAACATACATATTGTCTCAACAACTAATTAATCAAGCATCCTCATGAGGATATATAGTTTCTAATCAAATTCAAAATTGCTTCTTGCATTGAGATGAATCCTCTCTCGATATGTATGCGCGAATCATTTCTTCTCACTACAGTAAAAAACAAAACCCAAAATAAATACTTAATTAAATAAATGACAAAACTTACTAAATAGCTTCTAAAAAGCAAAACACACACATAGAGTTTAAACAAATAGACAAAAGCAAACAAAAAAACATTAGCATGACATAAACCTCACTCATAATTACAAGTAATGACTAGAATACAATGAGTTTCTCTTTAACCATAGTTTTGCAAAACCAAATTGTAAATCAATCGATGATTGGCATATTTGCCTCAATCAAGGTTTCAAATAAATAAAATAAAATACTTAATGACAAGAATAAATGTATCCTCATTATCATTTTTCACTTCACATTCCAAAATCCTAACGAATAAGATTGAATGAAAATATTTATAGTGCCTTGTAATTGACAAGCATAAAGAAAGTAACTTTGGTTTCTTAATAAAGACTTGAAAGATACCACATATGGGAAATCTTTGAAATGGTAAGGGATTATTTATTCATTTAATTTTGATTCTCTTGGTACTATGATTCAAGAGTCATGTCTTTTTCTTAAATTCATGAAATGCAAGTTTCACAAATCACATTCATTATTTAAATCATCTACGTCACTATTAATAGCTCTACTAGATGTTGCAACCGATATAGACTCCCATGACAATACCAAGGATCATAACCAATACAAATTTCATGGAACATTAAGTGATCATGCACAAGTTTTGGTTTGACTAAATACACATTCACACACTTTTTACATGGACATACAAATTTTCTATTACTAGATCCATTATGTCACACCCCAAACACACTAAGGTCCAAAGCATGAAAAACTAAACCATCAAGAGAAACTGTGGGAGATTTTTCCTTTATGTTACGTCATATACACAATATATCTATATTATTAGATATCCACATAATCTCCACAAAGTAAGTTAGAGCTCTAGAAACTGTTTACAACAATACAAAGTACAAATCATACATCTCCGAAATATAAATTTACAGTTGAGATATCTCTAAGAACTCGACCACCACTAAAGTAACTATTGTCTCTACAAAATATAGAGATTACGACTCAACTAATCCACAAAACACAACGAGTCTCTCAATCTAGTGTAGTGCTCCAGAACTTTAACTCAAGGTATAGCTAACAGATCTGGAAATGTTGTTAAATAAAAGAATGAGCTAAAGCCCAGGAGGTAGCATAAATAATGGGGTTAGGGGAAATGCAAGTTTATAGATACTAAAGCATATTACGAAACATAACGTAGATTTGGAAACTTTTACATAAATTCTCTCAAAATCATCTTCCTTGCAATAATCTGAAAGATTTGAAAGAATAATGCAACACCAAGCTTTTTAAGATATAAATAGTCAAACTACATAATACACCATGTGAGCCATATAATTTTCCAATAGTTTTCAAAAACATAAAACCACAAACACCCACAGCCACGTGACAAGGCTTCTACTAGGGGCTTCATTAGGCCCACAAGTAAAAGACCACGCAACTAGGCTTCTACCAGGAGCTTCGTTAGGCCCACAGGTAAAAGACCTCACAACTTGGTTTCTACCAGGAGCTTCGTTAGGCCCACAGGTAAGTTATGTTACTACTAGGAGCTTCGTTAGGCCCACAGGTAGACGGCATCCAGTTGGGTAATCACCGTATAATCACAATTGTCACGGCATAAGGGTAAAACAACAAAAATAGCTCACAGGTTATCATAATAAAAATACATAATTCATTTCCAAGTAATTTGATAACACCTTCAACATTCAAGGTATTCACAAAGCTTGTCACTTATCCAAATAATTCCCAAACCTTTAAAAGTTTCCAAAACATATCTCAAACAACAAAATCAATGATAAAGCATCTTTAAAAATCACAATAATCCAATAACTTTATCAAATAACTCCCTAAGGATTAATGAAAGATGCTTATAAAATTTCCAATCTAGCAAATCATGCATTTCCCCAAATGCAATATCAAATATAATGCATTTTCTCATAAATAAATAAATACTAAGGTTTATACACAAAACCCCTTAGGAAAAGTATAATTTCACAATAATTTCCAAAATGTGTTTATAACCTTAAAATAAATCTCATATGCAATGATGATTATTTTTCTAAAAATCTCATTAAGAAGCTATTTACCTCGCGTGATCACCAGTTTTACCTTGAGCGAGCACTACACAAGCAAGCCAATCTAGTCACTAGGTCCATCATCAAGTACCTTGGAACCTAGAAACATAAATTAAGCCAATAAATAATCTTACCCATCACAAAGTAGAACACCACACTTATCTCCATAAACTAAGAGTATCCCCTAAAAAATCAAACCAAAGGCTCTAAAGCCTAAGTTGACCATCCTAAGACAGAGATCCATTCCCAATTGGGAATCAAACAATCATACAAGAAATCTCTAGGATTATAATGCTACCAAGATATCTAATGCCCCATTGCAAGCAATGTGCATTAACTACAATAAATACAGAACACATCCCTGAAAATCAGGAATATCAAACAGAGATAGCAAGACTTAAAAATTTCTTTCGGTTACCAAACGATAGAACCAAGCCACAATAAAAATCAAACAAGTAGTACACACATCAAGGAATACTCATATGAAATTTCAACTCAATTCAATAAATCAAAGCTTGGGACAAATTCTGCAAAAATATCTATTTTCAGATTAAAATGGAAGCAGGTCAGCCCTTTGTAAAATTCGTTTGACCCACTTAGAGTCATCCGATTAGCCTGAAAATTTATAAGGATGTACTTCTATATGTTTATAATGTACCATAGAAATTTCAGCTCAAAAAGAGTTCTACACAATTTATTAAAAATCCCGCAATGTGGCTGACTCAAATCTGACAGATTTGGAGTTAGGAAAGGGAAATGACTACTTGGTTCAAGAAAAAACAATTCAAATCAATAAACTCTTTTTTAAATTCCATAATCCATCTTTCCCACACCCCCTTCAAACCAAATGTTAATAAATCGCAAAACAAATAACAAGAAGAAGATGTGTATTTTCGGACTCCAAGGCAAACTACAAAATTAGACCCACTCAAGTCTCAAATGACCCCACAAACTTCATAAAACAATCACCCAATCCAAAACCCATAACATCAAGAACAACACTCAAACAAAACTTGTATAGATATCTTAAGAAATTAGAGAATGAGTCAAAGATTTTCACCTTAGATTATGTAAATATGGCCGGCGTGAGAGAAAGAGGAGCTTTGCCGGCGGGTTGTGGAAGACCGCTGGTCCGGTGGTATGATTTGGTGGTGGTGGTGTGTGGGTGTGTGTATGGGTGTAGAGAGAGAACCGGGTGAGAAGGAAAGAAGGGAGAGTTCTAGATAAAGAGTGTGTGGTGGGGAAAGAAGGGGTCACGTGAGGGGGTGTTTAAAAAATATCTTGCAAGGAAATTTACAAAAATGCCCCCAACAACTTAACCACAAAAATTCTTGGGTGTTACACATTATGTAGCAAATTGGATGAAATCACAACCCCTTGCATGTACTCTCTTGAGATTCTATTTTTATTCATCCAACTCTTGTCCATTTGAGCATACAATAAATTGAATTAAAATTGCAACATGCCATTATTAAATAAAAAAATTATACTTTTTTTATTAAAGTTTGAAGTTGTTTTCAAAATGGTCCCATAAGATTGAGATTTTTCATTTTAAACCATCAAGTTTGATTCCATTTTCGAAATAGTTATTCTCATCCATCTTCGTTTTCATTTTGGTCTATCAAGTTTGAAATTTAGTCTTAAACTATCATTGCAAATTCTTTATTACTTTCTTCAATACCAAAACCATATGAATCTTTTCTATTAAGTGTTATGATATATCGCATCATATACATTAAGCAATAAGCAAACAACAACAAAAAAACACTCCAAATATCATAATAGGCCTCCCTTATACTCTATGCAAGCCACCCGCTTGATCCAATTCAAACAATCACCACTACCATATCTCAAATTGAACAAATATTTTTTGTAATGATATACCACAACATACACATTACGCAACAAATAATCAAATAGAAAAAAGAACCAATAAACACTTCCAAAGTTATAATAGGCCACCCTTATACACCATGCAAGCCACCCACTTACTCCAATTCAAACCCACCACAAGCAGTTCTCAACATATGTTCATTATATATAACACTTCTTAGTAAAATATAACACTTACTTGATTGAAGAATTAAATAATTGAGCTTCCCAATTTATCTCTATCTGCAATGACAATTTAATAAAAATATTTAATATCTAATAAATATATATAATATTAGTCATATACATATATATTTATACACACATAATCAATAATAAGATATTCTTAGCCAACCTCAATGTAAGATGCAACAACCTCTAAGTACTTATCTTTAGTTTTAGCAAGAACTATATCCTAGAAATATTGACCATCACTCAAAGAGAAAACTTTCAAGGGTGTCAATAGTTGTAAACCTATGTTCCAAAAATTTAAACCAATCAAAATGTTATTTTCTGGAAAACAAAAATATTGACCACCACTAAAACAACTATTGCACAAATTTAACCCCTGTTAAACATCAAAAGAAAAAGAAAAAGAAAAAAAATTAAATTACCCAAAGTTATAAATACACACACAAAAAATAGCATAAGATTAAAAGAACACAAACAAAATCCAATATTAAGCATATATATTAATAACAAATATTAAATAATTATAAAATTAGAGAGAGAGAGAGAGAGAGAGAGAGAGAGAGAGAGAGAGAGAGACCTTGAGGTAGAGGTTTAGGGGGCAGAGGTGGTGGTTGCCAAAGGTGGGTGGTGGTGCCGGAGGTGGGTTATGACCGCCGAAGGTGAATGATGGTGGTGGTGGTGGTGGTGGTGGTGGTGGTTGTATGTGAGAGAAAGAAAATGTGAGAGAATGTGTAAAAGAGAGTGAGAAAGAGTGAAAATTTTGATGGTGAATAAGGAAGGAGATGAAATTTGGGGAAAACTAAATGATGGGGGGAGATGAAAATGGGAAAAGGTCAAAATGGAGGGAGAGAGGTTTTAGAATTTTAGAAGGGGCAGGTGTTTGAAAAAATTTGGTAAGGTGGGGTAGGTGGAGGGATAATCTCATGCTTTTTAATTTTAAGGGGGGGTGGGGGGGGGGGGGATCCTGGCCTTTTTTTTTTTTTTTTTTTTTTTTAACTTTTTTTTTTTTTGTTTTATATAACGTTAGGGGGGAGGATCCTGGGCTAAACTTGTTAAAAAAATACATTTTTTTTTAATTTTTTGGGCTAAACATGACTCTTGTGATGTTTATTTGAAATATAGACTAATTCAAAATCGTCTTTGTGAAAGACACTTTTGTACGTGAAAAGTGTCTTTCTAAAAGACACTTTCTGACCAAATTTTGGTCAAAAGTTGTCTTTAGAAAAGACGATTTTGAGAAATATAAAAATTTTGGTCATAAAGTGTCTTTCAGAAAGACGATTTTCACGTTTAAAAGTGTCTTTCACAAAGATGATTTTCAACGAGTCCATATTTCAAATAAACATTACAAGAGTCATGTTTGGCCCAAAAAAAACCAAAAAGAAGTATTTTTTAGCAACTTTGGCCTAGGGATCCTGGCCTTTCTTCTTTTTTTTTTTTTTTTTTTTTTTTTTTTTTTTTTTTTTTTTTTTTTAATTTTTTATATATATATATATATATATATATATAACATATCTAAGTTTAAGTTTAGGGGGAATTGACACCTTTTATTTATTTTTTTTTTTTTGTTATCTCTAATATCTAACTTTACGTGGGATCCTAGCTTTTTTTTTTTTAGTATTTTTTTTTAATCTAATGTAATATACTAAGGAGGGACTTTTTCTAGATTTTTTTTAGATGCATTACAAATTTTAAAAATACTGATCTAAAATTGAAGGTCCAGCCACAAAATAGAATCCAATTTCCAATGTCATTACATATTGTCATCACCCCATTAGGAAAAAGTCACAAATCGGTTTAGACATGCCAGATTCCAAACAGACCCAACTCACTTTTTTGAGTTGATTCTTGAAAAAATCATATTTTTGTCCCATGTCTAAGAGCATGCGAATACCTTCTAATCCATATTTTACGGGTAAAAAACAGAGTTAAAATGAAAAAGATATGGCCAAAATAGTGAAAAACGACTATCACGTGTGTTTGCTTCTTGACGCTGCCATTTTTTATTCCAAACACTAAATTGGACCAAATCAGCGCCATTAGATAGTAAATGTTATAAGCTTTCCAATGACGCAAATTTCACTCAATTCCAATATCGAGAAGGGCTCCAAACGGTAATCACAAATCAGATGATCGAAATAAACAAAACTAAGGAAAATTGCAGAATTTCAGTCCAGGACGCAACTATTGGTGATACATATCACAATTTCGGCCGAAAAGGGGCAGCTGGCTGGTCGAAAAAATTAAGAGAACAATTTTTAGAGAGAGAAATAAAGTTTTAGAGAGAGAAACTCCATAAAAATTGCCAAAATTCTACCCAATTCGGTCCTGATTTTCACTATAACTACGAAAGCGCTACTGAAATTATGCCAAATTTGGACTCCATATTTTCCGAATGTGGAACTGCTACCAATTCTAGTTCTGATTTTTCATTCCAACTGCGTAAGCGCTGCTAAAATTCTACCAATTCGGGTCCTGATTTTCATTGAATTGCGGAAGCATTGTTGAATTTCTACCAAATATGGTCCCAATTTTTATTCCAACTACAGAAGCACTACTGAATTTCTTCCAATTTTGGTCCCAATTTTTATTTCAAATGCGGAAGCACTACTGAAATTCCACCAATGCCGATCTCGATTTTCTAATTAACTGCGAAAGCGCTACCAGATTTTTTTCCCGGAATCAAACAAATCTTCCAGGATTAAATTCCTATACAGGTTTTTATTTTAAATCTCCATTCCTTAAATATTTTTATGTGATTTAGAATAAATTTAAATATATTGATATGTAAAATAATAAATATTTCATGCTTTAAATATCAATATATGTGAATTAGAAATTTTCCATGTAATAAATAACGGAAGAAAAAAAATGATATTATATGCCTCGTAACGCAAGTAGAGTTCCTTTGTGCGTTGCCACGGCTCTATCAGGCTTCATGAAAATGGAACTCCGAACGTTACGACACTTATGAGACTATTTTAAATAAAAGGAAAAACATAATATTATATGCCCCGTAACGTAAGTAGAATTTCCTAAAGATAGTTTAGGCTGAGGATTGGGCTCTAAAAACTGTAGTTTGATCATTTTTTACATTAGGGACAAACCTTATTTTAGCACTACCCCATTAATGTAAGAGAGCTGGTCTAAATGTTTTTATCTTTTGTAATATATAATTGAAAGATCAGTGTGTATACAATAAAATCTCAAGTCTTGAATTGATTAGAAATAATTTGTAACAGATATTATTTATTTGAAATAGTAGAATACAATCTCTTAGATCTTTTTTACAAAAAAAATAAAATAATTAAAAAATATTCCTCTTATTCTTCTCTCCAAATTTCGATTTGAGAGCTTCATGAAAAATATTTCTTGGACCAAATTGAATTGTTGGAGAACTTCTAGGCCTTACGCTTGTTTAAAAGTTATTCGTTCTTCGTGTTCTTTGTTTTAGAAGACTTGTGTGTTGAAGTTCTTGGGGGCTTTTAGCTTGAATCCAATGAATTTTCGATTTCTTTAACTTTTTGGAGGCTTTGCAGCTTGATTCTATTATAATTTTGAAGCTAATGAATCTTCTTCGATTGTTCTTTGAATCTTTGAGTGTTCTTCAAATGTCTTCAAAATTGAAGTTGAATTTTCAAATGTTCTTCGAATGTCTTCGAATTTGAAGTTGAATCTTTTTCGAAGTTGAACAATTTGACGTAGAATTCATTTGGAGCTTTGATACTTGAATCCTATGGAACTTCTACATTTTGAAATTTTGAAGTTCCTCAAAGGCCTTGACTTGATTTTGACAGAGTTTCGATACTTGTACATGCGAAAGAGTCCACTTGAAACTAATTCTTTTGATGAAGAGTCCTCTTGAAACTAGTATTTTAGAAGACAAGTGGTAAATTTTGATTGGCCCAAAATCTAAGAGTCCCTCTAGGACTCGTTGATATTTATCTCAATCTTTATTTATTTATGTTGAAGATAATTATCAATTGCAAGTGTCTCAATATGATTGGAAGAAGCACTCATCGTAATTTGTGGGTCCAAGTGACACGTGAAAATTTTAATTTACGAAGTTGATGACACATGTAAATTTAGATAAGTCACTAAATTTTGGCGTGACAATTTGTAAGAGGATTTCAAATTTTCGCTTTCTACACAAAGTGTTCTCTAAACATCAATTTTTTTGGCATTTTGAAATGATAGCTTAAACATTTAAGGGGTGTGTAGGTCTTTTGGTCAATTTTTAAGTTTTTTGGATATTTATAAATCATATAATTTATTATATTTATTTTGGTTACATATCAGAGATAACTCACAAATTTGTTGCTATAGATTCCTATTCGCGACGACAATTGTCGTCGCTATTTTAAAATCATATATTTTATTATTATATTGCCACCTTAACTGCGATGACTTTAATGTAGTCGCTAAAATGTACATATTAGCGACAACAATTGTCGTCGCTACTATAAAGTCATATATTTTATTATTATTTTGCCAACTTATTTGCGACGACCCCCAATGTCGTCACTAAAATGTGTCTCATTAGTGACGACCCCCAATGTCGTCGCTATAGTGTGTATCATTAGCGACGACACAGGTCATCGCTAATATAAAATGTAATAGATTATTATTATTTGTGCCACCAATTAGCAACAACTAAAGCTTTCGTCGCTAATAATAAACTATTCGCGTCGACTATTGTTGTCGCTAATTGAAAAATTCTATTGCGATGCAATTATCGTCGCTAAAAAGTAACGTCTCGTCGCAAATGGATTCCCGCAATTTCCTGCGTGTTGAAAGTTTTCCCTCCTTCGTATTTGCGACAACCTATAGCGACGGCTGTTTGTGTCATCGCAAATGTAATATTGTTTTAGGAATTTAGCAATGACAATGAGATGTCGCCGCAGATGAGTACTTATTAGCGACGATATTTGGGTTGTTGCGGAAAGTTTGGTCGCTGAAGGCTAAATTTCTTGTAGTGCCATGAATTTAATTAGTGGGACCCACCATTCATGTGAGATGGGAATTACATATTTATTTGTAATCCTAGACTACTGAATAATCACTCCAAATTATAGACATTATTGTTCATAAATTTGAATATGCTTACAAATTGTAGACAATATTATCCAAATTTTAAATGATATGAAATAGTGGTATTTTCATGGTGCGACCCATCATTCATGTGAAATGAGGGAATACGAATTTATTTGTGTTCCAAGAGTATTAAATAATTTTTCACTTGATATATGTTCTTCCAATATCATCGCGTTACTTAACATGATATACGAAATAATTTGAAGAGTTGTGGACCTGGGTTATCAAGGATCTCCTTTCACATGGTGCAACAACCGGGTGGATTCGAGGACTGTTTGGGAGAGATTAGACCGTGGGCTTGCAACCACTCCATGGTTGAACATTTTTCTAGAGGCTCGGGTAATTCATCTTCATGCTTCAAACTCCGATCACTACCCCATATGTTTGGTTCCCAACCCAGAGCACTCCCTACCCAGAGCCAAGCATCCCTTATTTAGATTTGAAGAGGTATGGTTATCTAACCCAGGTTGCAGGGAGACAGTTACCGAGGCTTGGGCAACCCAGAAAACCGGGTCTCACATGTTCCGTGTGCAAGAAAAAATCAGAAATTGCCGTAAGGAAGCAAATGGAGTAGCAATCAGTTTGGGAATATCTCATAGCAATTAAAAATCAAAATGGCCCAACTCTGAGCTGCCGAGGAAAATTTCATGCGAGGTATGAATCATTCCATTGCTTTTGAACTGAAAAAAGAAATGCAATACTTATTGTCATAGGAGGAATGCATGTGGAGGCAGCAAGCACACATGAGTTGGTTCAAAGGTGACGATCGCAATACCCTCTTTTTCCACCAGGGGGCATCCCAACATTGATGACATAATCTTATCGCAGAGCTACATGATAGCTAGGGGGTCACACATATTGGGGATGAAGCTATAGGGCGCTTATTTGAAGAATATTTTGACACACTTTTCAAATCATCCAATCCGGTTGACTTTGACTCAGTCCTTGAAGGCATAGCTCCAGTGGTTACTGTGGATATGAACAATAGACTCTCAAAACCTTTTCAGAAGGCAAGAAGTGGATTATGCACTCAAACAGATGGGCCTTCTTAAAGCCCCAGGCCCAGATGGTATGTCACCTATCTTCTATCAAACATTTTGGGCTTTTGTTGGTAATGATGTCAGCTCTGCAATACTTTCTTGTCTTAATTCGGAAAGTATCCTGAAGTCTATTAACCACACCTATATCACCTTAATCCCAAAGAAGCAAAACCCAATAAAAGTTACTGATTTCTGCCCCATAAGTTTGTGCAATGTGATATATAAAATTATGTCTAAAGTTCTCACCAATAGTCTGAAATCAATACTCCCCCACATTATATCTGAGACCTAGAGTTCCTTTTGATAAAGTACATGAGAAAGCACTAGATCCCAGCTCTCATAATACGGTTATTGTTCCCAATGGCTAGTACACCTGGCCTTCTGTTATTGGTAGTTTATGAAGTCTAATAGCCAGCGCATAGAGTGGACTATGTTAGAATCAGTTCCTAATAGATTGTATTTAGTTATAACAGTATTTTATACAGTCAAGCAGTACAGTGTACACTATAAATACTGAGCTAAAGCTCTACGATTAATCAAGTACAGTTTTACCAAAATATCTCATCCTTTCTGTCTTACTCCAGAAACTTCTCTCTCTCTTTTATCTCTCTTTTTTACCTTTGTCCCAGGCCGTCTAATCACTGATAACATTCTGGTAGCTTTTGAGACTCTCCATCACATGAAAACCAGGAAATACAGGAAAAGAAGGGTTTATGCCCCTCAAATTAGACATGAGTAAAGCCTATGATCGAGTAGAGTGGGTTTTTCTGAAACATGTCATGTTGAAAATGGGTTTTAACACCAAATGGGTGTCCTTAATGATGGAATGTATCAGCTCAATTTCTTACTCTATTTTGATTAATGGTTCTCCCCAAGGGCTTCTGAAGCCTACCAGGGGTCTCCACCAAGGGGACCCATTATCCCTTTATCTCTTCTTACTTTGTCCTGAAGGCTTACATGGTTTACTGCATCAGGCTGCTAATAATGAGTTGATTTGGGGCATCTCTTTGAGTTGAGGTGGTCCTCAGCTCACACATTTATTTTTTGCAGATAACAGCTTGTTATTTTGCCGTGCAAGAAGAGATGAACGTGAGACCCTCCTTCATATTCTTTCCCAATACGAAGCTATTTCGGGTTAGTAGATCAATAGAGACAAAACTACTCTATTCTTCAGCAAATCCACTCCAGTTCCGAAACAAACAGAATTGCTCCAGTTGTTGGGTGTTCTAGCAGTAAAAGAATATGAAAAATATCTTGGTCTCCCCTCCTTTGTGGGACGATCAAGGAGAGAGAGTTTCACACAAATTAAGGAGAGCATATGGCAACGTTTGCAGGGTTGGAAACAAGAAGCTTCTGTCACAGGCTGAGCGCGAGATTCTCATCAAAGCCGTGGTGCAAGCCATTCCGGCTTTTTCCATGAGCTGTTTCAAACTCCCAAGTGAGTCTCTGTCAAGATATAGAAGTTCTAATCAGAAAATTCTGGTGGGAGTTATGGAGGATCTCAGAGGAAAATCCACTTGGTTAATTGGGATACTCTGTGCACTTCAAAGAGACAAGGCGGGATGGGTTTCCGAGACATGCGGAAGTTTAATGACTCCCTTTTGGCCAAGCAAGTATGGAGGCTCCAACATAATGAAAACTCTTTGTTCTACAAAGTTTTCAAAGCCAAGTATTTCCCCATTGCTCGATATTAGATGAGGGAGTCAAAACTAATGGGTCCTATGCTTGGAGAAGTATTACTCAGGCAAGGAAAGTTATTCGAGATGGTGCCGTGTGGTGCATCAGTTTGGGGCACAATACAAATATATGGGGGGATCGTTGGGTTCCTGGATTAACAACATGCCGCATCTCTTCAAAATGCCCCTACTACCCAGAAAATGCAAAGGTGGCAAACCTCATTGATCAAACTGCAGGAACTTGGAAAAAAGCAGTGATAGAGCACATATTCTCACCCCCAGAAGCTCAATAGATTTTGGGCTTACCCCTCGGCTCACCTGTATCCAAGGATACACTTTACTGGCCTTTTACCCCCTCTGGTAACTTCAGTGTTCGTAGTGCCTATCATATGTTAATGAACCCAGAATAGCGATTATCTCCCCCAACCAACCCCAACATGACAGATGGTGGGATATGGCAACACATTTGGAGCCTTAACACTCCACCAAAAATTCGACACTTTCTTTGGCGTGCCAGAAAAGAATCATTACCAACCAAGAAAAATCTGCAATCTCGGCATATTCCAGTGGACCCCTACTGCTCTGAGTGCTTAAATGCTAAGGAAGATGCTATTCACTCTCTTTGGGGTTGCCAAGTGTTGACACCTCTTTGGGCAAAATTAGGTCCTTTTCGTGCTCTGCAAATCCTTCAATTTTCATCCTTTGTCGAACTGCTCCAAGAAGTATTAAATGAGTTGGATGAGCACCACCAACTGATCTTTGCCGTCCAAGCGTGGCTAGTGTGGTTCCATCACAACAAGGGTCGGGTAGAGAACCAGTGGGATGATATTGACAGTTTGGGGAACAGAGCATCCATCATCATCCAAGACCACCTAATGCATCATTCAAAAAGCGAGAGTACTACTCTCTCCTCCCCCATCACACACTGGAAACCACCTGATAGAGGCACTTGGAAGATTAATTTCAATGGAGCCTTGCGCAAGGATATTGGGGCAGCTGGTGTGGGAGTGGTGGTTCGAGATCACCAGGGACACGCCGTAGCAGCTCTCACAAAACGATTCCACCTCCCTTCGACTCCAGCTATGATTGAAGCTCTAGCAGCCAGAACAGCAGTTCATCTTGCATTGGAGCTCAAGCTCGATCGAGTTTCCTTTGAGGGCGACTCTGAGACCATCATAAAGGCCCTGCGATGTTCTGAAGCTAATTTCACTCCATACGGCCACATCATTGAGGAGACCCAAGACAAGTCCAAGTCTTTTCAAAGTTGCTATTTCCAACATACTCGTCGTTCAGCTAATACTGTTGCCTATGTTTTGGCACAAAAGTCCTTTTCTTTTGACTCTCATTTTTTGTGGTTGTCCAATATGCCACATGATGTTTTGTCTGTTTTGCAAAGTGATTTAGTCCATCAATAAAACTTCTTCTGATTCTAAAAAAAAATAATAATAATAATAAATAAATAATTTGAAGAATAATTTATATCTATATCTATATAATATATAAAACCACAGACATTTGACTTTTTGTTGACTCATCCACAATTTTACATATCATCATATATTTTTTTATTTAAATAATTTTACACATCATCATATATTTTTAATTAAGTATCTTAAGACATCATATTTTCTTTAAAGGGTAGAATATATCATTTTATATACAAACACAATCATAATAAATATCTAATCTTAGAATATATAGTTCTATATGCAAACACAATAATAATAATGCAGGGTCGGCCCAATCATTTTAGGGGTCTAAAGCGAAATCTCAAATCTGGGTGCCCTTTAATTTGACCATTCAATACTTAAATTAAATTAATATTTATGAAAAAAAAATTATTGGAATTTCTTGTTGTTTTAGATGCAAAATTATTGATCACACTTTTATAATCAATTTTCTCTAACATATCCTTTCCAATGTAAAAACATTATAATATGTGTAAAATGTAAAAATTTAAGGCCCAAGTCCTATCATTCTTAAGGGTTAAGTTAGCCAAAAAAAAAAAAAACATTTTTTTAAAAAAATTTCGACCAAACATGCCTCTATGGATGTTAATTTGATATTTGGATTGTCTGAAAATCGTCTTTAAAAAATAAATAAATAAATTTAAGTGAATGTCATCTTTTGAAAAGATGATATTCACATGTTTCAAATATGCACGTATTTCAAAATTTAAGTGAAAGTCCTCTTTTGAAAAGACGAAATTTGCATTTTTTTTTTTAAATGTTTGTGCAAGTTGTCTTTTGGGAAAAGGACATTTACAATTTAAAAAATATATATATTATGTGAATCTCGTCTTTCAAAAGATGATTTTTATATTTTTTTAAATTTTACTAAATGTCGTTTTTTCAAAAGACGACATTTAATTGATTCAGCATCTAAATATGATCTTTTCAAAAGACGATTTTCACTGGCAAAAACTTTTTTTCAAAACATTATTTTCAATCAGTCTAGATTTCAAATTAACATCCATAGAGGTATGTTTGGTCAGAAAAGCTATGAAACAAGTATTTTTTGGCAAATTTGACCCATTTTAATCCCATAAATTATTGCCAATACAAATAAAAATTTAAGAATTGAAAAAAGAAAAAAAAAAATTCACGTGGACACATAATACCACTTAAAAGCAACATTAGGAAGTATTAAAAGAAGAAGAAGTGGAGGCCAAACCATCCGCCCATTGTATTTTCCTTTTGGCAGTTTTGGTCCTTCTCGAGGAAAAGAAGTCACATATTCCAATATTACAAGAAGAAGAAAGCGAGAGAGATAGAAATCAAAGTAGAAGAAGAAGAGAGAGAGAGATAGAAATCAAAGTAGAAGAAGAAGAGAGAGAGAGAGAGAGATAAAATAAGAAGAAGAAACAAAGAGACAGCGATAGAGCCAAATGGACCGGACCGGCTGGTTCAATCGGGGACCAATGTCTCACCCGGTCCAGTTCTCTCAAAAAACCGAAAATTTAGAAAAAGTGACCAAAAACCGAAAACCGACAGTACGACCGGGATAACCGTGAACCGAAACAGTTGAACCGGTTATGGTCTAGTTCGCTTATTTTCAAAATTCCATTGTTTTTTAACTTAAAACTACACCATTGTCTTCTCTCTCTTTTTCCCTATCAGCCTATCTCTCTCTCATTCACTCTCAGCCTCTCAGTCTCAGGCTTGCCCCTCTCTCTCTCTCTCTCACTCAGTCACTTTCTCACAGTCTCACTCTCACCGCCGCTCACGCTTGCCATCTCACCACCACGGCACCACTCAGTCTCGCAATCTCATCGCTACTCATGCTCATGATCTCCCTGCGGCCTCACGCTCGCGATCTCACCGTCGTCTCGATCTCCCTCACTCTCATGCTCTCAAGTCCTCCGCCATCTAGATCTTCCCACTTTGTCTCCGCCGATCTTGCAATTTTGGCTCCTCGTCCTCAATCTCTCTGGCCCAGCCACAACATGGCAACCCATCCTCGAACCGGCTCACCCATCGACCCAGCCAAGAGCCACAGCACCCCAACGAGCTCCCTCTCACTCTCACTCTCAAATTTTGTTCAAATGTTGGTCTACTAGTTGTTTTTCTTTTTACCCATATTTTCTTTGTAATTTGGTCTACTGGTCTATTGGTCTGAATTGTATGAAATTTTGATTTTTTTTCATCTATATTTGTTGTGGTTATCGATTGAAATTTTGATTGAAATTCATCTGTATTTGTTGTGCAGCTTATTGATTTGTAAGTTGTCGTGCAACTTACGGATTGAAATTTTGATTTTTATTCATTTGTATGAAATAATGTTGAACAACTTATTGTTATCTGATATTTGATTTTATTGAAGGATTGTTATTTTTATTGTTTAAGGATGATTATTTTGTAAGTTAATATGTTTTTTTTTTTTTTTTCTTTTTTTTTTCTTTTAAATATAAAAATAAAACTGGTTACAAATTTTTTTTTATGTATTTAATTAATTATTTTATTTATTTATATAATTTTAAAACTATTTATGACGTCATCGGTTCGACCACCGATCCGACCCCGGTCGAACCAGTGATACGAGAACCATTCTCTTTTCCGGTTGTTTCTCCAGTCCAGTTTTTAAAACCATGGATAGAACATGAGAAATGAAAGAAGAAGAAATGAAAAACTGAAGATCTTGGGGGTTTGGGTTAGTTTTGTCTAGATGATTTTTTTTATTTTTAGTTTACACATGACCATAAAAATTTAGGGGCCTTCCACATTTGGGGGCCTGAAGCCTATTCTTAATTGGCTTAATGCTTGAGCCAGCCCTGATAATAATAAATGCTATGGGATTTTTTTAACTTGTTTTGTTTGAGCTAATTTTTTTTGCTTTGTTTTGTTTTCCTTATTTAGGGGCCTTCCACATTTGGGGGCCTCAAGCCTATTCTTAATTGGCTTAATGCTTGGGCCAACCCTGATAATAATAAATGCTATGGGATTTTTTTAACTTGTTTTGTTTGAGCTAATTTTTTTTGCTTTGTTTTGTTTTCCTTATGTAGTTTGGGATAATTTTATGTTAGAGGGTTAGATATTTGGCTTGGGTTAAGAGTACTTAAAGGGTAGGCTAATGATTTAGGTTGAGTTAAAGGGCGTAATTTCCCCAAAAAAAAAAAAGCATTTTGCATGTGTGCTCTTTTGTGTGTATTTGGTGTCTTTAAGGTGGCTACGAAATAAGATAGGGACAATTTGTCACAATGATGAATAATGTTATAGTCACAATATTTTCCATAACATTTTTCACAAAAGCTGAGTTAGCAGTTTTTTATTAGTTCTCATCTAGATCTACTATTGATATCACTTTATTATCTATCATTCACAGCTTGACACATAAGCAACTGAAATTTTTTGTGAAATTTTGTTTATCTTTAGACTTATTGATGTCAAGTAATGTTACATCCACAACATATTTACAACAACTAAGTTAACAATTTTCATTAGTTTTTATTTGGACCTATCATTGATATCATTTCAAATTTTAATTTGTGAAGAAAATATAAGCAATATAGTTATAGAATTCTAGATGAGAAAAAGTTGGTTTTTTTGACTTTATCCTTCACATGTGTTCAACGTTTGCAACTAGTTTATCCTTCACATGTGAAAAAGTTGTTCATCTATTTCAAACTGTTAAAAAGTTTTCTTATTTTTCCTTTCAATGAAGTGCACTGATTGTATGCTAACCCTTTTTACTATATATGTTTCATGACAAAATATAGATAAGTGTTTTCATATTTTAGCAAATACTAGTATATTTGTTCTTACAAGCTATGCCCAGTTTGAAGAATAACCTCAGGAGCCATCCAATATGGAGTACCCTTCATTGACTTGGCAGCATTTATAGTAGCCTGCACGGTTATACAACGTCTTCAGTATTATACATAGAAGAGATCAGTAACAAGAGACAAAGATTAATTTGCGAGGTTACAAATTATGCTTTTTCGAACAACCCTCTTTATTTGCCATGTCATTAGAAAGTTCATTCCAATCAGAAACAGAAAGTAGACCATAATCACCATAAGCTCAATTCATATAAAAAAAATAAAAAAAAATAAAAAAAAAAGAGCAAAATTTTAGATATCATAGACAAAAAGGCCTATGATATCATAGATAAAATTTCAAAATTTCAGATATCATAGACAAAATTTCACGAGTGAAATCCGAATACTTGCAGTACAACTCAACAAGGCCTCATTATATCCTTTTGAAATTACAAATAGTCATTGTGCTTAGTGATGGCATATGTGCGCATAAGTAAAAAAACAATTATAGCATGCGAAAAATACCTAGATTCCCAAGGCTGAAAAATTAAATTAATATATTTAATTTCTTGTAGTTGAATTGCTCCGGAGACAAACTTACACATCAGGAATGGATTTTCTTACATACAAAGATTAAACTACCACCAAAAAGATCTCACAAAGTTACAAGATATACAGACTGGTTTGGTTGAAGGCCAACCTAATAGAATAGCAAGAATAACTATCTTTCCCATCAAGGCACTGGTCATTAAGATCCTTGTGGACCTTGAAGATTAGTTGAAACTTCTCTTCATTCAGCACCACTAAACACACACTCGCTAGAACTACATTGTTACATTCTTGAACTACATTGTTTCATTCAGCACCACTAAAAAATTCTATTTGGCTGAGATAAAATTAACCATCCTTCATTGGTTCTTCTCCAGTTCAAAACAGAGTCTTAAAGAAACTAAGACAAACTATTACAGTATTCAATATATTGAAAGAGAACGCATTGAGATTGAAACGGGGCTTAATACAGTAGTAGTTACTTTTACATGCAATTCTTGTTAGACTGTGAACAATCTTCTAAAGAGGTTAGATTTTCTATTAAATATAATGGCTTCTGGTAAAATCGTGTGATATCCCCAGAGCATATTCTCATGGAAAATTATAATCTTCTGGTTTTCTTTTTCAAAGAATGAATCCAATTAAATGAATGTCTCAAATACATGTTATATTCCATATTTGAGCATTCTCACATTGCTCTTTCTTATACTAACTGCTAAATCCTTGATGAACAAGTTTGAGCATTCTCACATTGACAGTGCAGGGATACATACAAGGCAAAAGGGCAAAGCACACCTCTCAGAACATATGGATGAAAATCGTCAAGTTCTAATTACCATTGAAGGACAGCAAGCAAAAAATGGAAAATGGAAAGGAATATCATACATGAAGAAAAACAGGGAAGGCCAAATCCTATTCGTAGCCTATCAAAGCATAACAACACAAGACACCAAGATATAGTGAACAAAATATACACAAACTACAAAATAATGTCCACAAGCATTTGCTAATCCCTAAATTTACTTAATAGAAAACACAAAAGCAAAATTCACTACCAAACAAATCCCCAATCCCCTCAAAATATCATTAATAAAAAAAACAAAAACAATAAAATTCAAAGTAAATAAACAGATACACATAGAAATCACATTTATATCATCTACCTAAAACTAATTAAGAAAAACCCTCAGATACACAAACGGATTCAACAAAAACAAAAAACAAAAACTAACGAAGATCTAGCGCTTCAAAATCCAACTAAAAACCAAGCAAACAACAAGATCTCAACCTACGTTACATCAGGATCGCAAATTCATCGTTTGGAAACAACGCATTTCAATCCAATTCTCCACCATTATCACAACTTCAAAATTCACACACACAGACATACAGATATACGTATAGATAGATAGATATAGAGAAAGAGAAAGATAAAGTACCAGAAATGCGAAGAGAAATGCGAAGAGAGTGATTGTGCAAACAGTGTAGGAAAACAGCGTGACTCTGAGTGAGTCCCATTATTTTTTCTCTTTCCCATTATTTTTCAGATGGGCTTTTCTATTCTGTATGTTGCACAGAATTTTTTTTTTGCAATGAAACACATGGGCCTGGGCCTACTTTAAGGTTAACCAGCAACTCTGAGCTATAATCTAAGTTTGGGAGGGTATGATTTATAATTGAACTTGCGTAAGAGGTTTGTGTTTGTTATGCATGTCGACATTTTGTTTTTGTTTCAATAACGTCTCCGTGACACTTTGTCCAAACTAATCAAATTAGTGGGAAACTTATTAGCTTTGCTTTGTTAAAAAAATATAAACCAACAAACCAATATTTTGGAAAGCTTTAGTTTTAGTGTATTGTCTAGTGGCCCATTAAGGGCTTGAAAACAAAACCTGGGACAGATTTATAAGAGGAAATTAAAGAGAGAGAGTGGTAGTGCTGTTTTTGGACTGTGAAAACAACTTACTTATACATATGACAAAACAGAACTTGGTTTATTATATTCTCATATAATATTTTTCTTATTGCAACAAAACATCTTGTTGTAATATTATATTTTTCCTATTGCAACAAAACATCTTATTGTAATATCATATTTTTCCTATTACAACAAAACGTCTTGTTGTAATATTATATTTTTCCTATTGCAACAAAGCGTCTTGTTGAAATATCATATTTTTCCTATTGCAACAAAACGTCTTGTTGTAATATTCATAACTATTACTTCAACTACTAACTTCATTGCAATAAATTACATAATGATTTATTGCAACGATATTTTACAACCTATTACAACAACTTATTTTTGAAATAATAAATTACCAGTTTTTAAGTAACTCTTGCAACGAAATCTAATGAATTGATGTAATAATACGTGTATTACCACAATAATCATTTTTGTTGTAATAACTCTTGTTGTAATAGGTGTATTTTGTTGTAGTGTAATTAATTTAAGGAAGCTTGTCTCTTTTATCTTTTGTATTCTATATAAAGCTTCCCACTCATTACAAAAGTGTGTTAAGTGAAATAAGAAGCAAAAGTTGAAGTGAAGACTGGTGTGGTGTGTATATATATAGAGTAAAATGAGTGTAATGTTTGAATTGCCAATAAAACTTTCTTTTCATTGAGAACTCCTTTATGTATTCAGTTTGAGTGTTACAAGATTATTACAAAATATTTGATTACTTCCCGAATGTAAAATTTATTATTTTGACAAAACTTTTGTTCGAGAAACCTCAACGATATATTCACATCTCTCTCTCACACCCAACTATATATATATATATATATATAAGAGAAATTTTAATCTAAACTCACACACAACTATATTACATAAACGATAATAGGGGTTCAGAAGATATCATGGTGACAGTTGTAGACACCGCATTTTGTCCCCCCTACAACTTGAGTTCCCAGTCCCAATGACGAAAATACTAATCTCTATTAATGTTATCAAAATCTTGTGTTAAGAGTAAAAGATTATTTTTAGTGACTAAGGTTTAGGAAATCAAGTCTATTTTAAAAGCCCAGAGAGCTAAGCCAATTTTTGAGAGCCCAATGAACCAAAAGCCCAAATTGTCAAATTTTGACCTAATTAAGTAGTGTATGCCACTTTAATACGTCACTTAAATACAGGCGTACACCACCGCTGTAGGAAACCCTAATTTTTAAAAGGTTCTAACTACAATTAGGGTTGCCTCCTGCAAGCCTAATTACCCTCTTCTCTAAGAAACTCTAAATTTACCTATTCTTCAAGAAACCCTAGTAGCCTCCTACTACTATATAAAGAGGTCTTCACCTCACGTTCAAAACAGACCAAGGAGCCCCAAAAAAATATAGAGAGAGAAATTAGAACTCTAAGAGTTTTCTAAAGTTTAGGAATAGCAAAGCTCTAGGCAAGAGAGCATAGGTAGAAGTAGAATTTGGTAGTGGTGAAGCCTTAGGCATTTAGAAAGAAGAAGTTATTCTCCAGTTCTTCATACTAGAAGGCTAACCTTTCTTTTCACAAGCCTCCATTCATCAACTCTAGTTCAACAAAGTTTTCTTTTATTCTTCAACACAAAAATCGACAAGAGATTTGACCGAGGGACCGATAAAATAATGCTATCCTAGCTTAAAGGAGAAAGTATGGATCTTCTCAATGAACCCATACTCTCCTCCTTAATTTATTTCTTTAATCTGTTGATTTTTTTTTATTTCGTTGTTTGCTACTTGTTTATTTTTCACTTAATTTAATTCTTTTTATTATTTTATTTTTATCTTCTCGTAGCCTTGTAATTAATGATGATCTCTTGTAATTGGTTTACGTCATCTTTCATACTTCATTCACGTGGTGTCATCAAAAAGCTTTTATCAAAGAATTCAAATATGTTACATATACTAGCATATTGATATACGGTGGTCATAACAAGTAATAAAATCAAAGACTAAATCCAAAGTTACTTCATATGGTTGTAGATTCAGGTAAGCATGGCCATCACATTTTCAATGAAGGTTTATTACTAATTTCAAAGTGATGTTTTAATAGTGGTATGGCCGAATCTTAAAGGTTTAGAGACATCAAATTTGAGTTGTGGCCGTGCAATAATTGGGATGATATATGTGACCTAATTGGTATGGCCGAATCTTAAAGGTTTAGAGACATCAAATTTGAGTTGTGGCCGTGCAATAATTGGGATGATATATGTGACCTAATTGGTATGGCCGAATCTTAAAGGTTTAGAGACATCAAATTTGAGTTGTGGCCGTGCAATAATTGGGATGATATATGTGACCTAATTGGTATGGCCGAATCTTAAAGGTTTAGAGACATCAAATTTGAGTTGTGGCCGTGCAATAATTGGGATGATATACGTGACCTAATTGGTATTATTTTTGCTTATTAATTCTATCATGAATATTCTTCTTCTTATCCATATTTTACATGATTTTGACTTTCTTATGCACAATTTTAAATCCTATAATTTTGGGAATTTATTCTCATTTAATTGGTGATTGGCAAGCTCGGAGGCAGGTTAGAATTATTTTCTCTCATTACATTATGCTTCACATGCTTTGGTTGATATAGTCTCTAGGTTTAATTTGCTTTTGTGTTTAGGTTTGATTTCCTTGTTAAATATTTATTTAGACATAGCCCAATAATTATATGAAAGAAGGCCGTCCTTTTGGCTGGACAGGCTCGGGTGCCTAACACCTTCCCAAGCACGTACCCTAACTCCGAACTCAAATCAAGACCAGTAAACCTTAATTTTTATATAGAATTATAAAATTATAAATGGATTCATAAACCTAAACCGGGTGGCAACTCCCTTTTTTACCCTAAACCTCAATGAGGATTTAGCAGCCCTCACCGATCCTGAGAGATGCCTTGCAGGCAGCTATGACCAAGAAGTTGGTGGTGGCAGCGTAGTTGCCAAAGCAATTTTATCGACTACCATTGTCTACCCTAGAGGTGGGTTTTATGCCAGCAGTGAGTTTTAGTTTCTTCTTTGGTTTCAAGATGCCCACCTCGGTGCCCTTGCTGATGAGATAGTGTCGAACTCCGCGGGTGAGCCTGAGCTTCTCTATAACAACTGTGGGGTGGACTTTTTTAAGCTTTTGCAGATATAGAACTTCAAAACCCCAACTTGTATAAACTAGATGAGACTGTTGGTTGCAAACTTGTACCCAGGGCCGGCCCAAACTTTTTGGGGGCCTCAAGCCAAATCTCAAAATTGCGGCCTTTTTTATTTTTTTTAACCATTTAATACTAAATTAAATTAATATCTATGATTTTTTTTACTAGATTTTCATTTTTCTTGCTCTTTTAGATGCAAAATTATTGATCAAACTTTTATAATCAATTTTCTCTAACATGTTCTATTCTTTTTTTTTTTTTTTTTTAAGTTTTTGATGCCCAGATTCATATTTTCGAGGAGCCATATAGTGAAAAAACAAACAAACAAATAACAACAAATACTTTACAGCTAAAAAACAAATAACAGCCAAAACAACATATAACAATACTGCAATACTACCTAACTAACAAGTAAAATTTAATAAAATTAAAATAGAAAAGTATAGAACAATAAAACCTGATACGCTGATTTATCCCAAATCCTAATATCTACTGATATATATAAGTTCTGAAATTCAATACCTGAACAATGAATATCACAAATTCACAATTTATTAAATCTTAATTTACAAACACAGAAACACTAATTGCAAAAGAAAAAAAAAAATTATTCAAAAGGGTAAAGATTGATATTATTACCCATTCATGTGTTGAATCCAAATTTTGTAGAAGATTTTAAGACTCAAATCCTCAAATTTGAAGTCAAGAAAAAATAAAAAATATATAATATTTAGTATTTACGGACTGTAGATTTATAGTGAGAGAAATAAATCTTTTTAAAGAGAGAAATATGTAAAGAGAGAGTTACAGAGAGCAATATGTAGTAACGTAGAGAGACAAAATTTTGTTGGAATGGGACAAAATTTTACTAGAATGACTAGACCACTTGAGAGAGAATCAGAAAAAAGTCGAGAAAGTGAAAAGAATGAATCAGTGGAGAAAGTGAAAAGAAAAAAAAAAAGGGGAGTGAGACGTTGAGGTTGAGGACTTGCGGGCAGAGGGTGTGCACGTGTGAAGAAAAGTTTTTTTTTTTTTTTTCTGAAGTTGAATGGATGAGTGACGTGTGGCAGAGAGAGAAAAAAAATTCTTAAGAGTTGATTCAGTTGAATACAGCTATGGGCAGCTGTTTGTGTTGAAGATGGGCTGCTAGGCAGTTGTTGGTGTTGAAGATGGGCTGCTGGTGGGCTTGGAAAAAAAAAATTAATGGTGTATTTTAATAGGCTATTGCTACCGGTGGGTTGGAAAAAAAATTTTAATCGAACTATTGATTAAAAGTGGGCTTATATAGTATGGGTTTTTAAAAATTTGAGGCCTTCCGAATTTAGGGGCCTCAAGTTATTGCTTAAGTGGCTTAAGGCTTGGACCAGGCCTGCTTGTACCCTAGAAGAAGAATGGCGTCATGGCTATCCAAGTTTATTAATTGTTTACAAATTTAATTTGTTATTACTTTTAAAAGGCTAGAGGACCTTAATTAATTTTGATCTCTCTTGACTATCAAAATTTGCAATTAGCTAGCATCCTTAGTTTTATAATCTTTGTTAATATGGTCCTTTTGTCAAATTCCAAGATCTTGCATTTCTTATATTAAAAGAAGGGAAAAAAATTACTAATTTAAATAAGAGAAAATTGCGCTGACCTCTATTGAGGTTTACTGAAATTACACTAGCCTCCCCCTTGTTTTGAATTGTAAACGAACCTCTCTTGCTTTCCAAAATAACCTACTCACTTCCTCTACAACTGAACACTATTAAATACATTAACAATAAATAAATAAATAAATAAAAATAAAAATAAAAAAGTAATATAAATAATATTATATTTACAAATTTGCCCTCCCGGTGTTAAGGTGTATGGGAGGTACTAAGTGTAGTTTATTTTAAAAATTAAGAAAGGTTTGTATATCATTCAAAACGAGGAGGGAGAAATATTGCAATAAACCTCAAAATTCCCTTTTTACCCTCCCAATTTTTAGTGAGGGGGTAAATAAAATATTTTCTAATTTTCAAAAAAAATTTTTCTCAAAAATTTTCATTAGCAAAAATAAAAAAATCATAAACAGTAGAGGGCAAAAATAAAAATTAATTAAGGTAGAGGGTATGGAAGAGGTAAACCTAAGTGTAGAGTTTATTTTAAAAATTAAGGAAAGGTTTGTAAACCAACAAACCAAGTTGACCAACAAGGCAACAAATCACCTAAGAATCTGAGATTCCCGTAACCACGACCGGAACAACCGCAGGAACATCCCACCAGACCAGCATCTCACGTGGATTTATACCGTTATTTGCTCTCTGCTAGCCACCGCCGGTTTGCACGCTGCCCACGTAGGAAGAAAGAGACCACGGCGGATTTGTACTGTCCACCGCTTGCTCAGCCAGCAGCATCTCACGGCCTTTTCCAGTTTTTCGGTATTTTCTCTCTCTCTCTCTCTCTCTCTCAGAGTCAGGAGGTGTTTTGAAATTTGAGATTGCTTTTTAGAGTTTTATTTACTTCCCAATAAGTTATGGCGTTATGCAATCACAAATGCCATTAAAGTAATGGCTTTTACTGGGGCTGGGTCCGAAGTGGTGGCCTGGTGGGTCAGTGACTCAGTGCATGTGCACTGACTATTTGCTTTAATTTTTTTTTTTTATTGTTTTTTATAATTTGACTGAATATATTGTGATTTGTGTGAGTGTTTTACTATAGTATTTGTGTTTGTAAGTATTTATTTTATATTTATTTGCGATTTTGAATATTGTGTTATTGAATTATTTGAGATTTTAAATATTGTGTTGTTGAGTATTTATTTGAAATCTTAAATGTTATGTTGTTGTATGTGAATTATTTATTTAAGACTTTAAATGTTGGCATGTGTGGTGTGGTTGTGTTTGTATTGACCAAATATTGTAGTGTTATTTTTATTCTTTGGATGAGAGTGTTGCGCATTAAATTTATTTTTATGTTGTGCTTTTATTTTTATTTTTTTATGGGAGCGTAATAGTGTTAAAAATTTTTTAGTTAAAAACTATTAAACCTAAAATAATATTAATAGGTATTAGTTTAGATTTTTAGGAGTGTAGTATAATTTTTTATTATTTGAACGAGATTGTAATATCATATAGGTTGTAGGTACTAGGTATTATGACGAAGAATGAGAATGACAAGAATAGAGTGAGGTTTCGAAACCAAAAGTCGGGACATTATAATAGAAAAGTCAAGGGTTTTTGTGGGTGGATGTAAGTCTTCATGACCGAACCAAGATATCTTTTTGTTTATGCTCTCTCTACTCTTTACTATTATTGCTTTATATTTTCCTACACACCATAGCTGGTTAAAAGTACAATGTAACCTTGATTTTGTATAAAAAAAAAAATTTGGACTTCATATTATTTTTTTTTAATATTAAATAATAACTAGGAAGTAGGGCAACCAAATTATGACGGGGCTAGGGCAACCCAACTCTTGGGGCCGCCCCTGGGCATGAAACCCACTTGTAGGCTACTGGGTTCAAATGTGGGGGGTTTGATGGTGGCATGCACTTTTGACCATCTAGTAGCGGATGGAATCTGTGCTGCGGGCATGTTTTTTGTCTCATTCAATCTAAACCTTTCACTTTACTACCAACTATGCAACGATCTTTGCTTAATCCTCGACGTCCAGGTTCCTTTGATCCCTCCCTTGAAAACTTTTTGGTTCTAATCAACACCAAAGAGCAGGAACTCAATTCTTATCATTTTGTTAGCCGCATAATCAACCATTCCAATCACTAGCCAGCACCCACGAAAACAAAAGGACTAAATTCGAGTCTCTCAGTGCGCTATTGTGGAAAATTATTGCCAAAAGTGCTGCTATCGACAAAAAGATAACCCAACTGGGCATTAGAGTTGATGGAAGGACAAGGATTAGCCGTGGAGACAAAGAGAAAGCAATACTAATGGCTTCTTACTTTGGAAGTGTGGTGTCCCTTCCCCATGGTACCAAGAAAGTAGATGAGGTTATCGAAAATCCATTGAGTTGGGTAGCAAATGAAGTTCATGGAATTGTGGAAGGCAGAAACAATAAAGAGTATTTCTTGGAGTTGATAGATTGGGTGGAGGCATAGTTTGCCAAAGCTATACGTCAATGGTAGCAAAGAAGGTCCTGCTTTGGTGGTTTCATTTGGTCTGAGGTTGCCGTTATGAAGCACGGGTACTCCAAAAATGGAACCGTACCCGTACCAGATACTTTTTGGGTACTTGTACTCTTGGCGTACCCAAATTAAAAAAAAAAAAATCATTTTCTTTCATTTTTTTCTTTTAGATATGTCACAAAAATAGATAAAAGTAGTGAAAGTGATGGAAACATGAACATTAATAACTATATGGATGTACA
Source organism: Fagus sylvatica (assembly GCA_907173295.1). NCBI lineage: Eukaryota > Viridiplantae > Streptophyta > Magnoliopsida > Fagales > Fagaceae > Fagus > Fagus sylvatica. Next base: position 19,065,177 of record OU015767.1, read on the forward strand.
CTTCTTTTTATTACTCTTTTGGATCTTGATTTGTAATTTAAAGACCATTTAATGGCAATGAATATACTTTATTATCCATAATTGCTCTTAAATTCACATATGCTTATCAATATATGAAAAATATATGCATAATAATATATAAAAAAAATTTAATAAAACATATATCTCCGCCGTACCCGTACCCTACTTTTCTAAGAATTGTCGTACAGCCGTACCGTACTGGTATCGGTACCCCAAAACGTACCCGTGCATCTTAGTATATCAGAGGTGGAGTTTGGATGGGGAAGACCAACGATGGCATCATGCTATTTCCCGTGAGGTAGAGGGTATGCTGTATATGTGATGATGCCAACACTAAGCCCTTATGATAATGGTGATTGGGTAGAGTATGTTAACCTCCCTAAAGGGGAATTCGAGTTGATAAGAGTGTGAGGCTGGTCATGTGTTTAGGCCTTTAACTTCGGGTTATTATCTCACTAATCTTTGATGTGAGCCTCCAGCCTCCTGTTAGTTTAATAAACTTGACTGTTTGATAATAGGGTAATTATTCAGTATTCTTGGAAAGTAATAAACGCGTATTTTTTCATTTTACATGAATGGTAGATTGGTAGATGCTCACTAATTAAATCTATGATGGGACCCATCATTCATAGGAAGGAATACACACTTTTATTATGTTTTGAAAGTACTGAATAGATAGTTTTCTTTAATGATATTTAATTTGTCCGTCATTATGCAATTGTGTCATGTATTTACAGTATGTTTTTGCATTTATAAATCAAACAGCTAAGTCCATTCTACACTCTATTTCTCAAATTATCCCGTTAGTTTTGTTTATTATTATTAAAAAAGAAAAAATTATTGCCCTTCAGTAACTTTTTTTTGTTGATAAAGCCCTTCAGTAACTTTTGCTTCATTAATTCTACACTCTTTCTCAAATTTGTGAACGAAATGGTCCCATATTTCCATCCGTTGTTATGTCACGCTTAGTTTATTGGGTAAGGACTTTCTCACACCATGTACATTTGTACATTTGATACTAATTAAAAATTGTGGAAATCTATCATAAATTTATGAATGTTGATGTCTACAACTTATGAACATATATGCACACTTAAATGATGTGTATAATGGTGTGGATTAGAGAGTGAAGAGACAAGTGTTAACCTTTCTCGAATGTGTAACGATTGTATCACAATCACCTCGATGCCACATTTTCACACTATTTCGAAAATTGTGGACATATATCCTCAATTTGTGGACATTGATGTCCACAACTTGTGAACATATGTCCACACTTATGTGATGTGTACGACGGTGTGTTTTAGGGTATGAAGAGCAGCATTACCTATGACTATAACATGAAATTCATGCAATACACCTGATAACAATATGAACCATTATAATTTCATTGTTTGAAAACCATTATTACAATGCATTGACATATATAACATGAACATTTGGCCACTCCTAATCTAGAAGACCGACTTAATTTAGTTGGGAAAAACAAGGTGCATATCACCTTCCCATTTTGTAATCAAGCCCCTAAGCTTAGATCAGTGGTTCGTAGATTAGGTCTTGTTATAATTTTGCTTTTTGCATAAATTGTAACTAGGAAAAACATATTTATGTAATTTTTCTTAAATTGTACCTAGGAAAATCTTACATGTAATTTTCATCTTCTCTAGTCTTGCCCCTCTAGAATTCTTCTTTTCCAACTTTCGAGGCTCCTTCGTGTTCAGTTTCGTCTTCTCCTCTCTGTGTCTTTCGTTCCAATGATGCAAGAGATTGGGAGTTCTCTCGTCTCTACACCTTCTGGACTTCTCTCTCGGTTTATGATGCTTCCCTTTTATTTTATTTTTTCTTTTACCTCAATGCTAAAATCACTTCTTAACCCTAACTCTAAGATAATTATTTGTTCATAATTAATGGTATACACATAAAACAATACCAAATAAAGTTAACTATTTATTTTGTGTTTTAGGAAAAGAGATGACACAACTTATTTTACAACCAAATGCTACAAACTTTATCCAAGGTGGAGGTTGCCATTCATTAAAATTAACACTTAAATTTAGACATCATTAATTCATTATTATTTTAATGAATGACAACCTCCACCTTAAAATCAGTTTGTAAGTATTTAGTTGTAAAATAAGTTGTGTCTCGCATTACTCTTAAGAAAAGAGTCTAGAGACACACTTATTTTACAACCAAACTTACAAACTGATGTGACATCCAAGGTGGAGGTTGCCATGTCATTAAAATATAACACTAAATTTAGACATCATTAATTCATTATTATTTTAATGACATGACAACCTCCACCTTAGATTACAGTTTGTAAGTATTTATTAATAGTTGTGTCTCTACACTTAAGAAAAGAGTAATGCTAGAGACACAATTTTACAACCAAATGCTTACAAACTGAGTTAGGTGGAGGTTGCCATGTCATTAAAATTAACACTTAAATGACATCATTAATTCATTATTATTTTGTGACAACCTCCACCTTAGATTTAGTTTGGTATTTAAAAAGCCTACTTTTCCCTTATTTTATTTTCTTGAGTTATTTCAATTTTCTTTTTTTCTTTCTAATAAAAGTGTTAAACATGGTGAAAGAAATCGGTTGGCTGAAGTTTGGACTTTGGATGGAGAACAAAGCGAGAAGCGCGGAAATTGTCAAAACCTCTGACTCTCCGAAAAAACCTTCACAACAACAACAATAACCAAAGCAAAGAGTGAAAAAGACCAACAACCAAAAACCAGTTCCATTCTAAAAGTCAACAGAAACTCTGAATTAGATTCAAAAACAAACGTAACAACCATTTTCGCCTCTCTCTCTCTCTTTCTCTCTCTTTAAGCTGTTTGACCTTCATTATTATTTCCCAAGAACAAGAAGAAGAAGAAGAAGAAAAACCCACTTTTTGCCAGGTTCATTTTTGTTCTCTCCAATCAAACATTTGTTGCATTCTGGGATTTCATTATTATTGGGTCTATTTATCTACATATATTTGTGTTCTTTTCATTTTCATTTGGAAGATGTATCTCCCTAATTATACTTTCTGCTTTAAATATATCAGATTCTTCTCATTGCAGTTCTTCCTTGTTAATTTTATTCTTTTTCGTTTTTTGGTTTTTTTTTTTTTTTTTTTTTTTTTCAATTTATAGGATATAAAGTAAATAACTTTGCTGTAAGAAATGCTCGCATTGAGCTGCTAGATGTGAAAGTTGCAAAACGTTTGAGAAAATGTTTTGTTTTTTGATAATTCATTACTTAAAACAAAAAGGAGCCAAATTAGACAAAATGCTTAATCAGTATTGAAGGGTTTATTTATTTTTTTGATAAGTCAGTATTGAAGGGTTTATTAAGAATTGAATCCCTTTGTAGTCTACTCGAGCTTTCACCTCTTTCATTATGATTCTAAAAATCTGTTCTTCAGACTTTGATTGCTCCATTATGGATTTTGGAACCTTCAGATAGGAAATACCCCATTCCATTCCCTGCACTTAAACTTCTAAACAAGGGAATGGTCTTTCCATTCCTTTCCATTCCTCTCATACTTAATCTTCCAAACAAGGAGAAAGGAAAGAATATTCTTAAAACATCCTATTCATTCCATTCCTTTCCAATCCTTTCCCCTCTCCCAAACGAAGTGTTAGAGACAAGGCAGAGTCCCATGATACCAACCTGAATCCTTTTTGAATAGGAGTATTCAAAAAATAAATGGTCTCTGTAGTCTTTTCTCAACACAGCTTCTGCGGAACATACAAACATAGTCTCTAGTATAACCCCATATCATTCTCTCCCTATAAATGCATGCTTAGGAATTGTATCTTTGAACCATATAAGCTTCCACCATGCCACTTCCTCATTTCTGTTCCTTAACTCCTTCCAAGTGGCAGCTCAAATGTAATTTCCAGATTTTGAAGCGGACCATTTAGCTCTATCCTCATCCTTTAATACAATCAGGCTTTAATTTCCAAAAGCATCTTCTTTTAAGCAAGCATTCGTGGACCCATGCCACCCAAAGGGAACCTGATTGGGTAAACAAGTTCCAAATATGGTCCAATTAAGATCTCATATGAGGACAAAAGGAGAAGATGGGTTCTTAAATGTGATGTGTGACATAACTATTATTAGGAATAAACAAGAATTAAAAAGTAAAGTGTTGAAATATTGTGAAACACATAAGTTTGAAGTATTTTAACCTTAGGCTTTGTTTAGTAGGGAGGTTATAAAATTGAGTAGAAAGAAAATGCATGGAGAATGATAAAACAGCAAGGAATGAAGAGAGTAATATTTGCTGTTATTAGTGTTTGGTAGGAGGGATAGAAAATTGGAGTAAAAACAAAGCATTTTGTATTAAACTCCTATTATATCCTTGTATTAGATTGTTTTTAATAAACTAGAGGGATAAGATTATCAAATCTCCTGTGTTGGTGGCTTCTTATTCTCCTATTTTCCTCCCATTTTAGGAAGATTGAAAATGATGGAACTAGATAGAAAATAATTATCTCTCCCTTTTTCATTCCTTCCTTCCACTTTTCTACTTTACCAAACAATAGTAATCCATCTTCCATTTTCTATCCTCTCCCATTTCCACCCAACCAAACACACTCTTAGTAATGTGTCATCTTTATCGCCTCTTGTCTAGATATATGCTTTAAATGTTAGTGGCATCTTTTGAGGAGTGCTAGGTGTTTTGAGTGTTAAAAGCGCCTCTTTTAATGGAGAAACCAATGCTGAATTATCTGTCGAGGCAGGTATAAAAGGCTACTAGAATAAGAGCTAAAAATCCTATGGGCGAGAGTGCATGATATGAAGAGTTCAGTCTCGCCATCATTAGAATGCATACAAAAGACAGGATTTGACCACATAACAACTCTATCACCTGATTACTCAATGGTACCTTTAGAGCTCATGCTGTGTATTCTTGTAGAGTATTTATGCTGGGACTTTGTCACCTTGTTGAAAAATGAACTCTCTTCCAACTCATAAATCCAAGCCCCATTCTTCTCTCTCAAGTATCTCAATACCTACTAAGATACTTGTTCCATTTGACCATATTGTTGTAATTCGCTTTCCAATGCAAAAAGTGGCTTACAATGGGAATTTTGATTTACTTCAGTTTGAATTGATAACAAAGAACTTGAACTTGCTAATATTACTCAAAATTTTGAAGACCGTTGCTTTTATTTTTCTATGGTAATAATAGAAATTATTGATGTCAGCTTTGTTCAGCATGTTCTGTTTCATGCCCAAAACCATGTTGTAGCTTTTGGAATGTTGGAAAGGGGCAGCTGGGAAAGGAAAGAGTAGTGCTGTTGGGCTGCAGTCCCACTGTCTGATGTGGTGCCTTTGGGGGAAATGGTTGAGCTTTTAAGGGGATTGAGCTGTCCCTCCACTAGCTTAAGACTGTATCTTTAAGATCCTTTTCCCAACTCTCAGCACCCAACATTTGATTCTCCTATATCTTTTCGAAAATTCTTTCACTCTTAATCTAAACAGCTGATTTGCCCTCTTCTGAAGGGACTTTTGTATAACTCCTCTATACTAGGCCCTCGCCCTTTTCTTTTAATGAAGCCTTTCTCTTTATGAAAAGAAAGAAGAAAGAAGAAAAAGAAAATATGCAAAAGGCAGTTGAAAAAAGAAAAAAAACCCTAAGGGCTTTTATGGTGAAACTTTAACAATAACCAAAACAGAGGGAAAGAAAAAGTGGCAGCGGGAAAGAATTTGTCGTCTCTTTTATTCTTTCACTTCTACCGAAGTTAAACAACTTTTAAGTATTTTCCTTTTCGTTTCTTCTTATCATCCTTCAATTTTTAATGCTTTCTTTTTGTGTGCTAGTTAATGAGCATTAAGGGTGGATGTGAAGTGAAACGGTTAATTCTCAAGTCCTAGACAGAAAGGCAGTTCCATTAAAAATATAGCATACAATTGTAACACCAACAATCAGTCAGTGCAGGGAAGGAAGTATGAGGGATGAACGTTAACCATTTTCTCAAATAAGGGGCATAATTCCACGAGAATTGATTTTCAACAAATACGAAATTCTGAAGATAGTAAGTAGAATTGACAATTTTGCTTCAATATGGCATCTGAATCTGTTCAGTTATTTAAGGAGTCGTGTGAATGGCATTGATATGCAGAACCCCACCAATTTCAATATAATTATATGTTGTGATGTACCCATGAATTGAGTAAACCTAAAGGGTGTCCATGCTCGCAATCTCTCTTGTTTTAAATCCCTTCTGAACTATGCTCAAAAACCCCCTAAGAAAATGGAGTTCTTCATGTCTACCTGTCTTGGTATAACTTCATTATAAAGACTCAAGAAGAGCAATAGCTTCATTGCTCAAAAGTTATTTTGGGAATATCCAGTAGGAGGGAGTAATGCTGTTTGTGGATTTTGTCCAAGTTGCATGCAATCACAAGTGTCTTCATAATCTTAGAATAGGAGTTACTTCTCATCAGGATATTGATTTTTCCCCTTTTTCATTTTTATTGTAACTGCATCCACTCTGTCTTGACATCATTGTATTGTATTTTTAGTTGTGGCTGCAAGCCTGCAACTGTTCTATGTCTGTTTAATCTGATGACGAAAAAGATATAAAAAGTCATGGGACTCTCAACTTTTTGGCAGTACTTAATTTGGAAAATAATCATCCATCACATACTATTAGTTCAATCTTCAATGTTCATCTCTGGTATTTAAGTTAAATCATATCATAATCTTCATACTTGTAGATGGGAGAGGAAACCCCAAAGTACACCGTTGATGAAGCTCTTGTGGCCATGGGATTTGGAAATTTCCAAATTTTGGTGCTTGTTAATGCTGGCATGGGTTGGATTTCAGAAGCAATGGAAATGATGCTACTCTCTTTTGTTGGACCAGCAGTTCTATCTGCATGGGGTCTTTCTTCTAATGAAGAGAGCCTAATAGCTAGTGTGGTGTTTGCTGGCATGCTAGTTGGAGCATATTCATGGGGCATAGTGTCAGATAAGCACAGAAGGAGGTGCTCCCTTTCATTTTCTTGTTAGTCGTGTACAATCTATGCATTATTTGAATCATCTTCATTTTCTGGAATCTGCTTAACATATAATTTTTTTCACAGGCATCTTAAGTCCTTCCAAATTAATATAATCATTTCATAATACTTTTCTGTTTCCTTTTTGTTGGTCTGGGATTCTGAGTTTACTGAGGATTCACGTGAACATCCTGTGTGGATGCTCTTTACCAACTAGATTGATTATAGAAGTGTGCAATTCTAGATTCATCATAAACCTTCACTTATTGTATACACTTATAAGATGATGTGGAGCAAGCATTTCGTGTAGATGGTGACTCAGAATGTGGATTCAGTTTTGAGAGTGGATGTTCCTCATATGTAATCTGACTTTGCATAACCCTCATACTGAAACTTAAAATTAGCAGGTATGATTTTTGTTTCTACCTTCCCAATCCTTATCGAGTCAGAAGCCTTGTGGCTCGATTGGTAGCTACCACAAACCACTGTGGATTTGCTCCAGAGCCTCCTTATTTTCCCTTTCACCGTTGTGGGATTTATATAAGCACTGGTTCCTATAGAAGGGGGAAAAAAAGAGGGCTCTCTCTCTCTCTCTCTCTGAGCAAGACTTCTAACTTCTTTTAAATTGTTCTTGTAATAAATTTTGTTCTTTAGTATTCTTATTTTGGCCCCATCACATGTATAACTTAATTTTGTATATAACCCTTTTTTAGATTCATCATTTTAATCAAGAAAGACATACTTTGGAGGGGCCAGCTATGTTACCTAGTAAAGTCTCTTCATCATCAACAGGAGACATGGGACCCAAACCTATTTTCATTGGGATTGGGGGTGTAAGGGATATGGAGAGGAGACTACAATCCTACCTCTGTGCAATAAAGCACCTATTTTCTTCAACTATTGTCTCAAATTAAAAACTGTTCAACCCAATTATACATTTAAGATGACCTCTGCAACAATAACCTTACCTCAATCTATTTTACATGTAGGCCTGACACAATGAACTCATTTTCAACTTTGGAAGCTCCACAAAACGGTTGTAATACCTTTTCTCTGTGGGTGCATCAATGATGCCTGTATCTGATAATCTTTAACTTGGATTCTGAATACATATAAATTTATAATTAGACTCTGTAAACATTAGTGTTGCATTTACTTGTTTTGACTTAGGCTTCATCTAGGTGTAGCTTTTGGTGTACCTCTTGTATACATCCCATGTATTAGGGTTGCATCCCTTTCTGTACTTTTTCCAACAAAAAATAATAATTACTTATGTAAAAAATTAGGGTTCATCTAGGTGAAAGGAGCTGTCTGGAACAAATGGTGTTTCTTGATGATGTATATATATTTTTCTAAATTGATTGGAATAAATGAAAGCATTGTCATGATCTGAACGTGAGTTCTTCTGCTTTCTAACAATTCTTTTGTTTCATTTATTTCAGACATGATTGATTTTTTCTGTTTCTTTTCTTTTCCACTTGCCTTGCAGATGTGTCATTCATCCATTTCAGTTACTCCTTTTCCCTTTCCTAGTATATCAACATCAAAATGGATTCTTCTAATGTACAACCATGCTACCATTAACCTTACCAACCACTAATTCATTGATCATATTTACCTGATCAATTTATTGATCAGATAACTACTAATTCATTGTAACCCTTTATTTCTTTGAGTGCATGCTTTATGCACTTCAAGATTTTTCAGAATAAAATACTTTTCTCTATCAAAAAAAAAAAATTACCTTATCAATGATAAAATGGGGTAGGATTAGCTTTTTAGATGGACATTAATCATTATTGAAATATGTTCTTTTTAAAATTTTCAAGTGACCTACATATATTTAGTTCAAAAAACTTTCCTGGATTATTTTCTCGTAAATTTATCTATTTTTCAATTTAAAATTAAATGGAAACACATACTTCCAACAGTGAGTGTCAGGCTTCTAAGGTAACTAAAAGCATGTACATTATGAGGAAAAGCAGTTGTTTTTAATGTGAGGTAACTAATCATTGCTAAGATTACTGATGAGCTAATGATTTGTGAAGTCAATAGTGAGAAAATATTAATATTTTCAGATATCTTTATTTTATTTTATAATTGTTAATTAATTAATTTATAATGTCACCAGTTCGACCATTAGTTAGACCAATGATACGGGAATCACTCCCTTTTCCGGTTTTCTTTCCGGTCCGGTTTTTAAAACCATGCTAAATATCTCACAAACTTATTCAATTATCTTCATTGATTTATTTATTTTTACTTTCAGCTTGTTTGGTCCAAATTGTAGAACTTAGAAAATGAAATATAATATTAACAACTTACTCAATTGTCTTTGTGGATTTTTTTTTTCTTTTGTCCAAAAAGTAGGACTTACTCAATTTTCTTTTGTCTAAATTGGATGAGAAAGAGATGTCTTACTCAATTTTCTTTTGTCCAAAATGGATGAGAAAGAGATGTGTAGGATCATAGAAAAAGTTGTGGGTCATCATCAAATTATTGACTATAAATTACAATGAGATGCTTCCTATATATGTTTGTGGTCGAAAACACGTGACAAGCTAGGCATCAATGTGAGACATAAGATCAAATTAGATGATTATTATTTTTTTTTAATAGTTACGATAGAATTTCAATCTATAACGTCCGTTACATGATGATTTTTTTTACCATCAAACCAAGACGACATCAATTGGATTTTTGTGTAGGTGGGATTGAACTCAAGTCTCTTACTTGATGACAAGACATTTACCAGTTGAACTAACAGAAACACACAAATTAGACACTTGTTAATTTTGGTTTGATACTTTATTTATTTATTTATATTTTTAGAAGAAATGTGGTTGATGTTGATTGAAACAGCCATAACCTGGATGGATGGATGATTGAGTATTTTTTATATTGTTTCCAGCAAGGTTTTTCCTCTAATGCATTTGCTTAAAGGATCATTCTATGCCTATGGTACCCACACATTTTTTATGGGTACTATAATATAACTTGGTCCAAAAAAACAAACCAGGGGGCTTTATTTTTACAATCAACTAATTAGTAATTTTTACAGTGTGAGTTAGTAATATATATACTCTAGATTAGAAACTCTAGCCGCCATAAAACCTATTACTTGTTTCTGACTCAAAAATCATAGAGAGAATGTTGCTTAAGGATTTTAAAGAGATGATGCTAGCAAATTTTTGAGGTTGGAATTGTAGATCTTTAGAAGAAGGAAAGGTTTAGAGAGAGATTTTGAAATTTTGTAAGTTTACTTGAGGTAAGTAACTTTTTCCGTAACTAATTATTTTGCTAAAACTTCCCCATGTTATTTATTAAATATTCTTTTTTTTTTTTCTTATAGATTATTATTTTAATTATTTTAGATACATTGATTTAAAGAAAATAATTAGAGTTTCTTCTTTTTGAAATATTATAAATATATTTGATTTAGTTGGTTATTTAGAAAATTTTGTTTCCTCAACTTTGATCAAGCATTTTTGAATTTTGCGAAAAGAACCATATATATGTTGGTGATTTTAGGGGTATTTTTTTACTTTTCAAGATTGTTTTGACTATCTTGGTGATTTTAGGGGTATTTTGGTCATTTTTATAGGTTTTGGGATTATTTTGTCATTTTAGAGGTTTCGTAGTTATTTTGGTTATTTTATGTATTTTGGTCAATTTATAGGTATTTTGGTGATTTTAGAGGCATGCATTTTGATAAATAAAAAAAAAAAAAAAAAAAAAAAGTTTAGGGGGTATTTTGGTTGTTTTAGAGGTTTAATATTATTTTGATGATTTTAGGGGTATTTTGGTCATCATGGTGTTTTTGGGGTATTTTGGTCATTTTTTACGTTTTGGGGTTGTTTTGGGGATTTTAGGGGTATTTTGGTCATTTTAAAGGTTTCAGAGATTTTTTATTTTTATTTTAAAGATTTTTGGGTTATTTTGGTAATTTTATGTATTTTGGTCAATTTATAGGTTTCAAAATTCTAAATTTTAAATTCTCCTTTGTATAAATGGATCCAAACAAGAAATTTTAAAATTAATAAATTTTGAATCAAGGCATTTCAAATCTATTGATTTAAAATTCAAATTCAAGTATCCAAACGCAACCTTATTGATTTGTTTTCATTGCTTACATGGAAATCATGTGTTTTCTGTCAAGGTTGGTGGACTTTTTATGAGTTTGGTCTTCCTTTGATATCAAGGTTGGTAAGCTTTCCTTATGAGTTTAGTATATGTCAACACATGCCAACAAGTTTACCCTATCTGCAGATTAATATATGTGCAGATGTGCCTATAAATTCTGTCTCTTATACTCCTATTTGTGCCATCTCTCGCTCTCACACACACACATACACACAAAAGGAGATTAGACACATAAACATAAACATGGATGCAAAAGAGGTCGAGGTGACTGTGATCAAGAAAGAGGTGGTGGCAGCCAATTCGAAGTTGTCAAAGACAGACCATTGGCTACCACTATCTAACCTAGACTTGTGTATTTTACGTCCATTAGATTTCAGTCTATTTTTTTGTTACAACAAGCCCACCTGTAACGACAACTGGACCTTTGTGGCCATGGTTGAGATTCTCAAGAAGGCCTTGGAAGAAGCTTTGGTGCCCTACTACGCCCTAGCTGGTGAGGTAGTGCTAAAGTCCATGGGTGAGCCTAAGCTTATCTGCAACAACCGCGGGGTTGACTTCATTGAAGCTTTTGCGGATACAGAGCTTCGAAAGCTCAACTTGTTCAAACCTGATGAGACCATTGGCTGCAAACTTGTACCCAAGAAAAAAAATGGCGTGCTGGCTGTACAGGTTTGCAAATGTTTCAAAAAGTTAATGAGTTATTATTTCGAAAATACATTGCTCAAAGCTTCAAACTAATATTCCCTCCCTCTTATATTTTGTTAGTTAAACTAATAAACTTGTCAATGACAAAATTTTTTATAAACTTTTTAAAAACTAATATGATAAGTGTTAGTTGAAGTAACGATCACTCTTTAAATATAGTAAACATTACTTTTATTCAATGGATAGATTAAATATGGCAACAAAGAACAAAGGTCTAGATTACGGAAGCTTGTACCTTGTAACAGTCTCATTTTTTTCTCTTTTTTACAAGAAACTCAACTTTCGTAGTCTAGATTAAATATTACATATTTAACAATATACAAATTACCACGTCATTAAAAAATTTAAATTATGTAGCAATTTTTCCACTTCTAAATCCAGGAACTAAAATCAAGACCTTTAAAATGATTTCTACGTTTCACTTTTTTTTTTTTTTTTAGTTTTTGATTTGTAGTGATGCTAGAAAAATTATAAATTTTATTATATAAGTTTTATAAGCTAATGTGTCATCAATCACAAAATACCCATTAAGCTATTTATTTATTATGTGTTAAAGTGACACTAATCACATTCATTAAATACTATCTCGAGTTGTAAGTCTTTTATAATAAAAATGATAGTATCTATAATATTTTCCTTCTCTGACATTATTTAATGCCATGAAACGAACTTGTAGGCAACTGGGTTCAAATGTGGGGGCCTTGTGGTGGCATGCACATTTGACCATGGAGTAGTAGACGCATACTCGGCGGGCTTGTTTCTTGTTTCATGGGCTGAGGCTGCTCAATCTAAACATTTCTCTTTATTACCAACTTTCCACCGCACGTTGCTCAATCCTCGACGTCCCAGTTCCTATAATCCTTCCCTTCACAACTTGTACATCCCCATCACCAAGTTCCACCCTCCCAAAGATTCTGAACTCAGTTCCAATAATTTCTCAAGCCGCATATACTCAGTAAAGGCCGACATAATCAACCAACTCCAATCACTGGCCAGCACCAACGAATGCAAAAGGACCAAACTTGAGTCTTTTAGTGCACTTTTGTGGAAGATTAGTGCCAAAACTCATGACACCAACAAAAGGATATCAAAACTGGGCATTGTTGTTGATGGAAGGACAATGCTTAGCTTTGGAGACAAAGAGAAAACAAAACTAATGTCTTCTTACTTTGGAAACGTGTTGTCCATTCCTTATGATAGCAAGAATGTGGATGAGCTTATTGAAAAGCCATTAAGTTGGGTAGCAAATGAAGTTCATGGATTTTTGGAAGGTGCAAAGAGCAGGGAACATTTCTTGGATTTGATAGATATGGTGGAGGCCCATCTTCCAGTGCCTATTTTGGCAAAAATATATAGCAGTGGCAATGAAGATGGACCAGCTCTGGTGGTTTCATCGGGGCAAAAGTTTCCGGTATCAAAGGTAGATTTTGGGTGGGGAAGGGCAGCATTCGGGTCATACTATTTTCCATGGGGTGGGAATGTGGGTTATGTGATGCCATTGCCAAGCACATCGGAAAATGGTGATTGGGTGGTGTACATGCACCTCTCGGAAAAGGAATTGGATTTGATAGAGAGTGAGGCTGGTCATGTGTTTAAGCCTTTAATTTAGGATTACCTTATCAGAAAACTCAAATGAGAGCCTTGCCATTTAGTTTAATTAACTTCTCTATTAATTAAACTTCAATAGTTTAATTAACTTAAGGGGAAATTACACTTTATCACCCTCAACTATCACCTATTTTTCACTTCACCCCCTAAACTTTAAAAAGTAACAATTACCCCCCTAAACTAATCGAATTGCACGGCCGTTACCCCCTGAGGCCAAAATCGAGTTAAAATAGACGGAATAGAGCAACACGGAATAGGCCAACTTGTATCTCTGAGTTTTCTTTTGACTCTTCTTCAAGTGTGGCTCCTTCCAGTGGGTAACGACCTGCTCTATTATGTCTATTTTAACTCGATTTTGGCCTTAGGGGGTAACGGTCGTGCAATTCGATTAGTTTAGGGGGGCAATTGTTACTTTTTAAAGTTTAGGGGGTGAAGTGAAAAATGGGTAATAGTTGAGGGTGGTAAAGTGTAATTTCCCCTTAACTTAATTTAATATTGGGTGTATTGTGAAGGAGTTCAAGTGCGTTGAGTGGGAATTCATTGTGAGAGAGTGTGTAATTTTTTCTTTTTCTTTTTTCTTGCAACCTTTTTTATATTATTTGTTAGTTATTATATACAACATGTCATGTATATACAATATGTTTTTGAATTTATAAATCAACAACTATGAATATGCATGAATATATATGGGTAATAATTTGCTTGTCTCACACCCCTAATCCACACCATCATAAACATCACTTAGGCTTCGTTTGGTTGGTTGGAAAACAAGTGGAAAGAAAGAAAATGAGAGAAAAGAGGAAGAAAAGGTTGTTTGGTTGAAAAAAAAAAAGGAGGAGAGAAAACCGATGCGGCACAATAGTTTTCTACCTAAGCCCATAAATTTTTTTCAACCAAACAACCAAACAGAAAATGGAGGTGGCGTTGGGGGAGAGAGGGATAGTTACTGATGGGGCTGTAGAGGATATTATGGGAACTATATATAAGAGTGATATCTTTTTTACGCTTTATAGTTACTGATTGGGGTGTTTACTTTATAGTTTACGAAATCTTTCTTCAAGAAATTTCTTTTGGTAACTATAAGAGATGATGTGAAAATTTGGATCGGTTCATCCCAACATAACTCATTGTCAGTTGATGAGAAAAAATTCATTAGAGTGAATTTTCACGGCACTTGTTTGGTTGCCCCGCAAAACGGATATTTTCTGGTAGTGACTAGAAATAAGATGGTGATTTGTTTTAAAGCATTTTGCATGTGTTTGCCAGTTTTAACGTTGCTACAAAATAAGATAAAGACAATATGTCACTATGAGTACAAAATAAGATAAGAATCTATCTTTTACATCAAAAAAAGGTGAAGGTAAATAAGTGGGTGATATTAATTTCCACTTTCATGTGGATTGATGGCTTCAATTTTAACTTTAATTTAATTTAATTTTTTTTTTTTTAAATCCTCTATATCCCACTTTTGGGGAGCATATTAGTTGCAATTAGTGAACATAAAATTACTGAAATATATAAGAAATGATCCAATAAAAATAAGACACATTAATTAAAAATGTCAAATAGACCATTTAAAGCCACCTCACCAATTATAACTTCCACCTAACCAAACCATTTCACATTTTCATTGTAACCAAACAAACTCATTCTGCCACACTAGATCTAATTTTCACCAACAACCACAACTTCAACGTTCAACGCCAGCAGTCACAAGATCCACTGCAATGCTTGCAGTCAGATGGTCCCAAGGCCTACAAGAGTTTCAAAAAGCCACCGCAACATAGCCATAGCAATCCCCCTAACCATTCCCATACCTGCAAGAGGCAAAGTTGCTATTGAAAAGCCACACTCATTTCTCTCAAACCCATTTGTTATGGCAGATGGTAAGCGCTTAAAGTGCATCTCCACATTAGACCTTAGGTTTGTGCAAAGTTTGGGTACCCCGTATTGAAGATTTCCAACCAGTTCAGTACTCACTTTTTTATGGTGAATGATAGAATCTACCATACATAAATTTGATGGGGACCCATTTTTTCTTTCTTTCTAGATCTAAATCAATCTCTCTAGCCATTTCTTTCTTTGTTTCAAGATGCAAATCAATCTCTTTGTATTTACAAGTTCTATCTTGTTTTTTCTTTTTGATTGCATGATGGTTGGATCTGAATATTGTCCAAGTTTGTTTTGTTTTAGTTTTCAATTTTGTGTTATGTTTAGATGATTTCTGTTAGTTGTTATTAATCACATTCTTATGGGTGATGTAGATGACAGTAAGTTTAGTGCTGGAGAGCATGGTTGCCGACGTCAAACCAGTGAAGGTGTGGCTATTGGTGGTGACTGGATCTAGGTGAGGGAGAATAGGATTTGTTGGTTACATACACAAGATTAAATGTGTTTGGTTCAGTGGGAGATGTAATTGCTGAGTTGTAAATGTTGAGTTGGCTTTAAATAGTCTATTTGGCATTTTAATTTATGTGTCTTATATTTATTAGGTCTTTTGTTATGCATTGTAGTAATTGTATGATTACTAATTGCAGTTGATATGCCCCCCACTTTTTGTGTTTCAAGTTATGCTCCATTAATTACAACTTGCCACATATCTTTTTCTTTTTTCTTTTTTTTTCCTTATAACGTAACTAGGATTTAAAATGAAAAAAAAAAAAATGCAAATACAATCTGACACATGCTATATTACAGTTTGTGAAGTATAAGGTGGAATACAAAAAGTAGAATAAATGATATTTATTTATTTATTTTTTTTTTGTTATTAGCTTTGATAGTTGGATTAGGGTGATCAATATAACAAAAAACCTTATAGCTCAATTGGTTGATATCTCTTGATGTTTTCCAAATGAGACATCTATAGTTCAAATCTCCCTTACTCAAATGTCAAATTAAAAATAAATAAATAAAGATGGTTAATATCAAGATGAAGAATCACCCCGAAGACTACAACTGCGTAGAACTACGAACAAAAATGGGCAAAAATGCGATGCTCGGTCGATACCTTTTTACGTCAATGTAAGATAGGATCCTATTCAACTTCCCTATTTTGGCCCAACCTTTCAGTTGCTAACATCATTGATACAAAACATGAAGGAAATCAAATCAATCTTATACTTAAAAAAATAAATAAAAAATATCACATTAACACTATCATCAATACAAAAATGGAAATCACAATAAAGTTTTCCTATTTTTTTATCCCTCGCTTACTCCATCATTAATACAAAATTGAATTACTGTTTTCCTTTTTAAAAAAATTCCATTTACATTATCATCAATAGAAAAACGGAAATGACAATAAAATTTTTGCATTTTTCTACTATCGGTTAGGCGTGGGTTCGATCCCCCTTATGGACATATATTCTCAATTTTCGGAACGTTGATGTACATAACTTTTGAACTTATATCCACACTTAAGGCTCTGTTTGATTGAGAGGTAAGAAAAATTGGGAGGATAGAAAAGTGGGAGAATAAAAAAGATTTTTGTTTTTCATCATATGTGTTTGGTTGGGAAAATGGAAAAGTTAAATGATAGAAAAGATAGTTTATAGGCAATTACTATTATGTCCTTTGTTACAAAAAAATAAAAATCATGTAGAAGTGCAAAGGGCAAAGAAGTCTTTTGACTTCAATGCCCACACACCCTCACTTTTCACTCTCGTTTTCTGCTACTTTGGAGAACAAATTTTATTGGCCTAGGTGGAAAACTACCGTGCCGCATTAGTTTTCTCTCCTTAATTCTACTTTTTCAACCAAACAACATTTTCTTCTCTTTTTTGGCTCATTTCTTTTCTTTCCTCCCAGTTTTCCACCCAAGAAAACGAAGCCTAAGTGATGTTTATGATTGTGTGGGTTAGGGGGTGTGAGACGTGCAAGCATATTATTACCCATATATATTCACACATATTCATAGTTGTTGACTTATAAATGCAAAAACATATTGTATACACGTGATTTGTTCTATATAATAACTAACAAATAATAAAAAAAAAAAAAGAAAACAGAAAAAATCACACTCTCTCACAATGGATTCCCACTCAACGCACTTGCACTCCATCACAGTACACCCAATATTGAATTAAGTTTATTAAACTAGTGAAGTTTAATAAATAATAAATTTTATTAAAATTAACTGGCAAGGCTCTCATCAGAGTTTGCTGATCAGGCAATCCTAAATTAGAGGCTTAAACACATGACCAGCCTCACACTCTATCAACTCCAATTCCCCTTCCGAGAGGTGCATGTACACTACCCAATCACCATTATCGGATGTGCTTGGCAATGACATCACATACCCCGCATTCCCACCCCATGGAAAATAGTATGATCCAAATGCCGCCCTTCCCAACCCAAAATTGACCTTTGATACCGGAAACTTAATTTTGCCCCAACGAAACCACCAGAGCTGGTCCATCTTCACTGCCACTGCTATATATCTTTGACAAAATTGGCACTGGACGATGGGCCTCACCATATCTATCAAATCCAAGAAATGCTCCCCACTCTTTGCGCCTTCCAAAAATCCATGAACTTCATTTGTTACCCAATTTAACGGCTTTTCAATAAGCTCATCCACTTTCTTGGTACCATAGGAATGGACAACACGTTTCCAAATAAGAAGACATTAGTGTTGTTTTCTCTTTGTCTCCAAAGCTAAGCATTGTCCTTCCATCAACAACAATGCCCAATTTTGATATCTTATTTTTGGTGTCACTGCTGGCACTAATCTTCCACAAAAGCACACTAAAAAGACTCAAGTTTAGTCCTTGTTGAAGTATATAGAGGTCCATTCCTAGTCTAGGTCCAAGTCCAATACTTGATGTTAATTTAGGATTAGACTAGGGTTAGTCTCTTATATATACGTTGTTAGGAACTCATTATAAACATAATATTATATAGTAAAAATGTAGCTGTCAAGGGCTTTCGTGTGTGGATGTAGGTCTTTATGACCGAACCACGGTAATTCTTTGTTTCCACTATCTCTACTCTCTACTATTATTGCTTTCTATTTTCCTACAATCCTTTTGCATTCGTTGGTGCTGACCAGTGATTAGAGTTGGTTAATTATGTCGGCCTTTACTGAATATATGTGGCTATCGAAATGATTGGCACTAATCAATTTGGAATCATTGGGAGGGTGGAACTTGGTGATGGGGACATACAAGTTGTGAAGGGAAGGATTATAGGAACCGGGAATAAAAAAAAAAAATAATAATAATTAATTAACTAATTTTGCTAATTAAAAAAGAAATAACAAAAATGTCGCACAACCTCACAAACCACAACAAAATTATTGCTAATATTTTATTGACACAACAACAACAAAAAATTAATATTAGGGATTTGCCTTTTGTTTTGATGAAGTCTAAAATCTTTTTTTACTATTTTCTTTGGGATGTGATGAACCAGATTAACATATATATATATATAAAGCAATATATATTAGTATATGCAATATATATATGTTTAATAAGGCGGTAAAACCAGCCAATTATATATAAAGACAATTTAATATAATGGAGCAATATAACAATAATTATTAAGGCGGTAGAACCAGCCAATTATATATATAAAGATATATATATAACAATATGACAAGATATTTATTAAGGCGGTTGGACCAGCCAATTATATATATTAAAACAAGTTTAATATAAGGGATGTAAAAAGATAATGCAAGAGATTATTCAAGAAATTACTTTATTGAAAGTAATTACTTACGGATTACAAGTGTTTAATCAAGTGGATTAGAAGCTGGAAGTGTCCATGCTTGCTTACAAGTTTAGTATGGGTAGGGGAATTGGTAGACAACCTATTCTAATTCAAGTCTTTCAACACATGAATGCTTGAATATTTTAGAGAGAGAGTTGTTCTAAAAATTCTGCCTTACAATACAATAGAAAGCCATATATATAGGCATACTAATGCAATGGAAGGAGTCATCGGACAAGTCTTCACATGCATGAATTCCAAGTGGTCTTGGGACACCATCATTTCTTTTTGGAAAAGAAGTCTTGGAATCTTATGATGGCATGGGAGACAAAAGAACTTTTTACTATTTACTTTTCTTTTTGGAAAAGCAATAGTGAAGATGAAGGTGTAATTGCCGTAGATGCATTGGCAAATCTTTGGCAATATTTGCTGCAGGGACTACAACTTTATTATTTGTCGGACATGCTTATTAACAGTGCAGATTCTTCTGACAGAATATTTTTACTGTAGTAGACTGACTGTAAATTTGCCAATAAGTCCTTATTCAAGGAGTTGTTCCTCAAGAAGGGCTTCATATTCTTCTAATTCAGCATTTGGGTCTTGGGCATCCTGGTAAAGAGTGTCTTCATACCAATTCTTCTTCATTGGAACTGAGAACTGGGAAAGGTGAACCATTTCAGTGGTTGATCCTTCTGAGGATGCTGAAGATTTTGCTGGAGATTTTCCTTTGCCACTGGCAGAGGCAGAGGCTGCTTGGCAGGCTTGGGCAGCAAACTTACAAATTTCTGCAAGCTCCTCAGGGGATTTTCCCTTAAGGAAATCTGGCATGGATGGCTGATCTTCAACCTGTTTTATTTCAGGGAATTCATTATAGACAAATTTAATAATTCTATCTCTGTCAATAGTTGTCCCACCATTTGACTGTATGGTTCCTGATTAAAATATTGTCTTTAATCTGGTAACTCCATTTGACAATCCAAGGGAC
The DNA here is from genome assembly GCA_907173295.1 of Fagus sylvatica. Lineage (NCBI taxonomy): Eukaryota > Viridiplantae > Streptophyta > Magnoliopsida > Fagales > Fagaceae > Fagus > Fagus sylvatica. The sequence continues at coordinate 19,085,368 of OU015767.1, forward strand.
TTTATATTTGAAACAGAATAGCAGGATTGGAGGATATCGACTGTGATATTCTGAACACCTGTAAGACTTAGTAAAGTGGAGGAGAGCCTGCTTGAGCGTGTGAGTGCTCAATGGAGGAGAACCTTTTTTAGTAGGAGGAACTGAATTCCACAGAGTATCTGGGATGATTTCTGCTTGAGAGCCATGGAAGGACCACCATTTAAGGAACCAAAGTGGTGGCTGGCATTCAGGTTTAGTGAACTGGAACTCCGTATTGAATTGGATGAACCAGGAATGGGCCATATTGGGAAATTGGATGAGTAGTACTTTGTACCATGCATCAATGTAATCATAATATGTGTACCCAAAATCATGTTTATTAAGAGGTCGAGTAATCCAGGGATTTCCCCATTCTCGGAGATGAGTGAATTTAATGATCTCAATCTTGTGGAACAGAAGCTGATTCTTTAGTTTCTGGGGTTTTCCCTAAGATGGATTTTATTTCTACTGAGCCTTCTTGCTGGAGAATATTCTGGTAGAAATGGATGGTTTTATATGGAACTGAGGGGCAGTAATGCTGCTGGATTCCATCAGTAGGATGAGGAGGGAAATATGATTTTATTAAGTGGAGGGGGTTCTCTATTCTTCGATGTTCAAACTCAATTTGGAAAAGTTTTTCAGCGAAGAGGAGATGATGAGGAGAAACAGCTTTTTTGTTGTTTCTATGTTTAATTGGGGCTGCTGGAGTAGCAGGGACTATCTTTTTATTATACGGGTCATAAGACTCGACAAGGGCTTTAGCGAAGGAAGAACTGCTTTGGACAGGTTTTCCTAAGGATACCATTCTGGAGGATGATGGGTTATTTTGGGAAGAGGCTTGTTGGGGATTGTACCTAACAAGTTGGCTAGGGGTTACTAGCTCTGGCTTTATTTCTGGGAGCTTATTGGGTGGAATTTTGCTGGAGGTGGAGGTAGCTTTTTTGGCGTTTTTACCCGCCATCTTTATTCTGCAAAAATTCACGGGTAAGGAAGTCAGGGATGGAGTTTTGGCTTCCTTTAATATATTCAATTGTCAAAATCAAAAATACTTAATATAGATTGCCATCGGGCAAAAATGTGTTTTGATGCAATGTTTTCAACATCTTTTTCTAAAACATATTTTGCAGATTTGCAATCAATGCGAATGAGAAATTTTTGATTTATTAAATCAGTATGAAATTTATTGATGCATAGTACTATAGATAAAATTTCTTTTTTAATAGTACTATAATTATTTTGCGCTTTAGTCCAGACACCAGAATGGAAACGAACAATTTGTTCAGGAGAATCTGGACTGACTCTTTGCTTCAGAATACCACCGTATCCAATATCGGAGGCATCAGTTTCAACAATTTTGAAAGAATTTATTGTTGGAATGCCAAGACAAGGCAGAGTCTTAACATATTTTTTAATATCTTGGACTATGGAAGTGTGAACATCTGTCCAAGGGGGAAGGATTTGTTTGGAGTCTATCAAATAGAGGTTTACATTGCTTCCTAAGATTTTGATAGAAGTCAGCAACATAGTTTAATGAACCCAAAAATCTTTGGAGTTGAGATTTGTCAAGAATTTTATCAGGAAATTTATCAGCAAACTTGATGACTCGATCTATGGGACTGATTTTACCCTGATAGATGTTGTAACCAAGGAATCTTATTTTTGTCTGAAAAAGTTTAATTTTTGGGGAGGAGACTACTAAACCACTGTGTTTAATAGTTTCTAGAAACGTATATAAATGTTTCCAATGTTCATCAATGGATTTACTGAAGATAAGAACATCATCTATGTAGACAATGCAGAATTTACTAAAAGGATTGAAAATGTCATTCATGATATTTTGGAACTCACTCGGGGCATTTTTTAATCCAAAAGGCATTACATTCCACTCATAATGACCAAAAGGGGTGGTGAATGCAGTTTTATATTTATCATCTTCATGGATCTGGATTTGCCAAAATCCACTTTTAAGATCAAATTTACTAAAAATGACTGAATCACTCAATCGATTTATTAAATCTTGTTTATTAGGAATTGGATATCTTATCCATTCCAAGACTTTATTTAATGGCTTATAATTTATTACAAGTCTAGGGACACCTCTTTCTAGTTCAGCATTTTTCTGAACATAGAAGGCAGGACAAGACCAAGGAGATTTACTATGCCTTATTATCTTTTTCTCAAGTAGATCATTAATTTCATTTTTACAAAATTCCATGATTTCTTGATTCATTTGGATAGGTCTGGCTTTAGTAGGGATATTTCTTTCATTAAAATCTTTAATGTAAGGAAGTTTAACAACATGAGTTTTTCTATTCCAGAAAGCATTTGGGAGACTGGAACAAACTTCTTGATTTAATTGGCTTTGGAATTTTTCAATTTTTTGTTGAAGAATTTCACATTTTAATTGTCGTCTCAATTCTTTGAAAATGAATTTCATCTTGTAAGAATTTGACATGTTTTTCTTTACTTTTAATCAGACAAATTGATTGTGAGATTAAAGTTATCTTGCAACATTTTAATGTCATTTTCTTCAAATTGTTGAAGAAATTCAAATTTAACAGGCTGTCCAAAAGGGAGCAGTTGTTATACCATCCACATCTGTTGTGAAAGGTAATAATAAATGGATAAAGGGTAATCCAAGGATTACTTTATCACTTATATTTTTAACAAGAACAAATGATGTTTTAAAACAGACTTTGTCTTTGCAGACATGAGCATTATTGATCTCATATTTGATTTGCATTTTGCTGCCATTGGCAGAGCTTAATTTTTCATTTGATTTTTCAAAATATTTAGTTGGGATTAGACCTTCCTGAATGCAGTTAAGGTCAGCTCCGGTATCCACCAGAACAATGACTTCTATTTCAAAGTCATCAATTATTAATTTAACATATGTGTGCCATCTGACTGGCGCAATTTTATTCAAGAGATTACAATATCTAATCTCATCATCAGATTTATTTAATCTTTTATAAGAGGATTCGGGTTGTTCTTCTTCAGAGGAAGATTCATGATTATTAATGGGTTTGAAGATTTTATCGAGTTCAAGGATAGATACTCGGTCTTCTAATTTATTATTTTTATTTTCCAATTTAAGATTTTTATCTTCAAGTTGTTTGTTGACATCTTTTAATTGGATGATTTCTTGTTTAATTTGTTTTATTTCAAGTTGTAAGTCTTCAAGGCTTACTTTCTTTGTTTTAAGCTTATTAAATCTTTCAAGGGTTTCGGAAAGGCTTATTGTGGGTTTAGGAAATTTATTATCTTTTACTTCATCTTTTTTATTAAGCATTTTCCTAAGTTTGTGAAGCATGCTTGATTTTAAATCTGGGTCATTAATTTTACTTATTGCTTCTAGGAGTAATTCTTCTTGTTCTTCTTGTTTAGACATGACATTTATTCTTTTATCTGCACAACAATTATCTGTGCATCCAAATTTTATATCTGGGGTTGAGGACGATGAAGATGAATATTCATCAGAGGAGGATTCAATCTCATCTGGTGATATTTCATTTTCACTATCAGTATTTCTTAATTCAAGAAGATTATATAATTCTTCTTTTTCTTGATCATTTATTTGGAGTTGGTTTATTTTTTGTTTAACTTTACAGTCATTAGCAAAATGACCATATTTACCACATTTAAAACATTTTGTTTTCTTTTTATCAAATTTTTTATTATCATATTTTTTATAATTTTTATTAGATTTTTTAGAAAATTTCTTATTTTTGTTATAGTATTCATTGGGTTGAAAAGTTTTTCTTTTTCTTCCAAATCCTACCTTGTTTATTATATTTTTCTTTTTTATGTTTAGTATATTTTCTTTGGGAAGGAGCTATGGATGAGATTCCATATTGCTCACAGAAGTTTCCCATTTCATATTTAGCTTTTCTTTTATTATCATATTGCTGTTTGGCAATACGTTGTTCAATACACATTTTCAAACCTTCTTGTTTGATTGTGCTTATTATATCTCCATAAGTTAGGGTATCATAATCAATGATCCCATTGGAGTTGCTTAATACTGTCCTAATTTTATGGGCAAAAAGATTAGGTAAACCATCAATGAATTTTTCTTTCCAAAATGGTTTGTTACTATCATCTCTTAGCATAACTCTAGAGGTAAAGACATCTTCATACCATCTAAAGTCACTCATGGTTGGACATTTAAGATTACTTAATTGGTCGTGGATCCTAGAGGTAATGTTACTAGGTTGGCCAATAAAATGTCTTATTATTGTGAAAACAAGAGTATTAACTCCATCAGGAATTCCCATTCCTATTCTTTCATCGAAGAGAGGATTGCCTTCTTCGTCTCTTTTAACAGAATTTTTTATTAATTCTCTAGATTCTTCAGTGAGATGTTTTTCCCACCAAGATTTTAGTTTTCCAGAGAAACCTGTGGCTAATAAATCAACTATTTCAATGTGATTTAATTGATGATTAGTCATATAACTATTAGCTACCATAGTTAAATGGCTGAGTTTATTAAGAACTTCCTGCTCAGAAAGTCCATCAATGTTCCACTCATAAAGTTTATCCGCAGACACCGAGAATTGGTGCTGAAAACTTCTTTCTTCAAATTGCATATCTGGAGGTGTTCGGCCTTGGATACCAATTTTTTGTGAAAGTTGTTGGGTTTGGTTTTTTATTATAGATTCTTTGGAGTTTCCCAAAGGCTTTTTCAAGTTTATTAATTTCTTCATCAGAAGTGGCTTCTGAGTTTGAAGAACATGTTTCAATAGTTACTATGTCTTTGTTTATTACATTTAATTTGGAAGTAGAGGGTTCATCCTTTACTTTGTTTAAATCTTTTAACATTTGATCTATCTTTTCCCTAGTTTTTGTTTGACTAGTTTTAAGACTTAGATTTGGCTTTAATTCTTGAGTTTTTATTAAAGGAATGTCTGTTTTGACTGGTTTTGACTCAATATTGATTGAATCAATTTTAGTTTCAATTTTATCAAGTTGATCACCAATAACATTTAAACATTTATTGGTATAGTTATTTTGTTCAATTATTTTTCTTTCTTCATCCTTTTCTGGCTTAGTAGGAGGAATTTTGAAAGGGGAGGCTTTTACTAAATCTTTTCCATCTTTTCCCAACATTTATTAGAATGTTTTCTTTTGGGGGATGGAGAGGATTCAACAGTTGTTGATGTTTTGTCATGTTAGGATCCATTTAGATTTAGTAACCACATTTAATTTTTTAAATTTTGGATAGTAATTATCAACAAAATCAAAAAAGTAAATTTCTCTTTTTAAATCTTGCATTACTAATTTCCATTTTTTATAAATTAATTGTTTTTCTTTTTTATTGTGGGTTTTGCGATGTTTTTCGCGACGACCCTTGTTTTTCTCAGAATCAAATTCTGAATTTAACATTTCCCAATTTATTTCAAAAGGTTTTTTAATAACATTTAATTGGTTATCTTCACCATACATTTCTGAGGGTGTTGGTTCTAGTGATTCATTATCAGATCCAACAGCTTCATTTGTTTTATTATTATTATTATTATCAACCGTATAATAGGCTGATTCAACTTGAGAAGATGTTGATTTAACACCTTTTTGTTTAATATCTAAGTTTTTATTCTTTTCTTTTTGTTTATTAAGATTTAATTCATTTAGATATTTTTCTAAATCCTTTTTCTTTTTCTAGATCTTGGTCTCTTTTACTAGTTGAAGAAGAACCAGAAAATGAGTGTCTAGAACTTTGATATTTTATTAAAGGAGGTATTCTAGGTTTGCTATGGTCAAACTTAATCTTTACAGTACCATCGTGGTATTGTACAACAGATTCTAAGTTATCTTGTTCAGCAATGTTTATTGGGGTTTGAATTGTGGGTGGCATCTCTTTTGGGAGATCCCATTCATCAGGAAGTTTAATATCTTCCCATTTAATCATTTTGGGGACATTAATATTAATGTCTTCTCTACTAGCTTGAAGCAGTAAAGTTTGTTCTTGAGGATCTTTTATTAAGAGCTTGAGGATTTAAATTTGTTTTAAACAACTTATAGTATATTCTGTATACTAAAGCAAGAGGACGACTTCCTTCTATCATGTGATATCCAGAAGTATTTATTCTTAGGGTGAGTGCTTTTTCAGGGGCACCATCATCAAGACTTATTGTTAAATCAGGGTTAGCATTAAACCATATTGGACCATGGACCGAGATTTGCTTCGACCATTCCTAGACGCGCTTGACCTTCATTTGTAAATCGAGCATCTAAAAGTCTTAACAA
>OU015767.1:19091731-19135220 GCA_907173295.1 Fagus sylvatica
CTTGCATTCTTCAGCTAAGGTGTTGTTAACCTCCATCAATTTGGTAACACTGCACTGATGGCGAATACGAGGTGCAGCTTCAATACTCGCCATTGCCTTGGCCACATGCAAAATGGAAATCCATAGAATTAGAATATCTCATAAAATCATTCACTTTAAAAGAAACAAGAAGATATAGAGGATAGATGCTAACAAGAATAAGCTCATCCAAAGACACTATGTCTTGAAGCCAGCATGTCACACAAAGATACCAATAGATTTATTGTAGGATTCACACTATTCCATTATGTAGTAACAAGTTTCATGTGTTGTACATGTAACAAATTCTTATTCTTTCTGTTTTTGGCACTCTAATCATCTTTACCCTAGTAGTAATGCCAAGACAAGGATGCTGTATAAAATGTATGCCAATTGAAGCACTATTATACAGAAAATGTGAAAATTGTCCAGAATACCCTTAAATTGTCCAGAAAACCCTAACATTGTCCACATTTTAATCACAGTTTAAACTTGTGGCCATTCCAAACATATTTGTCACATTCAAGTCAACCTATGACCACACACACACAAAAAAAACAAAAAATAAAAAAAACAATATCAGTCATCACTAGTACTATATTTACTATACAAGTACTTGGCACACATGGCTGGACAGGTAAATGACAAACATTACTGCATGTAGAACCTACATATGATAGGTGGAAGACATTAATGGAGGTTGCATTGGCTTCTCGAAGTTTCAAGCTGCCATTTTATCAGGTTATTGTCAAATTCACTGAATGCATGTTGCATCCACTTGCTTTACACCTTTAATTTTTAGATTCTAGCCCTCTTAACCTGGCCTATAGCTAGGGAGGCCTTTTCTTCCACTCACTTAGCCTATGTTGGAGCCTAACTTCTCTTATTAATTTGTTCTCTCACAACTCATAACAGCCTAAGTTGTAAACTTAGAAGCTTGAAAACAAATTCACCCACTTCCTCAATGGGGAGTGAAACACACACATAGAGATGGAAAGAGAAGAAGATCACACAACAGGCTACAATTATAAATGCTAAAGTTCCTTGTTATGCCCAAGTATTGGAGTGTACTATAAAGCATTCCTCATACTTTAATATACCACATTGATTAGTGAAATATATTAAAGCATTCTGATGCATCCCATCCTAATCCTCAAGAATTGCTACAATAGTGCTAGGCTAAGATTGGGTTTGACTTGGTTATATAAATTTCTAGCTTTTGTATCTAGTAGATGTTTCAACAAAAACCTTTGATACGTCCTACCTAATTACACTCAAAGCTCCTGTAGCCTATCTCCCCTCATACTTCAGGTCCCAAGGTAAAAAATGCCAAAATGCTCATGATATAACCACCTAAACTATCAGCTCTGATACCACTTGTACCAAGTGAAGCTTAGGATTTTGAGACTGTGCTAGTAAGTACAAATAACTGAAAAGGTGATGGTCATCCTTCAAATTTATTAGAAGGCAAGGCATGTAATGTGTGTGCTGCCCTCCATAAAGCTATAACACTTGTCAAATATGAAAGATAGACTTAACTAAAATTAATATGTTCAAATTATGGTTCTTTTATAGAGGATAATAAAATCAATGAATATGATAATTTATATAACCAAGTCACCAGGATAATATGAAAACACATGAGAACCAAAAGAAATTAAATACAGAAGTTAGGTTATCAACTGAGAATAACTTGCTGTTAAGCAGATGTTAGAAACCAAATAGGTTCCTCAGAGTGTTGCCAAATAACACAATAATTGACTTTATTTGAGCTCTTCTAGTGGTTAACAGTGATTTCCAGTGTCTATGGTCAGGCTGTCAAAAAATATGAAACCTGGGACTCCAACCAATTGGAATCTCTGTACCCATTTTGTTTGTATGACTAAAAGGGTTGTGCATATCTTGTTCTGAAGCTAGTTGAGACTAGGATTTCAAAATTTTATTCATTAGAACTGAATCTGAAAATCTATCTTCCACTTTTTTGTTGCTTCAGAATGTGGAAATGCAAGATATTCTCACATTAATTAAAATTCTAGTGTGAACGACAGTTTTACATGAATTGCCAAGACTGATGATTTGGTTGCAATTTGCACTTGTAAAGAACTACATTTCAACATTAAATAATGTCGATGTGTGCCTTTGGCTTAGAGATATTCTAAAAGTATTTCTTTTGATAGTTACACAATTGATAATTGAAATGCATGTCCCAATCACAGAAAACCAACAAATAAAGACCAACATTGTACAGAAAACCCTAATTTTCTCCACAAACCCGAACAATTGTCCAGAATACCCAAACATTGTCTACACTTAGTCCAATCATACTATCAACTCAAAAACATTAAAAAGCACAGAATAAAATGGACATGTAAACTCACCTTTCTCTTTGGTAGGAAGTTTCTCAGTTCTTTGTGCTGTTATGTCTACGGGTGCAAGGGAATGGGTGACGATGTCTTGATTATTTTGAGTGTTTGAGAGGAGTGGCCTTTGTTGGAATCTTGGGGATGTTTGCAAAAGGAAAACCGTGGAGAGAGGGAGAGGAGAGACTGTCAGATAGAGAGTTTCAAAGTTTTAGTAACAGTTACACTTCAGTTTCGAAGAGACAGAAGAGAGGTTATGCTTGCAGAAGCTTCTGACATGCAGGTGTGTAAAAACGACGCCGTTTGGGGACCACTTAATCCCCAGAAGCCCAACACGACGCCGTTTGGGGACCACTTAATCCCCAGAAGCCCAGCACGACGCCGTTTTGGGGACCACTTAATCCCCAGAAGCCCAGCACGGCACCGTTTTGGGGACCACTTAATCCCCAGAAGCCCACACGACGCCGTTTTTGGAGATTAATATTTCCCCCCAAAGGCCCTACACGGCACCGTTTTGGGACCACTTTCCTTATCAAAGCCCACACGACGCCGTTTTGGGGACAAAGTTTCCCACCAAATTTCCCACGTTGGACCCGCCCATTTTTTTGTCTTTTTTGGTTTCTTTTTGGACCCGCCCAGTTTTTTGTCTTTTTTGGTTTCTTTTCTTTAAAGTAAATTTGGTTTGGTTTAAGTGAATTAATGGGTTTGGGCTTTGAATAATATTAATGTATCTTTATATATGGGTTATTATATGATATGATAATGGGTTTGGGCTTTTTTTAGCAGTTTATTATGATATTAATGGGTTTGGGCTTTGAATAATATTAATGTATCTTTATATATGGGTTATTATATGATATGATAATGGGTTTGGGCTTTTTTCAATAGCAGCTAATATATAATATATATATATATATTATGGGTTAATTATTATATGATAATGGGTTTGGGCTTTGAATAATATTAATGTATCTTTATATATGGGTTATTATATGATATGATAATGGGTTTGGGCTTTTTTCAACAGCAGCTAATATATATATATATATATATATATATTATGGGTTATTATATGATAATGGGTTTGGACTTTTTTTAACATCAGCTAATATTAATATATATATTATGGGTTATTATATGACATTGGGTTTGGGCTTTTTTTGTAACCTCATATATTAATGTATGTATTAAAATATTAAGTAATTAAATATTTAATCAATTAAATTAATTTACATGTAAATATTAATCAATAAATTACCAAAAAAATGTACATATTAATGAATAAAATAGTTATGTTATTTTTTTAAATTAAAATATTATAAATATATATAATATATATTTTTTAAATTAAAATATATATATATATATAATATCTAAATTTTAGTTAGGGGGAAAAAATTATAATTCGACACTCGACACTAACATACATACATATAATAAGATCTAATAACTTTTTTATATTAAAATCAGTAAAGACAAAAAATTAAAAAATTATAATAAAAATATTAAAATTCAAAAAATATAAGTACAACATTGGAATTCAATAATTTAGAACTTAGTTATGGAAAAGTAACATTGATATTTTATGTAATTTAATTATACAAACTAACGTATTAAAAACGTATGTCATACAATGTTATTAGTATTTGTGTTTACATTTGATAACCACCTTGGTAGTACGATTACATTTGAGTAACATATTTAAACAACAAATTGTAATATTTTTCTACTTAGAATTATCCATATAGTAATGCTCCATACAGTACTATATAACTAAGAATTGTCTATACACTAGTACTACTTCGTTCTGGCTCACCATATATGTTTTTGAACAAACCCGTATAGTTAAAGTATACGACAGTATACTGATGGTCATCTTCTATGTGAACAGCAAATCTGATCCAAACAGGAAAGTGTTGGATATTTCTTATGGTTCCAATTAACACCCGATCTATAGCGGATGGTACGGTTAGGGTTGATCCGAGGAAGAGACCAACACACGATTTATACCTTCCCTTGTAGCTAACTATAACTTAACCATTGAATATATAAGATATAATTGATGATGACGACACATGATAGGAGGTTAGAATAATGGAGAAGAGGTGGATGACTAAGATGACACATGTTTTCCAAATATACTCTATGCATAATATCAAAAAAATTGTTATGTTATTATTATTTTTGCTAAATTACATTATATTACTTGTATAAGTTAAGAATACTTTCTAAAGTTCCATTTTAATTGAAGTTAACATTTTATCATTTATAAATGAAAAAAGTTATATATTGTAATGAAGAAATTCATAAATTAGTTAACAACAAATATTGATCTAACATATTCAACCATGATCATTACAATTTCTGAATCTAACATACGCAAAATACATTATTGTACCTTTTTTTCAAATTATTTTTTCATTTTCTCATTCTGAATACATTTTTTTTCACGTATTTTAAAATTACAACTTCTGAACCTAACTTATACATACTTTTTGAAGTCACATTTTCTTAATTTATTTTTTACATTTGATGTCAATAATTATTAACTGTATTATTTGCAATCTTTTTATTAATAATAATATTTGAATGAATATTTACAATTTTTCTCAATAATTATTAAATGTTACAAATTTCTGCGAAATCTTTATAACAAATTTAATGCAACTTTTGTCAATAATTATTAAATGTATCTTCTACTAATGTTCTTTTTATAATACTAACATAAAATTGTGTTTATAACCACAAAAGCAAACCATATAAAATGTTTTCATAATTCTTGTATGACCTGTATTAATACCAGCAAAGTTTTTTAAACAATTCCACCTTGTTAAGATTAAATTTTATAAATAAATAAAATACATTTTTAAACATATAAAATGTATTCATAATTCTTGTATGACTTGAATGGTTAAGATTAAAAGTTTCAACATTCACTTTTAATCTTATCCATTAAATTTTATAAATAAATAATATCCATTAAATTTTATAAATAAATAAAATATTAAATCAACACACAATACTAAATCTAAATGCAAATTTGCATTAGCAATTGAACTAGCAATTTGTTTGTTATTAGAGCATTCCCAATCGACGTGCTAAAAGGTAAAACAAACTCAAATATAGCCCACAACCACAAAAAAGGCCTCCCAACGGACATGCTTCACGTGAGCTAAAATAAGTTTTTGCTATAGTTGCAAGGCATAAATGCCTTGCACTGTTCATTTGCCATTTCTATTTTTTATTATTTTATCTTCTGTTCCGCTCCTTTCTCTCTCTTCCTTTTTTCCCTTGTTTTTTTTCCTTTGTTCTGTTCCGCTCCTCTCTCCCGTGGCTGTCAAGCTCTTTTTTCCTTTCTTCTTTTTGTCAAGATATATATATATATATATATATATTTTTGTCTTGGACCTCATTAATAATACATGTATTGCTACAATGAATGTTGCAACTTCATTTTTTCTTTCACAATGAATGCTATGGGTAGTTACTCATTCATGAAAAAATTAAAAATTTATCAGATGAGACTTATTAAAAAAATATTTAATATATATTATACTATAGAAAATATAGATTATAAAATTTAATAAACTAGTTTTATTAATGATTATATATGAGCATATATATATGACTTTTAGAGGAAATAATAAAAAATAAATAAATAATGAATATTTAATTGAAATAGAGTTGAGAACAAAGAATCGGATGTGAGTGTTTTTTAAAATGGTAAGTTAAAATAGAAAAAGTAGGGTTTTAAACTAAATTTTAGCTTAAATTTTAGCATGTCCATTGAGAATGCTCATACACGGCATATACTTCCACTTTGGACCAGACTTTTTACACAGCACACGTTGCTGGGAAAGTGATTTTCTGAGCAGAAGATGTGATCTTCTGAACACAAGGACACATCAATGTGGGTCCATTAAATAAAAAAAACATTAAATCAACTTCTCTCATGGGACACGGCATGGATATGGATATACTTCTCCTAAGTCCTAACTAAAGACTTGAACAGTATCACTCTAACAGCCAGCCAGCCCAATCTTAGCTGGTTAAAGACGGGCTGATGTGATCTCTTCTAAACACACTTTGTGCCAATCCCATCACCTGAACTGTCCTCTCCTTCGAGCTGCACGTCCCTGCAGCAGTGTTCTTCGGCTAGAAGGTAGAGTCCTCAAGTTGTTTCAGCTACAAAAACCCCCTCAAGTTGTTTCAGCTACAAAACCCGAACTTCCTTCTTCTTCTTCTTCTTAGCTGTCTGCCTCTATGTTTTCTTAATCTTTCTTCCATTCTCTTTTCGGGTTTGCTGTCTTTGGGTTGGCAGAGAGCATTAAATGCTTACAAGACTTCTCAATCTCACTCCATCTTCAGACTTCTCAATCTCACTCCATCTTCACTGCGTGTTAGGTGTCTGAACAGTGGGATGTGATTTTGTTACTGGGCTGTGACCAAATTTTACTGGGTTGTGACCGAAATTTGGTGGGGGTGCTGGTTGTTTTCAATTTTCCTCTTTTGTTCAATCAACTTTGTGAATACGGTATGCTCTCTCTCTCTCTCTCTCTCTCTCTCTCTTTGTTATTAATTTCATTTCTCAAATTTAAGATTAATATTCAAAACCCTAATTACATCATATTCTATTCAAATTAAATCATATTGACAATTTTAATATTTAAAACCCTAATTATGTTTTATTCAACTTAAATAATATTTTTATCAAACAAAAAAAAACTTAAATTCAAACCCTTAATATTACCCTAAGCTTTTTGACATAAACTAATATATTATATGATTTTTTAATAACCTAATAATATAAATTCATATTTTAATACCTTTGCAGCAAACATGTCTTCCTCATCAGTAAATAGTGCAATTAGAGATGGGCTGAGATTTAGAAATTTAGACTGTGTTTGTGGCAAAAGAGCATCAGTTAGGATTTCAGAATCAAGTTTAAACAAAAACAAATTGTATTATTGTTGTGCTGCCAACCGATGCGGTTTCTTTTCTTGGTGTTTGCCCATCAACCAACTAGCTGGCTGTGAAAGAATGGAAGAGATATCACAAGCAACCAGTTCTAAATCCATGGTTGATGCATCACAATTGCTTGATGCATCACAACTGTTACTGGACTTGCATCAACTTCAGTCAGAGATGCGTGGCATGCGTGATATGGTCCAACCAGTACATCGTGATGACATCCAATCGTTGAAGAAGTTGTTAACAATAGGACTTGCTGTAATTGTGGGCCTTATTGTTGTATTATGGTATCAAATTCAATAAATGTGTAGTGTAGTCATTACCACTTTTTGTAATTAGACAATATTTGGTTGAATGAATGAGGAAGCTTATTTGAATGAATGAATGTAGTGAAATGTATTCAATGAAATGTGTTGTGTACCATTTAAAATGTTTATTTTAAATGTTAAGTCTGCCCAGAAATTGTGGACAATTTGCATCAATGTGTGGACATTAATGTCTATATTTTCTTGCAATGGCCATGCAAATTCATGCAATTTGATGCACGTTAGAACACTAAACAGTCACGTGAACAGTAAAATTCATCCCCAGAAAGTGTGGACAATTTGATAAAACTGTGGACAATTTGATAAAAGTGTGGACAAGTTTGTCCACACTTTCTGTCAGATACGTAAACAGTGAACTCTTTCTGATAAAAGTGTGGACAATTTGAACAAAGTGTGGACAATTTTGTCCACACTTTCTGTGAGATACGTAAACAGTAGTTTTATGTGAACAGTAAACTCTTCACAAACAAAGTGTGGACAATTTGAACAAAGTGTGGACAAAATTGTCCACACTTGAAGAGCATGGTAAACAGCATACGTGAACAGTACACGTCAGCAGTAACGTGAACAGTGTTCATATTGGTCTTCAAGTGTGGACAATTTTGTTAAAGTGTGGACAAAATTGTCCACACTTGAAGAGCATGTAAACAGTATACGTGAACAGTCTACGTGAACAGTATTCATATTGGCCTGAAAGTGTGGACAATTTTGTGAAAGTGTGGACAATTTTGTTAAAGTGTGGACAAAATTGTCCACACTTTCTACAAACTTGGTGCATGGTACCATATTACCCAGAAACCTGCCTTTACCCAGAAACCAACCCAGAAACCTGTTTTAACTTAGCCAATTTCTGCAAACTTGGTTCAAAGTATACCACTAACATAACTTTCATAAAATTACTATATTCATGAAATTCACCATGACCTGAATACATAAAAAACTTAGAATAACCCACTAGCAATCACTCAAATACGTATGCACTTCCATTATCATTGATTGGAACGACAAAATACATTAATTATCCACTCTAGCTAAAAACAATACAATCAATGGGTGTATGTTAATGAAATGAAAGGAGCCTACACTTTCTCTTTCCTCTTGCAAAAACAACAACGCTGAGGATATACAAGATTGAGACGGATCCTTCCATGATACAAAAAAACTAACTACCAACGCATCCTTCCGTAATACAAAAAAAGGAGGATCGTTTAACAAAAAAAATATATATATATTTACATATATCTAATCAAGGAAGGTTTAAGGCTTGGTCTTCGTTTCCATGAGCTTGAGTCTGTGACATTGACTGTAAAAGAAAACATGGTACAATAAGTATGCAATAACTAGGATTTAATAACCAATTTTTCCACATTACAAATATCTTTACCTCAGACACAAAACTCTGGGAAGGCATTGGATTTGTTAAGTGTATAACTCCATCATGTGAATGTGGCATGGACACTGGATATTCCTACAATACAAAAAAATATATATATATATATATATATATTCAACCATAAGCCCCAAAATAACATCTTTGCTACATATGAATAATAACAGTGCAAATCACCTATACTTACCATGTTTGATGTAGAGCAATCTCCATAAGCACTACCTCCAACCTAGGCCATCCAAACACAATTAAACCAAAATTAATAAACAATAATAGACTAGGATATTAAAAGAAGTGTGGTCTTTTAATTATGTACCCCAGTAGTTGATGTTGAATGAGCAAGATTCCTAGCAACGGCATTGTTCCTTTTCTTCTTTGGTTTTGAAACCGCTTCCTCCATTGATGACTTTAGCCGTTTCATCCTAGGTCGACCCTTACGCTTCACAACCGTAGGACTCCTTACAACTTCAGTCCTAACAACATCAGGAGCAGCTCCAACACTATTCTTTCTCTGAGACGAGGGTTGTTTACCACATGAACGAGAAAAGTTGTCCTTCAAATCAATTAACAACTTTTCTACAACATTAAAATTCTCTACAGACTCAGCCCCTATCTCAAGCACACCGACTGCTAGTCTATGTAACTTCTCGTACCTTTCCAAGACAGGGTTATGTTGTACATCATCTGTACAAGTGGAGACGTAAGTGTGTTTTCTTTTGATATTCTTTCTCCACCTGTCTAGTATATACCTGTCAGGAAGTATAGTCACACGTTGCTGGGAAAGCACAAATAAGGCATGCCTACATAATATCCCCCTAAACTCAAACATGCGACATACACAGCCAACCAAGCATTCAGAGCTATTGAATCTCACTTCAAAAAGCTTCCCTGGGCATGCTTCATCTTCAATCTTGTATTTGACTTCATCACTACCTCTAACAAGCTCATTTACTATACAACCTTGTCTCCCAGCAAATTCTAGTCGCACCCGCTTAAAAATCTCATGGGTGTAAGCTTCTTGGAACTGTTTCTCCATAGGAGATGATGATGAACACTCCAGCTTGCCTTTGAAACACTCAAAATCTGATAAAATCTCTTTTTCAACCTTATTCCGCATTGCTTTCTCGAATTGCTCCACAAATACTTTCAAAGTTGTAGAGCTATGTACATAACCATCAAAAAAGGCATTCATTGATTCCGAACGTTGGGTTGACGACATTCCCGCAAAGAAATTGGAATTGAGAAATGCGGGAACCCATCGCTCCCGTTCCTCATATAACTTGGCCAACCACTCATTCTCCTCAAGATGATGTAAAGTGATGGTATGATTCCATTTTTCTTCAAACTCTTCCACTGTCATTGAATCATGCACGGCTTTAAGCAAATAATGCTTTATATCTTGATAAGCTTCCAATCCAGCAAGCTTCACTGGCAACTTCATCGTAATATGCCAAATACACCAACGATGAACAGTTTCCGGAAAAACTATTTCAATGGCCCGCCGCATTGCTTGGCATTGGTCTGTGATAATGGCTTTTGGAGCAATGTCACACATACTTTGCAACCATTGCCTAAATACCCACACAAACGAATCCGTGTCTTCACTTGACAATAACCCACAACCAAGTATAATAGATTCACCATGATGATTAATTCCAATAAAAGGGGCGAATGGCATATCATACTTGTTTGTTAGATATGTGGTGTCGAACGTGATCACATCATTAAACGATTCGTATGCTGCCCTACTCCTCGCATCAACCCAAAATACATTTCGCACACGTAACTCATCATCCAAATCCAATGCATGGTAGAAGTTAGAATTTTTAGCTTGCATTCTAACGAAGTAATCGTGCAAGGCTTGTCCGTCACCCTCCTTACACTTTAAACGACGTTCCTTTTCAAGAAAGTTGCGAACATCTCTTTGATTATACGTCATATTTTCATAACCCCCTGCTTCAACGACGGAAGCCTTAATACTACTATTTATCCTAACACCAGCATTGTCATTAATCAAGAGTCTCCTTCTTGTATCCGTGCTTATATGCCGAAAAGCAGCAAAATGCCTAGATTTACTAGGACTCAACTCATGGTTATGATCCTCAATAAAACTCAATATCCTCCATTTTTTATCCGTAATATCCATTGAAGCTTTGATCCCAGCTTCACACGCATTTTTTATCGTCAACCTCTTCTTGGAAGGATCATCAACCGAACTACTGTATTTTCCCTCTCGGTTACACTTCAAGTTTACATAAGAAGTCTCACTAAAGCCCTTCTTTTTTCTTGAATTCCTTGTCATTGTTGCAAATCCTTTCGAATAAGCATAATGCTTATAAAATTCAATGACTTGTTGAAGTGAATCAAACTCCATTCCAACCCTTGGTTCAATCACTGAATTCCTCAGACTCTCAGGTGTATCCTCCTGCATGTTTCCCTCAACAGGCTGTGGTAAATCCTCCACAAAACTATTACTAGCACCAAAGGATCTAACACCATCCATCTCTTGTGTACTCATGACTGCAACAACCTATAAGCCAAATACCAAAGTTAATTATAACATGTAATGTAAACTCTACGAAATAATTTATCATGTACCAATAATGATATACAACCTAAACCTAAAGTATAACATTGTGACTAATATCAATAACAGAAAACATTCAAACACACCAACACACACTCACTAAAATTATCATTAAAAAATAACAAGATATCATGAAGATGCAGATACACCCTTTTAACTGTTTTCATGTTCCATGTTCTGAAATGAAGCTATTTAGGACTTTTTTGGATTCTTGTACTGTTTCTCAATTGACAAGCTATGAACTTTATATCTTTTTGTAACTATTTTTTCATAACATCCATAGAAACCAACATGTACCAACAACCTATGTAACATTCTTAACATCCATAGAAAGTGTGGACAATTATCTTTAAGTTTGGACATTATTGTCCACATTTTTTGGTAAATGGTAATAACATGCAAGTGAACCCAGAACTAACATAGCAACAATTACATTTGAAAAAACCCATTATCATTAAAAAAATAACATGAAAAAACCCATTAAACATCTATAGCCATAATACAATAATCATGAATATTTTGCTAAACCTAAAACAAGCATAATTTTTTTTTGTTTTTTTCATTTTTTATTACACAAAAAAATATGTACAGATTATCACTAAAAATAAACTTAAATAATATACACAACTAACAAAAAAGAAAAAGAGGAAAAAAAAAAAAGCATACCACGTGAACAGTGCAGTCAATGCACCAGTGCAATGGACCTCCAAAACTCCAAAACTCACGTTCAATGCTGCTCCAAATCTCAAATGTTGGTCTCTGTCTCTGCTCCAAATGGTGACTTTGTTTCAAGCTCAAGCTCAAGCTCAAGCTACAATGGCAGCAACACTGTTTTACAGAAAAAAGGTTTCTATGTTTAGGATTATTGTTTCATTATTATTGGCAAGAAATAATAACTACCAAAACTTCAAAAATCCAACCTTAAAACTGTCTTGATCTTCTCGGCTAAGTGTCTTTTTTTTTTTTACTTTCTGCTTGCTGTGGCTATGGAGGACGTGTGTTTTAGACTTCCACGGAAATGCTGAAGAAGAAGACAGGCGGAGTGGAGGGAAAAAAAAAAACACCAAGTGGACCTCTCACGTGCTTTGCCATGCCCCATTTTAGCCAAATTTTTAGTGTGTTTGGCAACAAGGATAGTTGCATTCTTAATGAAAATTGTTGATTTTGCACTTATGGGACCCGCAGATGGACTTGCTGCCGTGGCCCAGTTATTGGCTGACACATCCATGGTGTGAAAACACTGTTTCACACCATGGTGTGAACGTAGCAGCTTCCTTTATATATTACCCACCCAATTTTATAAGCATGCATTGTAATATATACCAACTTGTCAGTTGTGACAAGCACATTTCATCATACCATACGTACGTACAAGAACAACTCCATCACAATTCACACATGTAATTGTGCTGCAATCCCACTAAGACGATTTCAATCTTTGTCACAAAGATTATTTTTCTAATCAACATTCAATTACATTAATATGTGCTTGTTATACAATGTGTACTTGTTCTAGCATCATATATTATAAAAATTACGTGACATCCATAATTTTTAAGACATTAAAATGGCATTAACGTTTTTCTTCTATGTATGTTCTTTAATCATGCCTTCAAGTGATTAAATAATGCTAGAACACTCTAATTAGAAAATATCACAAAAAAATTATTTAGCCATTTTTCTGTGTAGGATTAAAAATTTAAAGGTGTGCATCTTCCAACAATTTTCTGCAATTAGTCAAATTACTGCCAGACCAAATTATTAGGTTGGTTAAATCTATTATTCAAATTTAGGAGTAATTTAAAAAAAAAAAAAAAAAAATCAGAAGAATAATGGTATAAAAATTGATGTTATTGAATTCTTATTCTTTTATAAGAAGGATGAAATTTAACGAGTAAACCCTAAGAGGATTGAATTTTCCTCTTCTATAATGAATCAGATAGAGCAAAGTGGTCATCAATCTAGCTATTACGTACGTTGTTTGAATTAGTCCATTTCTTATTTGGATATAAAAGTAACTCATAAAAAAAAAAAGTATCTTTCAATTACTAGTTTTTCTTGTGGAGATAGTTTACTTCTAATCCGGTTTGGAGGAATTCTCATTCAACCCACTATGTATCAATTTTTTTTGAATGAAATAGTAGAATTTTATTGAAACCAAAAAGGAAGCAATCCAACTACAAGAGACCAGAAAAAACAAACATTACAAAAAGCACATAATCTCCACCGGTGGGACCTCCAACCAAACTCTAGAACTTAGATAAGAACAACCCAATTGAGCCAAAACCAGCTCAGCTCTGTTAGCCCCTACCATCCCAGGAGACACAGTAAAATGCCTAAATTCCTGAACTAGACCCCACACGTCCTCCGCCCACATGTTCTCCAAAGAAACTTCCATCTGGCTCATAGACACCACATCTAGAAAACTCACTTGTGGGCCTTCAAAGATAACATCAGAAAACCCCGCCTCCAATGTGAATTGTAAAGCTTGAAAACATGCACCAATACATGGATTGATGGCTTTAGGCAAACTCATCACCCTACTGCACATAGCAGCCATAAAATGTCCTTCATGATTCCGGATCAACGCTCCCACATACCAAACTTGGGAAGGCTTATGTTTAAAAATCTCCCAATTAACCTTCACTCTGCCTTCACTAGGAGGAAGCCACACCCCTCGCTGCCTCTCAGATGGAGGCCCTGCCTTTGCAACATAATCAACATGGCCAGCCTTTGGTAGAGCATCCTTAAAAGCTTGGAGCAACTCTTTAGCCTTGCGCACTACCCCCTGCGGATTAGGTTCCAACCCATCATGGACCACCCGATTCCTGTGATTCCAAATAAAATATGCAATACAAGCAAAAAGCTCCACCTCATCAGAAGAGAGTCTTTCCTTCACAAACATCATGAGATCGAAAAAATGATTGAAAAAACGATCCCACTTCTGTATCTTCAGGTTAGACTCCAACCACACATCTACAGCAACAGGGCAAGCCCACAGAATATGACCCACTGATTCTAAAGCATGTAGACAGCAGGGGCACGACCCCTCAGGACGCATGTGGCGGCGCCATAATAGTTCATACGTCGGAAGGACTCCTACACATGCCCTCCATAGAAACATCTTAATTTTTGGAGGTAAGGACAAAGCCCACAGAAATTTCCAGAATTTTTTATCCTTCTCCACCAACGAGCACTGTCCCTCCACCTCAGTAGCTCGACATTTCAACTGTAAAAAATAGGCACTCTTCACAGAAAATAAACCCGAAGACGTCTCATTCCAAAAAAGTCAATCCGGCTTCCGCCTTGGAGGTAAGGGGATTGAACAAATCAACCCAGCTTCCCAATCAGAAAATAACGAGTGGATGACCTCAGAATTCCAACTCTGTGATTCCTCATTGATCAGTAAAGAAACTCGTTCATTTTTATCCAAAACATCCCTTGCAGAAAAAGATCGAAAAGAAGTCGAAAGAGGTAACCACGGATCCTCTGTAATCCGCACCGATTTGCCATCCCCAATATGCCAACACAAGCCAAGTTTCAACGTTGCTCTGGCCATAAAGATGCTTCGCCAGGCATATGATGGCCTATATCCCAGGTTAGCCTCCAAAAAATCACACCTGGGAAAATACTTAGCTTTGAAGACCCTACAGATAAGAGATTCCGGATTCTGTACAAACCGCCACCCCTGCTTAGCAAGCATTGCTAAATTAAACGATTTCAAGTCACGAAAACCCAAACCTCCTGCCTCCTTTGAATTACAAAGTTTACTCCACCGGACCCAGTGTGCCTTCTTTTTCTTGTCATGATACCCCCACCAGAAATCACTAAACATGGAATTTAAATCCTTACATAAACCATCAGGCAGCTTAAAACAGCTCATTGTATACGTGGGAATAGACTGAGCAACAACTTTAATTAACACTTCCCGGCCCCCAGTTGAAAGAAATTTCTCTTTCCAACCACACAGCTTCCGCCAAACTCTCCCCTTTAATTCTCCAAAAGACACCATCTTGGATTTGCCCACAAACGAAGGAAGCCCCAGATATTTCTCATGGCTCTTGATCTCAGGAACCCGAAATAAATCTTGAATTTGATGTTTCATAATCGAAGACGTGTTGGGGGTAAAGAAGATGGATGTTTTTGCTCTATTAAGCTGCTGACCCGATACCTCTTCATATTGCTATAGAATTTTAATTATTGTCTCACAATTGGCCAACAGTCGCCTGGCAAAAAAGCAGTGAGTCATCTGCAAAGAAAAGATGGAGTAAGGTTGGGCCCACCTTCTACTTGCAGCAACCCCAGTGATCAATCTATCTCGAGCAGCTTTCCTAAGAAGGAAAGAGAGACCTTCCGCACACAACAAGAATAAATAGGGAGACAAACGAGTCCACCTGACGAATTCCCCTTGAACCAGTGAAAAAACCACACTGCTCCCCATTCAACAGTACAGAAAAAGAAACTGAATTAACACACATCATTAACAACCTGATCCACTCTTCAGCAAACCCCATATGCCGCATAATGCCTTCAAGAAAAGCCCACTCCACCCTATCATATGCCTTACTCATATCAAGCTTAAGAGCCATTTGACCCCTCTTACCTTTTCTCTTCAAGCTCATAGAGTGCATAATTTCAAAGGCCACCAAAACATTGTCTGTGATCAAACGCCCCGGAACAAACGCACTTTGAGATTCAGAAATCACATAATGAAGCACTCTTTTCAACTATTAGCCAAAATCTTGGAGACAATTTTATAAATTACATTGCATAAAGAGATTGGTCTAAAATCCGCCATTTTTTCTGGGTTTTTAATTTTGGGAACAAGAGCAATATGGGTAAAATTGATTTTACGCAACAAATAACCCGAATGCAAAATGGAAAGGACAGCTTGAGTTACCTCAGGACCCACAACTTCCCAATAAGTCTGGTAGAAAATGGCAGACATACCATTCAGGGACCTGGAGCTTTAGTGGGGTACATCTGCTTCAATGCTTGTGCTACTTCCTCAGCTTTGAAGTCCTCAAGAAGCAAGTCATTCATATCAGGTGACACAACCCTCTCCAAACCATCCAGACATGTGTTAATGGCCTCCACCTCTGGATTAGATGGATGAGAAAATATCCTGAAAATAATCCACAAGCAATTTCGGCCATTTTGCTCTTATTCAGTATGCCATACACCCCCACTATCACGAAGGCCCCGAATAAAATTAGTTTGCCGATGCTGACTACAATGGGCATGAAAAAACTTTGTATTCTTATCCCCATCACGCATCCAAGAAACCCGAGAACGTTGTCTCCAATAAATTTCCTCCTTAAGAAGTAGCTCATTCAATTCTGCCTGGACCTCCATAATTCTATCAGAGTGACCAGAAGGAGTTGTGTTGATAAGATTTTGAAGTAGCAACCGCTTTGCTTTAATGGAAGCAGCTAGTGAACCAAACCGTTCCTTACTCCACAAAATCAGTGAAGCACGGCAACATTTTAATTTCTCCACCACCTTGAACATCGGGCTTCCTCCCTTCCACCGTCTCCCTCCAAGCTTGTTCAATAACCCCCCTACATTGTTCATCCTTCACCCACATTGCTTCAAACCTGAAAAGTTTCTTCTTCTTTGTTATTGCTTGAGGCGCTGGAATAGTCAATAATAAAGGACAATGGTCTGAATTTTGCACAGCCAAATGGGACACCACTGCACCCTCAAAATCACTTAATCCAAGAAGAAGTTCCTAGCATTCGGTTCAAGTCTCCCAGTGACAAAATCATCACTACTTCGTTTATTACGCCATGTAAATTGATTTCCCTCAAACCCCAAGTCATGAAGCTCACAGTGAGCCACGGCATCCCTGAAATCTTGGATTTGCCACAACGGTCTAGCACGGCGACCCTTAACCTCCCAATAATCCAGAACTTCATTAAAATCTCCCATACACACCCATGGTAAAGAATTAAGGCTGCTAAGATGTTTAAGCAAAGCCCAAGATTCTCTCCTCCTATGTGTTTCTGCATTGCCATAAAACCCAGTAACCCGAAATTCTTTTTGCGTCACCGTATCCAAAACAGAAGCATCAATGTGATTCTTGGAATAAGTGTTTACACCAACCTTTGCCTTATCAGTCCACAGCATTGCTAAACCACCACCAGTACGCACCCGAGGGACACAAAAAGCTCCCCCAAATTTTAGCTTCACACGTAACCATTCTACACCTAACCTATCTAGTCTTGTTTCAGAGAGAAACAAAACTGAGGGACCTTGCTCCTTTATAAGAAGGAGAAGTTCAAGAACTGTACAGGGGTTCCCAAGCCCCCTACAGTTCCAGCTGAGCAGCCTCATTGGTCCCGGCGAGGCTGGACCTCAGCCTCCGCCGATAAAGAAAAATTCGGGGTGGAAACCCCATCAATGACTGAACCCAAACCCTCACCATTAAGCTTTGTGCGTTTCTTCTCAAGAGCTTCAAGCAGTAACCCACTGGAAAAAACCCCACGTTTCAGCCCCTCTGCAGACACCACAGCTTGCTTCCCCTTATCACGTGCCAAACGCTTCCAAGATTTCTTCTTTGTTGCCTTACTCTGTATGGCCTCATTGGTAACCACATTAGAGCCAGCGGATACAGAGGAGGCCCCACATGACACCTTAGAAAAGTCCAACCCATCCACCTTGACCAAAACATTCTCCCCATGCAACGTAACTTGATCAACTTGTGGCATAACAGAAAAGTTTTCCACAAAAGTATCCACACGGGCCCCACCAAAACTTGGAGATATCCCTAACTTCATGGAAGTGCCAGCCACTTCAACCTTATCCGAAACAAAAGGATTTTTAATTCCCCTATCTGGGTGTGAGATATTGTGACGCGGTGAACTCGGCGAGAGCAAAGGCCTACACCCATATGAACTTGCACACCCTCCCATATCATCATCTTGAGGCAGTTGAGAAGCTTGCGGCGTGGGTACCCCACCCTCCACAACAACCTCTGCATGCACCTTATCGTGGTCACAGCTATCAACCACAAAATCCGGTGAATGAGGTAATTTCAAATTTAAATTCGAAAACATGTGCCCCCCCGAAACAGCACCATGCCCCTGCATTGCCGGTCTGCGCCGTTGGTTGGGTTCCGCCGCACGAAGCCATGGCCCGTACTGTTTGGAGATAGTTGCACCCTGACAACGACTACGTAGACTAGCAACACAATCTCTCTCCGAATGGCCCAGCAAGCCACAGAAAAAACACAGCCATGGCAGCCTTTCATATTTGAAAGAAACCCACAGCTGACCAGAGGATTGAAACGTAACCAAATGGCCTCGCGGAATCGGCTTTGTAAAGTCCAAACAAAGCCGGACACGCAGATAAGGCCCCCACGCAACCCCTCCCTCCGGAACATCAACCTTCACAACCTTCCCCATAGCATTTCCCAATCGCTGACCCGTTTGCTCCGTCATGTAATTCAATGGAATGCCATGCAACTGGACCCAGAAACAGCATTTGGAAAACTGAATTTGGGCAGCAGGACAAGAACCATTAAACTCATTTAACGCCAATAGATAATTATTAAAAAGCCATGGCGAACCATTAAGGACTCGAGTTCGCTCGAACTCATCCTTAAACTGAAAGATAAATAGATTATCACCTATTATCTGAGCCGTAGTACCACGAGCCACCCCCCACAGGCGTAACATTGTGGACTTAAGAGCTACTTTGTTGAAAGGCTTATCCATGATCAGTTTACCCAAAAGACAGTGCGAACCTTGCACAAGAGAGTTACCCATTGCATCTTCCTCCACCGTAAAACCAGCACCTTCATCCTCTGTTAACGAGAATTTCGTCCACTCCTCCACAAGCTCTTCCGCCATATCACTACACCCACCAACAAACAGAACAACACCCGCTCCAAAAGCAGACTATACTTCACCTATAGGCTCCTAGAGAGAGAAGCTATAGAGAAGCACTATGTATCAATTAAATAAGCTATCTACATGTATTATTTGAAAAAATTACATGATATATTAAAAATGTCATGTGACTAAGAATACATTTAAATTATCTATTTACTTGTCACGTAATAAATTTAGAGGAATCATTCCAAATGGGATTAATGATTATTAGACCAGACCAGCATAAATTGCTTTTTGTATCTCTCTTTTTAACTCAAATTCACGATAAAGTATTTCCGTGAATAAATATGATCTCAACCATGGTTATACTAACTCTACTAGTAACCCAGTGAACCTACATGTAAGTTGGTCCAACTACTTAAGTTGACCAGTTAGTATCTATCGGTTCTCTTTGTAGCTTCGTGGCTTGACTTCTTCTACCAAGGCTCACGTGACAGGTTAAAAAATTGTTCCAAGTCCTCAAATGATTGTGATTGAGGGCAATAGTTTCAGAAAATCGAGATTAAAAATTATTTTCTCAATTTTTCATTTTAGCAGTTCAAATAAATATATTAAAAAAGTATTACTAAGCTATATAAAAGGAAATCACCTTATTTATTAGAAAATTCACCCTACTTATTGAGGAATTATTCAGTCTACCAGGTGAACCACGTCATCTATCCACCATTCCAATAATTAAACACCACGTATGTTAATTTAATGATTTATCAATATTCACACAACCATGATGGAGAGAGAAAAAGAGGGTATTCTGGTATTTTTCCTTATTTGTTGGTTGTGTGAATATTGATGAATCATTAAATTAACATACGTGTCGTTTAATTATTGGAATGGTGGATAGATGACGTGGTTCACCTGGTGGACTGAATAATTTCTCCACTAAATATGATGAAGGTACAATCAATTGTGAAGTAAATAAAAGTACTAAAGAATGTGATGATAGTACCATTATATTATGAGAAATTATTCAGTCCACCGGGTGAACCACGTCACCCGTCCACCATTCCAATAATTAAATGACACGTGTGATAATTAATACAGTCAGCTTTTAACCATTGGTCATTTTAAAAGTATGGGTTTAATGCTGACTGTATTAATTACCAATGGTTAAAAGCTGATTGTATTAATTATCACTAGTGTCATTTAATTATTGGAATGGTGGACGAATGACGTGGTTCACTCAGTGGACTGAATAATTTCTCTATTTAGTGGTACTTAGTACCAACATCACATATAATAGTATCCAACATCACATTGATTAGTACCTTAATTTTATATCACATTTGATAGTACCAATATTACATTTAATGGTACCAATATCACATATGATAGTATCTCATCATCACATTAATTAGTACCTTAATTTTTTTTATAAAAAATTTATTATATTAATAAATTATACAATATTAACCTCACATTTTACCTATCCTCACATCTCACAAAGTACTTTTAACTTTTTTATTAAAAAACAAAAAAAAAACAAAAATTATTCATCGTTGAGATTTACAATCAATTTGTTGGTACCTAAATTTGAGAACCTCACTATTCCAGAGCTATCTCTCTTCTTCTCAATTCACCTTAGCTCAGCCGATCCACTCCCATTCTACATCTTTCTCACTTCCTAAGACTCAAAGTCTCTCTCTCTTACCGCTCGACCACCATGGCCAGTGGGCTCTCAAGCTCCTCTCGCCAACACAGCTACCAAAGGTAGTTTCCTCTTTGTTCCCTCTCCCACTGCAACTTTCTCTCTTTCTTTCTCCCTCTCTCGTACCGTCTCTCACTATCTCTCACTCAGGCCACTATAGCAGATCTTACCATGGCTGAGCTTTTCAAGCCCGCTCACCACTGCCACTGTTAGCGGCAATTTCCCTGTCAGCCAAACCCAAACAAGACCCTTTCTTTCTCTAGATTGGTCCCTATCTCTCACGTTCCCCTCAATGACTAAAGGTGATGAAGACGGAGTGTGGCTGAGAGGAAAAAGGATTTTTACTATTGCCTACAATATGTTCATTGAAATGCTCCTTTGGGATCTGAATTGGTTCTTGTTAACAGAATCAAAAAAAAATTTATAGAAAAAAACTAAATTGATTAAGAAAAATGAGAGAGACGATGACGGTAGGATAACAATGATTTTGGAGTACAAAATGAACTCATGACATCTGGGCACCATTTATGTATGTTGTTGCACCTTGGTGGCCTGGACACAATCACATTTTACGCGGTACAAGATAATGATTTGTGGTTAAGGCACTTGCTTCGACTATTTGCTCAATCAAGTGTAGCAATCTATGTCATTCACACCTCTTGGAAGGGCAATTGGCTTTCATTTCTTACTTTTCTTGTGCTTATTGCTGGGTTCATCAAGTATGAGGAAATGATATGGGTCTATGAGATCTGCCAATCGCACTCCAAAATTTGTTGAGGACTTAGCCTTCTTCCTTCGTTGCTAAAGGATGGAGTAAATCAGACTACGGCACTACACGATAGAGAAGAGAGCGAAGAAGGAGTTAAAAAAAAAAAACACTTATTCTTCCAGTAGGAGGTAAACCTATTTAGTTAAATATACGGCTAGGATTAAGTTTATTAAAATTAAGGGTTAAGATTTGAGTGGGTATCATACCCACAAAAAAAAAGGTGGATATTATAGAATGACCCTAGATCCAAACAAAAAATTTTAAAATCAATGGATTTAGAATCAAGGTATTTTAGATCTATTAATTTAAAATTCAAATCTAAGTATCAAACGCAATCATAGAGTATTTCAAGAAATTCTATGTCAATAACCTAATCTTGTTTATGGATGCCTTCTGCATGGACGGTGGGAAATCAATAACTTAAGATCCAATTCAGTGTCTCCAAAATATAAAAACAAAGAAGACCATGTGTAAACTATTAAATAAATAAAAAAAGAGACCATGTGTAAACAGGACGAATGGATTCAAATTCAATAAGAATAGAGGGCCCCACAAACAGATCCCAAAAGATTTCGACTGGATTTCATGCAGTATTATATATTTTCTTTTTCTTCTTTTGTTAGAGGCCATGATTAAGGACGGGTTGATAATATTATAGGGTTCAGAGATCTAGAGGAACAACCACCATTAGAAATCAATTCGTACACTCTAAACCGTCATTCCCAAACTCTTTTCCCACTCAAAATGTTATACTTAATGTCAAAGATTAATTATCACTGCAAGGCGCCTTAATTCGCACATGTAAGCAAGCATCATTAGGGTTATATTTAACTAGACTGTATCCCGCGTGTGACTCTTTTTCATTATTTTTAAAAAATATGTTTCTAACAAAGCAACTTAACTAAGAAGAAGGAAAAAATAATAACAATAATGAAAAGTAAAAAAAATAAAATAAGAAAGAAAAGAAAAGAAAAGTGTAAAATAGAAAATGTAAATAATTTTTCTTTGCGCTTAAAAATAGAAATGATCATTTTTATTATATCTCATCAAATGTATTATACTGATTTTTATTATATTTCATCAAATGTATTATACTAAGTCTATAAAGATAACTACCAATAACTTTCTAGCCTAGTTGCATCGATTCCTTTCAATTGGGGTTTATATCCCGGGGTTGTATTCACTTAGCAAAAAAAAAAAAACTCACTTCACATCGTTTATGAATTTCAATCACTTTGATAAACCTCAATTGTTCCATATAGGGATTCTAAATGTTCAGAGGTTTCTCATTTTTGTTTAACTTACAACACTTTGATAGTACAAATAAATAATACAATTTGTCACATATTTATCCCATCTTTACCTTTTTTGACTTTCTTTTGTTTCTCTTTTCATCTTTTTTTGGGCAATTTATCACTTATTAATAATCACATAAACAATATATGTGACCTTAGAAGTCCATCATATAACAAATTGGTCCACGGAGATAAAAATGATAATGTCATCTTAAGTCTAACACGTATCTCTTAGGAAAATTTAACACATAGAAAAAAAAAAAAAAATGTTAAGATGTTATTCCCTCTACCCCTAAAAAAATAATAAATAAAAAATCAACACAATTGTCTCTTTTGGTTATCTCTAAATGATAGTCCATTGATATCCTAAATCTCAGATAATTTGAATGTTGCCTCATCAATTCTAATATGAGTGTTGGAAAATAATTTATACTTAACACTTACCCCCCAAAAATATATTAAACAGATAGTTGTCAAGTTATTTAGCATATCCAATTGTATAAAAATAAAATGATCAAGTCAAACTATATTTTATATGCAGTTAGATAGTATCAGAAATTGTAAAAAAAAAAAAAACATTTTTGGTTGCAAAAATAGAGGACTACAACTTAACCAAGCAAAAATACTTCGAATATATCCAATTGTATAAAAATAAAAAGATCAAGTCAAACTAAATTTTATATGCAGTTAAATAGTATTAGAAATTGTAAAAAAAAAAAATAAAAAAAGAGAAAAAAAAGAAAGAATAAAAAACATTTTTGGTTGCAAAAAAATAGAGGACTACAACTTAACCAAGTAAAAATACTTCGAATGTGAAATATACATATTGCATATTGCGTAGAAAAACTCATCCTAACTATATCCTCCACTCTCTTCAAGACCAACTCAACTAATGCATCTGCATGCATGAAAAATATATATATATATATGATCAGAATCAATTGAAATTGTTAATAACAATGAGACACATTTTACTCCACCCTTTAAGATCAATTCATTAAGGTGTCTCATGACAGAATAACATCCTTTTACATAATTATAGCTAGAATCATAAAACTCATGAAAAAATTTAATATAATAATTCAAATGAATATTTTAAAATATGATATTCTGCCTCATGCTCCTTTTCAGTTTTCACAAAGTTATATTGTCATACAATGACTATCATTATTGATTTAACTTTTAAAGCAAAAAGGAAACGAAATTTTTATGGCCAAACCACATATATAGTAAAAGTATCATTTTTCGACGTATGTGCAAGTATTAATAGCTATTTAGCATTTAACTTGGAAAAAAACTCAACCTAATTGTAGCAGTTTATAATCTAAACAAATCTTTACTCTTTAAATAAAGAAAATATAATTTTCAAATATGCAATTATCAACATAGAAAACACAGAAACTTAACCTGAGAAAAGACGAAAATGAAGGTAATACTTATGTAAACTTTATCTTGCCCAAGCTCTTATTTCCACTTAAATATTAAATATTAGAAAATAATTGTACAATAGTAAGTAAATTAGACGCAAACAAAAATAAAATATGCAAACAAAAAGAAAATATAATATAAATTGATACAAACTTGAAGAAGAAACAACACAGTGGGAGAAAGTGAGAAACCAAAAAGTTATAAAACTGGAACCGAAAGGAAATGAAGAGAGGAATAAATTTGGGGATCCAAGCACTCACAAAGGGGTGGGACTGTTTAGGGAGAGGAATGACCATTGGGGCGAATGCCCAAGTTATAATTTAAATGCATATTTGAAATAACATATATTATGTTTAACAAATTTAGCTGGAATATATCTATTTATATCTGAATTAATTAATAAGACTATTTAATTTATTAAATATGAGCATTTAATTGGGTAGTAGGTATTTAATTTATTAATGGTGTAGTTTTTATTATGGGGTAGTGAGTATTTAATTTAGTTTATTTAATTCATGTGCCATCTAATATACTACGTGTCAAGCAAAAGACATTGCCTTAGATACCACGTGGCAAAAAGATGGCATCGTCTTCTGCTTTAATATATATATATATAGATGTCAAAGATTAGTTGTCAATGTGCAAGGCCTTAATTCATCTTTTATATATTACCCACCCAATTTTATAAGCATGCATTGTACTATATACCAACATGTCACAAGCACATTCCATCATACCATACCTACGTACAAGAACAACTCCATCACAATTCACACATGTTATTGTGCTACAATCCCACTAAACCCTAAAAGGATTGAATTTTCCTCTTCTATAACGAATCAGATAGAGCAAAGTGGTCATCAATCTAGCTACTACGTACGTTGCTTGAATCAGTCCATTTCTTATTTGGATATAAAAGTATCTTTCAATGGTTATACTACTCTACAAGTATCTTTTGTATCTCTCTTTTTAACTCAAATTCACGATAAAGTTGGAGTGAATAAATATGATCTCAACCATGGTTATACTACTCTACAAGTAACCCAGTGAACCTACGTGTAAGTTGGTCCAACTACTTAGGTTGACCAGTTAATACCTATCGGTTCTCTTTGTAGCTTCGTGGTTTGAGTTCTTAGAGCATTCCCAGCCGGTGCTCTAGAATAGATTTTTGGCTAGAATAGAGGGTATTGTAGCAAAAAATCACAAAAAATGGGCTCCCAACCGGTGTTGTATTTTGGCTCTTGTTTTTACAAAATGCTACAGTAACCTGTAAAAATACAGGTTACTGTAGTATCATGTAAACATTAAACACTCATTTTTTATTCGATCATTCTCTCTCTCTTAATTTTTTTATTTTATTTCTGAACTTCTCTCACAAACTCAGACTCACCCTCTCTCTCTCTCTCTCTCACGCATGGCTTTCCTCACTCATCTCTCTAACTTTCCCCAATCCAACCAACCCGATCCAACACTCGCCTCCTCCACTCCACAACCGCAATCATCAACTCCACCATCAACGCCGATCACCGTAAACTTTACATCGAACCCTCCACAACTACTACCACCACTGCCACCATGTAACGTCCCTGGCTCCGATACCAAACGACGCACTACTCAATATTGTCCTTTTTGGGCTTTGCAACCCTCAAGGTTTTGTCCCTGGTTTGGACTTACCGTCTCTTGGGTTCTGCCCTCAACGGATTTACCATCCCCAGAGCGTGTCCCCCATGTCTAGAACCTTGGACCTTTAAGTCCATTGAATTCTACACATGAGTACCATTAGCAACAAAACCTTGAAAGTTGCAAAGCCCAAAAGAGGACAATATTGAGTAGTGTGTCGGTTGGTATCGGGGTTAGAGACGTTACAAAATGATAGCCTAATGGTATTCATGTGTAGAATTCAATGGACTTAAAGGTCTAAGATTCTACACATGGGGGATGCGCTCTAGAGATGGTAAATCCGTTGAGGGCTGGGCCTAAGAGACGGTAAGTCCAAACCAGGGACAAAACCTTGAGAGTTGCAAAGCCCCAAAGAGGACAATATTGAGTAGTGCGTTGGTTGGTATCGAAGCTAGGGACGTTACACACCACCACCGCAGTCTCAATCTCAACCTCAACCTCAACCTCAGCTCTTATACGCGCCTCCGCCGCCACCGCCTGTGATGGCCATGGGTTATAGGTTTAAGGTTTTTCTGATTTAATTCGTGGGTTTTTCTGATTTGGGGTTGTGGTTGTTTTGCCTTGGTGGGTCTGTGATTGTGGCTGGGGCTTTGTTTGGCGTGTTCGAAGGTGGCTGGGTTGAGTGCCCTGGGTTGTGGTTGCCATCGTGGTCTGTTTGTTGCCGTCGTGGGTTGTGGTTTCCGGCATGGGTGTGGTTGTTTTTGCAGTGGTGAGTCTATGATTGTAGGTGTGGCTTTGTGTTTGGCGCGTTCGGAGGTGGCTAGGTTGAGTGCCATAGGTTGTGGTTGCCAGCATGGGCAGTTTGTTGCCGTGGTGGGTTATGGTTTCTGGCGTGGGTGTGGTTGTTTTTGCGGTGGTGGGTCTATGATTGTAGGTGTGGCTTTGTGTTTGGCGCGTTCGGAGGTGGCTGGGTCGAGTGCCATGGGTTGTGGTTGCCGGCGTGGGTTGTGGTTTTCGGCATGGGTGTTGTTTTTGTTGCCGTGGTGGGTTGTTGTTGCCATGGTTGGTCTGTGATTGTGGGTGTGGTTTGTTTTTGCTAGTGTTGGGAAGTCTTAAAAATAATTGTCTTATGATATTTTAATAAGATGTTTTGTAAAATAAATAGTGGGTTGTGATGGGTTTTGTATAAGTTGATATGTAAAATAAAAAAGTGGGTTTTTGAATAGGTAAAATAGAGATTTTATACAAAATCGGCTGGGAATGCTCTTATACCAAGGCTCAAGTGACAGGTTAAAACATTTTTCCAAGTACTCAAGTGATTGTGATTGAGTGAAATACTTTCAGAAAATCGAGATTAAAAATTATTTTCTCAATTTTTCATTTTAGCAGTTCAAATAAATATATTAAAAAAGTATTACTGAGTATATAAAAGGAAATACTTATTTATTAGGTCAAGTACATTAGGTTCTTAGTTAAATTCAAATACATTGAATTTAAATATTCTTGGAAAAAATAACACTATTTGTGTTTCGTTGGTTAATGCAACCATAAGTTTGAATTCAATTAGGAAACTTAATGTACCTAATATAAGGAATTATACCTAAATTTTACCAAAAAAAAAGGAAATCACGTTATTTATTAGAAAATTCACCGTACTTATTGCATGTGAGGAAAAATGAAATAAAAAACAGAGTCAACATTCAAAAAGGGAACAAACAAAACTCATTAAACCAATCAAACAAAATCCCAATCCCAATATCATCAGATTTCAGTTTAATTATTCTAATGTATGTTGTCAAGTCAAGAGCATGTGATATTATTAAAAGAGGAAAGAAAGAAGACATACTTATAGTAATTATTCAATAGTTTAGGAGTATAAATAAATACGTAATTTCCTTCTCACATGAATAGTGAGTCTCACCACATAAATGATAAGATTTACTAATTAAATTTATGTTAGGACTCACCACTCTTTCTCGTGAGGGGGGACTACGTATTTATTTGTAGTCCAGGGCTACTGAATAATTTTTCTCTTTTAACATTCATAGTGTTTCATTTCATATTGATGTTATTGAATTTAATTATTTTAATTTGTGATGTGACATAATAGGGGTCATATTCACTGCAATGGTTTAATATACAATCTTTGCAATGATCCAATAATAACACGTCACCTAATAAAAAAACTTTGACTTAATATTTTACATATTTGTTTGGTTTAACACATCACATATATTTTTTATTAGTTGATGTATTATTATTGGAGTATTGCAAAGATTGTATATTAAACCATTGTAGTTGATATGCTCCCAACATAATACTAATTAAATCCCATGTATTAATTCTAGAAAAAAATTATTCAGTAGTCCCAGATTACAAATAAATGCGTAGTCCTCTCTTTCACAGCGTGGTGGGTCTTACCATGAATTTAGTTAGTGAGACCTACCATTCATTTGAGAGGGGGACTGTTGATTTATTGGTAGTCCTAGACTACTAATTAATTACTCTCAAAATTAAATTCATTGACATGATTTAAATTAGAAGAGATTTGAAAGAGTTAAGTTCTAATGTTAGAAATTTCAAAGTCAATCATACTGAAGTTGACTTTGTTACTTTCGAAATAAATTTTGACTACTCTAGATTCAAAAGTTAAGGAGGTTGTGTGTCTGTCATTTGGTAAAGAAAGGGGAAAGATGTTGGGTTTACTGTAATGGGTCGGGTGTATGGATACTGAAGTTGGTCCAGTTTGCCATGAGTTTTCTTTTTTCTTTTTTCTTAAGAGTTAATTTTAAATAAATTTTATTGTGTTACGTAATATTAAAATATAATACATCATCTCTCTGTTAACTACATAGTCAAAAAAACTAACGGAATTAGATGGAGAGACTAACATTGCTAATTTTTAAACTTTAGGGACCAATAACACTTATTTCAAACTTCAGGGACCAATAACGTTCAATGAATAAACTTTAAGAACCAACATTGTATTTAAACTTTTTTTAAGGCTATCAAATCACATCTAGAGAGGGTTTGGTATGAGATAATTTTTTTAAGATTTCTATGAATGTTAAAATAGATGACAGATTAAAAGTGGTCATTTAAAGAAAGAGAGAATGAGTGAATGACTTTTGAATCTAGAGTTGTCAAAATTATATGCAGCTAATTTATTGGGGATTGAATACTTTATTTATATTTACCTTTTTCTAAGGTTATTTTATTATTGTTAAGACTTGGGCCAGACTTTAGAGTAATAAATTATTGTTCAGCTTATTTTAAAGAACTAATTTTAATATTTGGTTTTTTTTTTTAATTATTTGGCCTTTTCAAATTTTTATATGGCTAATATATTATCAAATTTTTTTTTTTTTTTTTTGAGATCTTTCAAAATTATAAAGGTTTTAAAAAATGTTTGGGGTTGAAATCTGGGGTTCTCTCACGCATATGACCACCCATGATAGCAGCAACAAAGACTGTCAACCTTTTTTTAAAAAAGAAAAACAAATAACAATTGTCGTTCCGTACTTCTTTTAATTAATTTATTTTTTGAATGACAGATCTATCGCAGCGGTACCATCCTTTTTGCAGAGACTTCGTTTCAATTATGCGACATATCTTTATGTTGACTAGGACTCTAGTATTGTAAGATCTTGATTTTGAATTATATTAGGTTGTTGGGTTTTTTTAGACATATCTTTATGTTGACTAGGACAGGTGAACATGCCATGCAAGTTATATAAGTATGGTTGAGATTGAACCATATCATCAACAAAAAAGAAAAAGAAAAAGAAAAAAAAGATTGTACCATATCAGTTAAATTGATTATCTAAATATATTTTAACTAATTAATATAATTTTTATATGGAAAATTGAAGGGGGATAATTAGAGTCAATTTCAGCCATCAACCTATGGAATTCATAGTTGGGATCTATCTAGATATACCATGAATCTACCTCAAAAAATATTGAGGATACAGATTGATAAATAATACTAATAAGTAATAACTCCATTTACAAATTACAACTACTCATTTCAGATCATAGATCATAGGTTTTAAATTGTTCATTCACTATTGGATTATAAGGAGTTTCCTTATTTATACACAGGGAAATGTTAATTATATTACCATTTGACAATAAATGTGATTAGTGTCATATCAATAATATAATAAAGGTTTAAATACTGTTTTGGTCCTTAACTTTTGGCGTTTGTGTCAAATTGGTCTCTAACTTTTCAATTGTGTCAAATTGATCCTCAACCTTTCAACCTTGTATCAAAATGGTCCTTTTCATTAAGTGTTAGATGGTAATTATAAGAAATAACATTTGATATACATTGGAAAGTGTAATTATTCAATTATAAATAAATAAATTTCTTAATTACCTTATTCTATTATGTTTAAAAGTTGACATCTAGTGGTATCCTTAGCATCACTTTTGTACATAATATGAGTATAGAAATATGTATATTGAGTAAATCTAATATTATTACCAAAAAAATATATAATCTAACTCTTTTTTTTTTTTAATACACAGATTAGGGAATAATAAATGAAAAAGTCTAGGACCACATAATTTACCACAACTTTGGGCACAACCCACTAATTTGCTGTGTGCTAGTTGGTGGAAAATGGAGGTGAGACCAATATATATACCCAAAATATATAATATTAAAAAAAAAAAGGTGGACACATGGCCACCTTAGAGTAAGTGTGGCTCCTCTTGTAATTACATTTGACTTTACATAAAGATAACTTGGGTTTTGGATCACACTAACTAATAATTTAATTGATTACTTTCTTAAAAAAGGGGAGGGTGAGAGGATATCGATAATTTATATGTTTCAATATTTGCATTTTCTTGAAAGAGAGAGAGAGCTTGGCTTTTCCATCACACTAACTAATAATTTAATTGATTAGTTGCTTAAAAAATGAGAAGGTGAGAAAGTAGACGTTTCTAGAGAGAGAGAGAGAGAGAGAGAGAGAGATTCATAGTGGGTTCTATATAAAGGGTACTTTCTTGAGAGATTCATACTCAAGTTTAAGCCTTGCAAACCCACAAGGCGCCACCACTTCTTTTGTTCCTCTTCTAGCCAATTCTACATTGGTCGGAAGTTCTTGACACACAAAACCTGTTTTGAGTGTCAAATATATGTCGCAAACGTTTATGCAACATCATCATTAAATAGTGAACGACAACATAGGTAGCCTCATATTTCTTTCTCTCTCTTTCTCTGTCATATTGATATTCTAACATGTTTGTACATTGTACTGAAATGGCTTCCTTTGGAAAGACAAAAGAGTAAACATGTATATATATAATGATAATTTTGTATAATCTCTAACGTAACTTTGATGTTACAATTATGGCTGCTGAGATGTTGGTCATAACTCATAACTATATATATACATATATGATTTACTAAGTGACTCTAATTGTTTCATGCAAACGTAAAAAAATTAATAGAGTGGTATCGTTATCATCACTAGTAGCCGTACACTTCAATTGAAGCTAAAAAAGAATGTGGAAGCTCAAGGTAGGAGAGGGCAGCAATGATCCTTACCTCTTTAGTACAAATGACTTTGCCGGAAGACAAACATGGGTGTTTGACCCCGAGGCTGGTACCCCAGAAGAGCGAGCTGAGGTTGAAGAGGCTCGTCAAAATTTCTACAAGAATCGGCATCAAGTAAAAGCCTGCAGTGATCTTCTCTGGCGAATGCAGGTACCCTCCTAGCTCTTCTCTCTTTTATCTTTAGCAATATGGTTTTCTATACAGTAAAAGTAGTTATGTTTCTGTCATTGTCACGACCTTTCACATGGAATCAAATTCTGTATCGTGGTTTATTTAGTGGGACAAGCTCCTATGCATTTTGGAATCAAATTCTGTATCATTTTAGAACATGCTCAGTACATACATGCATGCTCTTCTCTTTTTGAGATAAAGTCATTGACAAGTCACTACTTTTATTTTATTTTTACTCTTTTTCTATTAGAACTCCCTCGTACTCTTTGCCAAACATGGATTAGATCAAAATTGGAAAATTTTATATCTGGAACCGGAATAGACAAAATATTACGATTTTCCTTCAGCCAAAACTTAAGGTCCTAAAAAATGAAATTGAAAATGTCACTTGACGTATATGACCAAATCTCCTCCTCAGGGTTGGCTCAATGAATTTTGGGGCCTAAGGTGAAATCATTAAGCAAGGGCCTTTTTGTGATATTTTCACCAAAATTCTTTTTTTTTTTTTTTTTCATATCGAGATAGATATTTTCAAGTAGACACATATAATTAAAATTATTTATGAATAAATGAAAAACCAGTTATAATAGAAATCTTAAGTACACCAAATCACCAAGTGATAAGCAGCTACTACAAAGAAGCTTTAAAAAAACAAAAACAAAAGATCAAGGAGTATAATAAGGTGAGCAGAGAGCAAAACAATTGAGATTAATTTCTTCAAGAATTATCATGGAGAGATAAAAAGAATGTTTTTCTTTTTTGTTTATTGTTATTAGAGTAATATAGTTTTTCTCTTCCCAGATTTCAAGAGATAAATGTAGATTTTTATTAATGGATTTGTTTTGCTAGCAATTAACTCAAATTTTAATTTTTGTAAGAGTGTTTTGTTTGACTTTAATTTTGTCCCTTCAGCTTCTCCACCTAATTTATGTGTTTTGGGATAGCGTGGCCTCATATTTAATCTTCTTTGAGACTTTTTAATAAGCAATGTATTCTATTGGCCAATAGTGAGGGCCTTAATTTTAATTTTTTTTTTAATCTTTTCTAGTTGATATATATATATATATATATATATATAAAAGTTAAATGGGTCTTTTTTTTAAACATATGGAAGGGATACTGACCGACACATTATCATTTTAAAACATACTCCTGTACATGCATGTTCTTCTCTTTTTGAACTAAAGTCATTGACAAGTCACTGCTTTTATTTTATTTTTACTCTTTTTCTATTAGAACTCTCTGGTACTCTTTGCCAAACCTGGATAGATCAAAATTGGAAAATTTTAAACCTGGAACCCCAATAGATGAAATACTATGATTTTCTTTCGATTTTCTTCAACCAAAAATGAAAATGTCACTTGACGTAGTATATGACCAAATCTCCTCCTCCTCAGGGCTGGCTCAATGAATTTTTGGGCCTAAAGCAAAATCATTAAGCAATGGCCTTTTTGTGATATTTTCACCAAAATTCTGTTTTTTTTTTTTTTTTTCATATCGAGATAGATATTTTCAAGTAGACACATATAATTAAAATTATTTATGAATAAATGAAAAACCAGTTATAATAGAAATCTTAAGTACACCAAATCACCAAGTGATGAGCAGCTACTACAAAGAAGCTTTAAAAAAACAAAAACAAAAGATCAAGGAGTATAATAAGGTGAGGAGAGAGCAAAACAATTGAGATTAATTTCTTCAAGAATTAACATGGAGAGATAGAAAGAATGTTTTTCTTTTTTGCTTTTTGTTTTTTATTAGAGTAATATAGTTTTTCTCTTGGCAAGATTTCAAGAGAGAAACGTAGATTTTTATTAATGGATTTGTTTTGCTAGCTATTGACTGATCAAATTTTAATTTTTGTAAGAGTGTTTTGTTTGATTTTAATTTTGTCCTTTCAGCTTCTCCACCTAATTTCTGTGTTTTGGGATAGCGTGGCCTCATATTTAATCTTATCTTTGAGACTTTTTAATAAGCAATGCATTCTATTGGCCAATGGAGAGGGCCTTATTTTTTTAATCTTTTCTAGTTGATACACACACATATATATATATATATAGAGCGGACCCTGCTCCTCCTCATCATCTCTTTGTCATACACCAAAAAAAAAAAAAAAAAAATTCCCTCGTAACTTATAACTCGTATGTTCTCCTTCATAATTGGAAGAAAATGATACGTAACATAAATAAATGCCCAAATGAAGTCATGCTTTAGTGAAAAAGTCTAAAACAATTAGGAGTCCACAGTTGAGAGATATATATATATATATATATATATATATATATAAATATAAATTCAATAGTTAGAAAATAGAGATTTAAACCCGGAATATTTTCATTAAAAATATTAAGAAGTGTCAATTGATCTATAACTCTTGATCGGGTGGAGGTTTTTATGTGTTTATTATCATTTGTGTCACATAGATCCAGAGTGTTATACACTGGAGGGGAATATATATTATATGTACCTGGTTCAGGTAACAAAATTTATTAGTATATAAAATTTATATAATATATAATAATAATAATAATTATTATTATTATTATTATTAATGTAATTTTTAAACATTTGTTGCATTTAAAAATGATAAAAACTTTAACAACATAGTTAAGTCATTTTTGGTAATTTTCATTCAGAACAGAACTTTAGACCTATATTATCTAAATGCTTAAGGGATATAAATAACACTTTTTACAGGTTTTACGAAACACTTAACTGTGATTTTAAAAATAATATTTTCAAAACACACATTTT
Organism: Fagus sylvatica; assembly: GCA_907173295.1. Classification (NCBI taxonomy): domain Eukaryota; kingdom Viridiplantae; phylum Streptophyta; class Magnoliopsida; order Fagales; family Fagaceae; genus Fagus; species Fagus sylvatica. The sequence continues at coordinate 19,126,530 of OU015767.1, forward strand.
AAAATCACTAATTTTTAAAACCACACTTTTTGAGACAACTAACCCAAATGGGTAGTACATACCATTCTTGTGCCAAGTAACTCCATAAACGTATGTATTGCACGTCATAAAATTAATGTGTTTGTTTCATATGAGTCAATAAATATTAAGACAGTCAATTTACTCTAAACTCTATTAAAGTTTCAATTGTGACTCATTAATTATTAAGATAGTTTCGATGATATTAGTAAAATATTTTCTTTTATAGGACAAATTTCACTTTCCCCTCTTTATTTATGAGATTTGGTACAATATTAAAACTATTATTTCTTTTGACTAATCTGTGCATCGCACAAACATATTACTAATATTTAAAATTTTCCATATTATACTTTTAAAAAATTACTTTAATTTGAATAAAAAATAATCGTTATTGGAACTATAGTTGTTCATCGTACCAAGTTGTATTATTATAACTGACAAGATACTAATTATATCCTCCTTTCATTATGAAAATGATTGTAGTTTCTGAGAGAGAAAAACTTCAAACAAACAATTCCGCCAGTAAAGATTGAGGATGGAGAGGAAATCACATATGAAAAGGCCACAAGTGCATTGAGGAGGGCTGTCCATTTCTTTGCAGCCTTGCAGTCTTGTGATGGCCATTGGCCTGCTGAAAATGCTGGCCCCATGTTTTTCCTTCCTCCCTTTGTGAGTTACATTTCCAATATTGTGATAATCACTTAATAAAATAGATATTGTTCTGGAAATATTTGTAACTGCTATTTATCTTGTATTTGATCCAAAAAATGCAGGTACTATGTTTGTACATTACAGGACATATTAATACTGTGTTCCCTGCTGAGTATCGAAAAGAAATCCTTCGTTACCTATACAATCACCAGGTACATATTCTTGGAAGCTCTACATGTTAATTGGACTAACATGTGTAGAAATTATGCTATAAATTTATTATATTTTAGAATGAAGATGGTGGCTGGGGATTTCACATAGAAGGCCACAGCATCATGTTCTGCACGGTTCTTAGCTACATTTGTATGCGTATCCTTGGGGAAGGACCTGATGGTGGTCAGGACAATGCTTGTGCAAGAGCACGAAAATGGATCCTTGATCATGGCAGTGTAACACACATACCTTCTTGGGGAAAGACTTGGCTTTCGGTATATAGACCATTTTTTTTCTTCAAAGATTCACATTACATTAGAGTTATATACTTGATAATTAACTCCAATATGCAATGTTCTTAAATTGTAGATACTTGGTGTGTTTGAATGGAGTGGAAGCAATCCAATGCCACCAGAATTTTGGCTCCTACCTTCATTTCTTCCCATGCATCCAGGTTTATACAATATCTACTTACTACTAAGATTTTTAGTGTATTTTATATCCTTATTGCATAATGGAATGCTTCTGAAATCAATTAAGTCAACGTTGAAACTGGGTTAGCACTTTTGCTTGATGTCTCTGTCACTGTCACTACAGGGTTTTACATATTGCTTATAAACTGTTTGGTGCCTAAAATACAGCTAAAATGTGGATATTGTGTCGGTTGGTGTACATGCCTTTTTCATACTTATACGGGAAAAGGTTTGTTGGGCCAATCACACCCCTGATTCTACAATTAAGGGAGGAACTCTACACACAACCTTACAATGAAGTTAATTGGACAAAAGTGCGTCATCTATGTGCAAAGGTGAGTTTACCTTAATTTTCTCATCATAGTTGATACTTGTGCATTGGCATATAAGATTTTTAACATTTATTGGTATGCATTGATTGTGCAAAACTATTAATGCAGGAGGATATCTACTATCCCCATCCTTGGGTACAAGATTTTCTTTGGGATAGTCTATACATATTAACTGAGCCTCTTCTTACTCGTTGGCCCTTAAATAAGTTGGTCAGAGAGAAGGCTCTTCAAGTAACAATGAAGCTCATTCATTATGAAGATGAGATCACTAGATACATTACAGTTGGGGTTGTAGAGAAGGTAATTTGATTGTAAAGTACTCAAGAAAAACAATAGTAGATAGGGTTAATTTAGGCTATATTAACTCTAATCCTAATGCCATTTGCATTGAACAGTCGATATGTATGCTTGCTTGTTGGGTTGAAGATCCAAATGGGGATTGTTTCAAGAAGCATCTTGCTAGGGTGAAAGAATACATATGGGTCGCTGAAGATGGAATCAAAATGCAAGTTAGTACACATGTTTTTGTGTGTGTGTGTGTGTGTGTGTGTGTGTGTGTGTACTCAAAAATTGAGTAATAGCCCAAAAATTGGCTTTCTAGGTTTATATTTGAATTTTTTTAGGGACATTGCAAGAGAGAAAGGAATTGCTCACTTTAATATATGAATTTTGTATGCAGAGTTTTGGTAGTCAATTATGGGATACTAGTTTGACTATTCAAGCCCTTCTTGTTAGTGATCTCACTAATGAAATTGGACCAATATTGGCGAAAGGGCACGAATTCCTAAAAAAATCTCAGGTTTTATTTTCAATTCATAAATTATCTCTTCACCTTAAACAAACAGTCTACCTTTTTATGTTTAAAAAGTGATTTTTTCATGATTTTAATTTAGAGTTATTGAGTGTATTTCCCTTAAAAATGTAAAGGTCAAGGACAATCCTTTTGGAGACTTTAGAAAAATGCATCGTCACATTTCTAAAGGATCATGGACTTTCTCAGATCAAGATCAAGGTTTACAAGTTTCTGATTGCACTGCAGAAGCTTTGAAGGTAATTAACTTCGTTTAATGCGTCCTTGAATTCTAGTGTTGTTCCTTGTCCATAATTAGTGACACCAAATTCTCCTATACTTCACAGTGCTGCCTGATTTTCTCAATGATGCAACCGGAGGTCGTTGGTGAGAAAATGGAACCCGAACGAATGTTTGATGCTGTAAATATCCTGCTTTATTTACAGGTGAGGATTAACTTAACCTAACATGGTAAAGTTTAAGCTCAGAGGAAATGAGGAATTTAATGATTTAACCATTATTCTAACATTACACTCACATGCATACCTTGACTCAAGAAATGGGGCTCAACGCGTGAGATTTTTAACTTTTTAAATGAAAAGTAAAGTCCACATGTTCTAATACCATTATAAATTAACACTTATCTCAAAGGGTAAAACTTAGGTACAGTTCCTTAGGTCAAATACATTAGGTTCCCCAATTGAATTCAAGCACATGGTTGTAATAAAACACAAATAATGTTATATTTTTCAAGAATATTTAAATTCAATGCATTTGAATTCAACTAGGAACCTAATGTACTTAACCTAAGGAATTGTACCTAAGTTTTACCCTATCTCAAAAAGCTTATACCGAGAATTTAATGATTTAACCATTAGTGTAACAAAGAGTTGTATCTTTTTGTTTGCTTATTTTGCATTTGTAACCATGAATAGGCAATCTAGGATGCGTTAGATTATTATGGATCCAAAAATGTTTAACAAGAAGAAAACTACTTATCAAAATCCATAGATATTTGTTTTCTAAAGCCTCTACTCCAAAATTGTCTGTAGTTTTCAATATTTTCTATTGATAAAAAAATAATTAACTCTCATAGCCTTTTGAAAGTCACTCTAAAGGAACTTTGTTAATGTTTCTTTCTTTCTTTTTTTAGTGGCTTGTTTCTTTCCTTGGTATTTCACAGTGTTCATGTCAACAATGCAGAGTAAAAATGGTGGTTTAGCAGCCTGGGAGCCCGCAGGAGCCGCAAATTGGTTGGAAGTTAGTACCTTAACATATTGAAGTGACCATGAAATATTCATTTGGAAATTAATTAAAAAGTTATCTATTGCAATACATTCATGCTTGATTATGATATATTAATATGGGAGAACTTTCTCTCTCAGGTTCTTAATCCAACAGAATTTTTCGAGGGTATTGTTGTGGAGCATGAGTATGTTGAGTGCACTGCATCCACAATCCAAGCTTTAGTTTTATTTAAGAAGTTACACCCTGGACACAGGAAGAAAGAGATTGAGAATTGCATTACAAATGCTCTTAGATACATTGAAGACATACAAATGCCTGATGGTTCATGGTATTTTCGTCTACTGGTTTACTAGATATGTTTAAATTTGAAACTTTTTTATCATTATTAGATGTACTACAAATCAATTACATGATGAGATTTGAGTCTTTGTCATAGGTATGGAAATTGGGGAATCTGTTTTACTTATGGTACATGGTTTGCCCTTGGTGGATTGGTTGCTGCTGGCAAGACTTACCAAAATTGTCCTGCTATACGCAAAGCTGTTGATTTTCTACTCAGAACACAAAAAGCTGATGGTGGTTGGGGAGAGAGCTATCTTTCAAGCCCAAACAAACAAGGTAATACTTCATGCCTCTTGATTCTTTATCTTTACAAACTTATTACATTCCTATTTATTACTGCATTCCATTTTATTACTGCTTGATTTTATAGATGTTGTATAAATTCTTTGTTCAAGTAAGTAAAAAAACAAACTCATGAATGCTTGGTTATATAGGGGAATATGTACCTCTTGAAGGAAACCGATCAAATTTGGTACAAACTGCATGGGCAATGATGGGTCTTATTCATGCTAGACAGGTTAGTTTATGGTTTAAAAATTTTCATTATGCTTTTCTTGAATAATTGTAACAAATTTCTCTACTTGTATTAGGCTGAAAGGGACCCGATACCTCGATCACCGTCTTCATCGTGCAGCGATAGTTGATAATCAATTATCAAATGGAAGACGGCGATTTTCCTCAACAGGTATCTTTATTTAACAATATAGCTTCAAAAAAAACCAAAAGAAGGAAACTTATACTAACTAGAAAGATGAAAATTGACATGAACATAGAGTAAACTTTACTGTAGTGTGCATAGAGAGGCAACTACTAATAGAAGCCTGAGTTTCTATGTCAGAGAGAAAAAAGAAAAGAAGAGAAAGGCAAAGTAAAACACCATGAAGTAATAATATATATTACCCTTCAATTTTACTTTCAATGCTTTCCTAACCATTTATCACTTTGTTGTAACAGGGAAACCACCGGAGTCTACTTGAAGAACTGCATGTGTTACACTATGCGGCGGCATATAGAAATATTTTCCCATTGTGGGCTCTTGCAGAATACCGCAAGTGCTCCCATTGCCATCAAGATGCAGACTCATAGCGCCACAATGAGGATTGAGTGTCTCCCATTGCCATCAAGAACTATGTAACTCATAGCGCCACAATGAGGATTGAGGGGTGACCATTTGCACCATGAACCATGAACCATCAAACATATCAAATCTTAACCATTGTTATCATCAATGTGATATAGTTACTATCAAATGTGATGTTAGTACTATTAAATTTTTATATATATTAAATTTAAATAAATAAATAAACATTTTGAGTACCAAGCAATATGATGTGACATTCATACCTTAAATGTGACATTTTAGCTATTAGATGCATCATACCTTGGATATCGTAGAATTACCTAGTTATTAATTCTCTTATCTCACCTCTCAAAAGGACATATTCATATATAAATATTTTTATAAAACCTCTTTATTGACGGAAGGAGAAGTGAAGAAAACCTTATAAATGAATAATTATCATTATTAACATAAAATGTGATGTAGTTACCGTCTTTTATAATTATCCAATATGATGTTGGTATTATCTAATATTTTTTTTTTGTATATTAATTTTAAATAATAAATAAAATTTAAAATTTAGACCACCAAGCAATATGATGGTAGGTACCATAATGTGAGGCTATTACCATCTTATGTGATATTAGTACCATTGAATGTGATATTTTATCAATTAAAGGTATCATACCATATTAAAAAAAAGAAAAGAAAAAAGTGTGAATATCTAGAATTATCCACTTGTTAATTCTCTTTTATATATATATTTTTATGAGGGTCTACTCCCTTCCCATTCAAAACCCTCTGATTTTCTCCCATTTTTATCCCATTAAAAGACACGTGGCAGATCTAAAATCCTACGATCAGAAATAAACCACATCAAAGCCATTTTATTTTTCTCTCACCCATACCTAAGAGTGGGTAAGAAGCAACAGAAAACCATCGCCGAACTAATGCCGTCCGCCGCCAAGACTACAATCACCACCTGCTTCCCTCCGCCACCTTCTCTAATACCATTAGACACCACCTCAAGCTGGGTTTCTTTTTCATTCTTGCTTCAAGGAAAAGAACCCATTTTCTTCTTATTCTTCTCTGTTCTTGTCCTCATAGATTCTGTTTTATTCTATTTGATTTGGAGTTGGAAGTAAAAAGTAAAAGATCACAACTTTTAAGTGCAAGCAAATGAACAGTACAAGTTTTCTCATCAATCTCAATTCCATTATTCTTCATAAAATCGAAAACTTGCGAAACAAAGTCCAACATTTTACAATCTGCTTAAAAATCAAGCATAGAATTGAATAAGTTAGCAATAACATTTGGATCATTGCAACAATTCTCAACTGTAGGAGCAATAACAAAAAATGGGCACTTGAAATTTTCGCCAACCAAGACAAATTTTATGGTTTTCTTAGCATCTGAGAACCTTCTTTTCCTGAGAAGCATGCAAATTAAGGTCAAGTGGGCTTGCAAGTTAGGCTTGAAGGACATGAGAGATTGGTTTTGGAGGTTCAAGTTGAAGAAACGTAAACATTTTGAGGATTTTAGATTTGGGTCGGTGAGAACGTGGAGAAAAAAAAAAAAAAAAAAAACTGGGAGAGAAAAGAATGGGTTCTTTTTCTCGAAGCAGAATGAAGAAGAAACCCAAGTGGAGATGGTGGCCGACGGTGTTAGAGAAGGTGACGGAGGCAGGTAGGTGGTGATTGCAGTTTTGGCGGCGGCGGTATCAGTTGGGTGATGGTTTTCTGTTGCTTCTTAAGTGTGGGTGAGAGAAATAAATTGGCTTTGATGTGGTTTATTTCTGATCGTTAGATTTTAGATCTGTCACATGTTTTTCATTGGGATAAAAATGGGAGAAAATGGGAGGATTTTGAATGGGAGGAGAGCCGGACCCTTTTCATAAAACCCCTTGATTGACAAAAGGAGAGGTGGAGAAAACCTTATAAATGAATCAATTTTAAGTGTTCATTTTTTGTGAATTTCAAAGAATTCATTGGAGTATGAATGAAAGTTAAAGAACTCAAAAAATTTGAGGTGAGAATTCTTAAATTTTAAGGAGTAGTTTATATGATCCGGGGCATTTTTTTTTTTTTTTCTTCGAAAATAATTTTTGGCTTAAATCTTTTAGATTTGGCCTTTTGGGAATCTGGATTTGACACCTTTTAGATTTGGTTTAAATTCGGCCCAAGTAGCATTTCTTTTACATGGATTGTGGGTGGGGGCCCTAAGGCCCATGAAAGATTTTAAATCACTGAGGACATTTTGAAATGAATGAGGTCTTAAAATAAACTTGATTCATTCCGTTGGGCTTTAATCAAACTAAATTGTACATCACATTCACAATAAACCACTCAAGTCTTAATACAATGACGGGATATTCAGAAATTTTGAGGACATTCACAATAAACCTTGAAGTATTTGAAGTTCTTCATAATGATGAGAAAATAATGAGAAAGAAAAGGATACAGTTTGTTGAGCCCAAAACACAACACATTGCCGTGACTGTCATACACGGACGTCATCATTCAGCAAATTAAATATGCTTGCGATACTCTCCAAGTGCCCATATCGGAAAGATATCTTTGTACAATGAATAATTTAGTACACAATTCCTCATGAAAACTCCTGTAACTTCCTGTGACAAATATATTAATACAAAGATAAAATAAATTATGAGAAATCAAGTATCACAAAAAAATAAAATAAAAGGCTTCACAAGTTTCAATTCATAAAAGTGATATATCTTAAAAATAAATAATTGGGGACAATATTTTGACTTTGAGATTTAAATTGAATAACCTTAGTGGTTTGGTTGTGTTTTTATTAACGAAGAATAACTACTCTCTAGATCCCATGCATGAATTACTAAATATCGAACAACGATATTTCATTATACTCAATAAAATACCACTACTTCTTAAAAAGAAAAGTATTACCTGTTGAGGAAAGTCACCTATCTCAGTTTGTGAATTTATTAATAATTTTATGCCTCGAAGCAAAGGTGTTGCATCCCTCTTAGCCTGTTTAATTAGTAAGTAAAAAAAAAAAAAACAAAAAACCGAAAGATTAGTCCCACAAGATGCTTGACATTTTTTGAAATAATATGAGTAAGATACAAGGAAATTAAGTTAGTCCAAGCAGAAACTTATAAAAGATATATACATATCACAACATATATATGTATTAGATGTTAGGGAATGCGATTTATCTAATTTTCTCATGTTGTCTAATAAAATGTTAATCGGATTTTATTACTTTTTATTAAAATAAAAACTCATGTTTTGAATATAATTTTGATGTTCAAAATTTTTGAAATTAATCTAATTATGGATGGGATAAATATTAATCCATGATGTCGTGATATTTTGAATACATGTAAAATATAAGAATTTTTTTTTGATCGAATGGTAGATTTATCTAAAAAAAATTATAATATAAAGTTATTGAATGATTAAGGAGAGCTAACTCAACACTTAAGTTTACTATAGATGCTATTTTTTTGGCTGTCTTAGCACAAATTTAATTTTTCTAGCTTACATACACACGCATATACACAGATACAGCGCA
>OU015767.1:19135320-19168624 GCA_907173295.1 Fagus sylvatica
TGCTGCTATCGACAAAAAGATAACCCAACTGGGCATTAGAGTTGATGGAAGGACAAGGATTAGCCGTGGAGACAAAGAGAAAGCAATACTAATGGCTTCTTACTTTGGAAGTGTGGTGTCCCTTCCCCATGGTACCAAGAAAGTAGATGAGGTTATCGAAAATCCATTGAGTTGGGTAGCAAATGAAGTTCATGGAATTGTGGAAGGCAGAAACAATAAAGAGTATTTCTTGGAGTTGATAGATTGGGTGGAGGCATAGTTTGCCAAAGCTATACGTCAATGGTAGCAAAGAAGGTCCTGCTTTGGTGGTTTCATTTGGTCTGAGGTTGCCGCTATGAAGCACGGGTACTCCAAAAATGGAACCGTACCCGTACCAGATACTTTTTGGGTACTTGTACTCTTGGCGTACCCAAATTAAAAAAAAAAAAATCATTTTCTTTCATTTTTTTCTTTTAGATATGTTGCAAAAATAGATAAAAGTAGTGAAAGTGATGGAAACATGAACATTAATAACTATATGGATGTAAACTTCTTTTTATTACTCTTTTGGATCTTGATTTGTAATTTAAAGACCATTTAATGGCAATAAATATACTTTATTATCCATAATTGCTCTTAAATTCACATATGCTTATCAATATATGAAAAATATATGCATAATAATATATAAAAAAAATTTAATAAAACATATATCTCCGCCGTACCCGTACCCTACTTTTCTAAGAATTGTCGTACAGCCGTACCGTACTGGTATCGGTACCCCAAAACGTACCCGTACTTCTTAGTATATCAGAGGTGGAGTTTGGATGGGGAAGGCCGATGATGGCATCATGCTATTTCTTGTGAGGTAGAGGGGATGCCGTATATGTGATGATGCCAACACTAAGCCCTTATGATAATGGTGATTGGGTAGAGTACGTTAACCTCCCTAAAGGGGAATTCGAGTTGATAGAGCGTGAGGCTGGTCATGTGTTTAGGCCTTTAACTTCGGGTTATTATCTCACTAATCTTTGATGTGAGCCTCCAGCCTCCTGTTAGTTTAATAAACTTGACTGTTTGATAATAGGGTAATTATTCAGTATTCTTGGAAAGTAATAAACGCGTATTTTTTCATTTTACATGAATGGTAGATTGGTAGATCTCACTAATTAAATCTATGATGGGACCCATCATTCATAGGAAGGAATACACACTTTTATTATGTTTTGAAAGTACTGAATAGATAGTTTTCTTTAATGATATTTGTCCGTCATTATGCAATTGTGTCATGTATTTACAGTATGTTTTTGCATTTATAAATCAAATAGCTAAGTCCATTCTACACTCTATTTCTCAAATTATCCATTTAGTTTTGTTTATTATTATTTAAAAAAAAAAAATTATTGCCCTTCAGTAACTTTTTTTTGTTGATAAAGCCCTTCAGTAACTTTTGCTTCATTAATTCTACACTCTTTCTTAAATTTGTGAACGAAATGGTCCCATATTTCCATCCGTTGATATGTCACGCTTAGTTTATTGGGTAAGGACTTTCTCACACCATGTACATTTGATACTAATTAAAAATTGTGGAAATCTATCATAAATTTATGAATGTTGATGTCTACAACTTATGAACATACATCCACACTTAAATGATGTGTATAATGGTGTGGATTAGCGAGTGAGAGACAAGTATTAACCTTTCTCGAACGTGTAATAATTGTATCACATCACCTCGAGCCACATTTTCACACTATTCGAAAATTGTGGACATATATTCTCAATTTGTGGACATTGATGTCCACAACTTGTGAACATATGTCCACACTTATGTGATGTATACGACAGTATGTTTTAGGGTATAAGAGTAGCATTACCTATGACTATAACATGAAATTCATGCAATACACCTGATAACAATATGAACCATTATAATTTCATTGTTTGAAAACCATTATTACAATGCAATGACATATATAACATGAACATTTGGCCACGCCTCATCTAGAAGACCGACTTAATTTAGTTGGGCAAAATAGGTGCATATCACCTTTCCATTGTAATCAAGCCCCTAAGCTTAGATCAGTGGTTCGTAGATTAGGTCTTGTTATAATTTTGCTTTTTGCATAAATTGTAACTAGGAAAAACATATTTATGTAATTTTTCTTAAATTGTACCTAAGAAAATCTTACATGTAATTTTCATCTTCTCCAGTCTTGCCCTCTAGAATTCTTCTTTTCCAACTTCGAGGCTCCTTCGTGTCAGTTTCGTCTTCTCCTCTCTGTGTCTTTCGTTCCAATGATGCAAGAGATTGGGACTTCTCTCTCTCGGTTTATTGATGCTTCCCTTTTATTTTATTTTTTCTTTTACCTCAATGACTTCTCTCTCTCGGTTTATTGATGCTTCCCTTTTATTTTATTTTTTCTTTTACCTCAATGCTAAAATCACGTTGTCTAGAGACACACTTAACCCTTTAACTCTAAGACATCATTAATTCATTATTATAATTATTTGTTACAGTTTGTAAGTATTTATTAATATACACATAAAACAATACCAAATGCTTAAAGTTAACTGTCATTAAAATTACATGACATCATTAATTCATTATTATTTTGTGACAACCTCCACCTTTTTAGGAAAAAGCCTACTTTTCCCTTATTTTATTTTCTTGAGTTATTTCAATTTTCTTTTTTTCTTTCTAATAAAAGTGTTAAACATGGTGAAAGAAATCGGTTGGCTGAAGTTTGGACTTTGGATGGAGAACAAAGCGAGAAGCGCGGAAATTGTCAAAACCTCTGACTCTCCGAAAAAACCTTCACAACAACAACAATAACCAAAGCAAAGAGTGAAAAAGACCAACAACCAAAAACCAGTTCCATTCTAAAAGTCAACAGAAACTCTGAATTAGATTCAAAAACAAACGTAACAACCATTTTCGCCTCTCTCTCTCTCTTTCTCTCTCTTTAAGCTGTTTGACCTTCATTATTATTTCCCAAGAACAAGAAGAAGAAAAACCCACTTTTTGCCAGGTTCATTTTTGTTCTCTCCAATCAAACATTTGTTGCATTCTGGGATTTCATTATTATTGGGTCTATTTATCTACATATATATTTGTGTTCTTTTCATTTTCATTTGGAAGATGTATCTCCCTAATTATACTTTCTGCTTTAAATATATCAGATTCTTCTCATTGCAGTTCTTCCTTGTTAATTTTATTCTTTTTCGTTTTTGGGTTTTTTTTTTTTTTTTTTTTTTTTTCAATTTATAGGATATAAAGTAAATAACTTTGCTGTAAGAAATGCTCGCATTGAGCTGCTAGATGTGAAAGTTGCAAAACGTTTGAGAAAATGTTTTGTTTTTTGATAATTCATTACTTAAAACAAAAAGGAGCCAAATTAGACAAAATGCTTAATCAGTATTGAAGGGTTTATTTATTTTTTTGATAAGTCAGTATTGAAGGGTTTATTAAGAATTGAATCCCTTTGTAGTCTACTCGAGCTTTCACCTCTTTCATTATGATTCTAAAAATCTGTTCTTCAGACTTTGATTGCTCCATTATGGATTTTGGAACCTTCAGATAGGAAATACCCCATTCCATTCCCTGCCCTTAAACTTCTAAACAAGGGAATGGTCTTTCCATTCCTTTCCATTCTCTCATACTTAATCTTCCAAACAAGAGAAAGGAAAGAATATTCTTAAAACATCCTATTCATTCCATTCCTTTCCAATCCTTTCCCCTCTCCCAAACGAAGTGTTAGAGACAAGGCAGAGTCCCATGATACCAACCTGAATCCTTTTTGAATAGGAGTATTCAAAAAACAAATGGTCTCTGTAGTCTTTTCTCAACACAGCTTCTGCGGAACATACAAACATAGTCTCTAGTATAACCCCATATCATTCTCTCCCTATAAATGCATGCTTAGGAATTGTATCTTTGAACCATATAAGCTTCCACCATGCCACTTCCTCATTTCTGTTCCTTAACTCCTTCCAAGTGGCAGCTCAAATGTAATTTCCAGATTTTGAAGCGGACCATTTAGCTCTATCCTCATCCAATCAGGCTTTAATTTCCAAAAGCATCTTCTTTTAAGCAAGCATTCGTGGACCCATGCCACCCAAAGGGAACCTGATTGGGTAAACAAGTTCCAAATATGGTCCAATTAAGATCTCATATGAGGACAAAAGGAGAAGATGGGTTCTTAAATGTGATGTGTGACATAACTATTATTAGGAATAAACAAGAATTAAAAAGTAAAGTGTTGAAATATTGTGAAACACATAAGTTTGAAGTATTTTAACCTTAGGCTTTGTTTAGTAGGGATGTTATAAAATTGAGTAGAAAGAAAATGTAAGGAGAATGATAAAACAGCAAGGAATGAAGAGAGTAATATTTGCTGTTATTAGTGTTTGGTAGGAGGGATAGAAAATTGGAGTAAAAACAAAGCATTTTGTATTAAACTCCTATTATATCCTTGTATTAGATTGTTTTTAATAAACTAGAGGGATAAGATTATCAAATCTCCTGTGTTGGTGGCTTCTTATTCTCCTATTTTCCTCCCATTTTAGGAAGATTGAAAATGATGGAACCAGATAGAAAATAATTATCTCTCCCTTTTTCCTTCCTTCCACTTTTCTACTTTACCAAACAATAGTAATCCATCTTCCATTTTCTATCCTCTCCCATTTCCACCCAACCAAACACACTCTTAGTAATGTGTCATCTTTATCGCCTCTTGTCTAGATATATGCTTTAAATGTTAGTGGCATCTTTTGAGGAGTGCTAGGTGTTTTGAGTGTTAAAAGCGCCTCTTTTAATGGAGAAACCAATGCTGAATTATCTGTCGAGGCAGGTATAAAAGGCTACTAGAATAAGAGCTAAAAATCCTATGGGCGAGAGTGCATGATATGAAGAGTTCAGTCTCGCCATCATTAGAATGCATACAAAAGACAGGATTTGACCAAATAGCAACTCTATCACCTGATTACTTAATGGTACCTTTAGAGCTCATGCTGTGTATTCTTGTAGAGTATTTATGCTGGGACTTTGTCACCTTGTTGAAAAATGAACTCTCTTCCAACTCATAAATCCAAGCCCCATTCTTCTCTCTCAAGTATCTCAATACCTACTAAGATACTTGTTCCATTTGACCATATTGTTGTAATTCGCTTTCCAATGCAAAAAGTGGCTTACAATGGGAATTTTGATTTACTTCAGTTTGAATTGATAACAAAGAACTTGAACTTGCTAATATTACTCAAAATTTTGAAGACCGTTGCTTTTATTTTTCTATGGTAATAATAGAAATTATTGATGTCAGCTTTGTTCAGCATGTTCTGTTTCATGCCCAAAACCATGTTGTAGCTTTTGGAATGTTGGAAAGGGGCAGCTGGGAAAGGAAAGAGTAGTGCTGTTGGGCTGCAGTCCCACTGTCTGATGTGGTGCCTTTGGGGGAAATGGTTGAGCTTTTAAGGGGATTGAGCTGTCCCTCCACTAGCTTAAGACTGTATCTTTAAGATCCTTTTCCCAACTCTCAGCACCCAACATTTGATTCTCCTATATCTTTTCGAAAATTCTTTCACTCTTAATCTAAACAGCTGATTTGCCCTCTTCTGAAGGGACTTTTGTATAACTCCTCTATACTAGGCCCTCGCCCTTTTCTTTTAATGAAGCCTTTCTCTTTATGAAAAGAAAGAAGAAAGAAGAAAAAGAAAATATGCAAAAGGCAGTTGAAAAAAGAAAAAAAACCCTAAGGGCTTTTATGGTGAAACTTTAACAATAACCAAAACAGAGGGAAAGAAAAAGTGGCAGCGGGAAAGAATTTGTCGTCTCTTTTATTCTTTCACTTCTACCGAAGTTAAACAACTTTTAAGTATTTTCCTTTTCGTTTCTTCTTATCATCCTTCAATTTTTAATGCTTTCTTTTTGTGTGCTAGTTAATGAGCATTAAGGGTGGATGTGAAGTGAAACGGTTAATTCTCAAGTCCTAGACAGAAAGGCAGTTCCATTAAAAATATAGCATACAATTGTAACACCAACAATCAGTCAGTGCAGGGAAGGAAGTATGAGGGATGAACGTTAACCATTTTCTCAAATAAGGGGCATAATTCCACGAGAATTGATTTTCAACAAATACGAAATTCTGAAGATAGTAAGTAGAATTGACAATTTTGCTTCAATATGGCATCTGAATCTGTTCAGTTATTTAAGGAGTCGTGTGAATGGCATTGATATGCAGAACCCCACCAATTTCAATATAATTATATGTTGTGATGTACCCATGAATTGAGTAAACCTAAAGGGTGTCCATGCTCGCAATCTCTCTTGTTTTAAATCCCTTCTGAACTATGCTCAAAAACCCCCTAAGAAAATGGAGTTCTTCATGTCTACCTGTCTTGGTATAACTTCATTATAAAGACTCAAGAAGAGCAATAGCTTCATTGCTCAAAGGTTATTTTGGGAATATCCAGTAGGAGGGAGTAATGCTGTTTGTAGATTTTGTCCAAGTTGCATGCAATCACAAGTGTCTTCATAATCTTAGAATAGGAGTTACTTCTCATCAGGATATTGATTTTTCCCCTTTTTCATTTTTATTGTAACTGCATCCACTCTGTCTTGACATCATTGTATTGTATTTTTAGTTGTGGCTGCAAGCCTGCAACTGTTCTATGTCTGTTTAATCTGATGACGAAAAAGATATAAAAAGTCATGGGCTCTCAACTTTTTGGCAGTACTTAATTTGGAAAATAATCATCCATCACATACTATTAGTTAATCTTCAATGTTCATCTCTGGTATTTAAGTTAAATCATATCATAATCTTCATACTTGTAGATGGGAGAGGAAACCCCAAAGTACACCGTTGATGAAGCTCTTGTGGCCATGGGATTTGGAAATTTCCAAATTTTGGTGCTTGTTTATGCTGGCATGGGTTGGATTTCAGAAGCAATGGAAATGATGCTACTTTCTTTTGTTGGACCAGCAGTTCAATCTGCATGGGGTCTTTCTTCTAATGAAGAGAGCCTAATAACTAGTGTGGTGTTTGCCGGCATGCTAGTTGGAGCATATTCATGGGGCATAGTATCAGATAAGCACGGAAGGAGGTGCTCCCTTTCATTTTCTTGTTAGTCGTGTACAATCTATGCATTATTTGAATCATCTTCATTTTCTGGAATCTGCGTAACATATAATTTTTTTCACAGGCATCTTAAGTCCTTCCAAATTAATATAATCATTTCATAATACTTTTCTGTTTCCTTTTTGTTTGGTCTGGGATTCTGAGTTTACTGAGGATTCACATGAACATCTTGTGTGGATGCTCTTTACCAACTAGATTGATTATAGAAGTGTGCAATTCTAGATTCATCATAAACCTTCACTTATTGTATACACTTATAAGATGATGTGGAGCAAGCGTTTCGTGTAGATGGTGACTCAGAATGTGGATTCAGTTTTGAGAGTGGATGTTCCTCATATGTAATCTGACTTTGCATAACCCTCATACTGAAACTTAAAATTAGCAGGTATGATTTTTGTTTCTACCTTCCCAATCCTTATCGAGTCAGAAGCCTTGTGGCTCGATTGGTAGTTACCACAAACCACTGTGCATTTGCTCCAGAGCCTCCTTATTTTCCCTTTCCCCATTGTGGGATGTATATAATCATTGGTTCCTATAGAAGGGGGAAAAAAAGAGGGCTCTCTCTCTCTCTCTCTCTGAGCAAGACTTCTAACTTCTTTTAAATTGTTGTTCTTGTAATAAAATTTGTTCTTTAGTATTCTTATTTTGGCCCCATCACATGTATAACTTAATTTTGTATATAACCCTTCTTTAGATTCATCATTTTAATCAAGAAAGACATACTTTGGAGGGGCCAGCTATGTTACCTAGTAAAGTCTCTTCATCATCAACAGGAGACATGGGACCCAAACCTATTTTCATTGGGATTGGGGGTGTAAGGGATATGGAGAGGAGACTACAATCCTACCTCTGTGCAATAAAGCACCTATTTTCTTCAACTATTGTCTCAAATTAAAAACTGTTCAACCCAATTATACATTTAAGATGACCTCTGCAACAATAACCTTACCTCAATCTATTTTACATGTAGGCCTGACACAATGAACTCATTTTCAACTTTGGAAGCTCCACAAAACGGTTGTAATACCTTTTCTCTGTGGGTGCATCAATGATGCCTGTATCTGATAATCTTTAACTTGGATTCTGAATACATATAAATTTATAATTAGACTCTGTAAACATTAGTGTTGCATTTACTTGTTTTGACTTAGGCTTCATCTAGGTGTAGCTTTTGGTGTACCTCTTGTATACATCCCATGTATTAGGGTTGCATCCCTTTCTGTACTTTTTCCAACAAAAAATAATAATTACTTATGTAAAAAATTAGGGTTCATCTAGGTGAAAGGAGCTGTCTGGAACAAATGGTGTTTCTTGATGATGTATATATATTTTTCTAAATTGATTGGAATAAATGAAAGCATTGTCATGGTCTGAACGTGAGTTCTTCTGCTTTCTAACAATTCTTTTGTTTCATTTATTTCAGACATGATTGATTTTTTCTGTTTCTTTTCTTTTCCACTTGCCTTGCAGATGTGTCATTCATCCATTTCAGTTACTCCTTTTCCCTTTCCTAGTATATCAACATCAAAATGGATTCTTCTAATGTACAACCATGCTACCATTAACCTTACCAACCACTAATTCATTGATCATATTTACCTGATCAATTTATTGATCAGATAACTACTAATTCATTGTAACCCTTTATTTCTTTGAGTGCATGCTTTATGCACTTCAAGATTTTTCAGAATAAAATACTTTTCTCTATCAAAAAAAAAAAATTACCTTATCAATGATAAAATGGGGTAGGATTAGCTTTTTAGATGGACATTAATCATTATTGAAATATGTTCTTTTTAAAATTTTCAAGTGACCTACATATATTTAGTTCAAAAAACTTTCCTGGATTAGTTTCTCGTAAATTTATCTATTTTTCAATTTAAAATTAAATGGAAACACATACTTCCAACAGTAAGTGTCAGACTTCTAAGGTAACTAAAAGCATGTACATTATGAGGAAAAGCAGTTGTTTTTAATGTGAGGTAACTAATCATTGCTAAGATTACTGATGAGCTAATGATTTGTGAAGTCAATAGTGAGAAAATATTAATATTTTCAGATATCTTTATACCTCACCACTTCCTATTAGGAAAAACATGCAGTTTTCGTTATCTTCCTATAACCTAAAAGTACATTCCTTTCTTGTTCTTGTAATCACTTCTCTGTGCTATTTCAAGTGTCTGCTTGTTGGCTCTGCTTTCAACTTCTGCTTTCCAGATTTCCACAATTTCCCACTTGTTTTAGTAACTTCAGTTTTGCTACTTTTTACAGAAATTACATTTTATTCATTGCTTTCTTAGAACTAGATCTTATATATATATATATATTGAATGCACTTTGTTACTGAACCTCAATAATTCTGCTTGCTTTCTTCTATTCTCAGGAAAGGATTCATTATCACAGCAACAGTTACGGCTGGAGCTGGCTTTCTAAGTGCTTTTGCCCCTAATTATACATCATTGATTATTCTTCGTTGTTTGGTCGGTCTTGGTTTGGGAGGTGGCCCTGTACTCGCATCCTGGTTTCTAGAGTTCATTCCTGCTCCTAGTAGAGGCACTTGGATGGTTATTTTTTCAGCATTTTGGACCCTTGGAACGATACTTGAGGCTTCGCTTGCATGGGTATGCCTATGATTACCTTCTCATTTTTTCTGTTAATGCAATTCCTTACTAGATTTAGGTACTTTTGTTTTTCCATTTTATTCTCACTTTTCTATATTTGGATTGAGGTAGTTACAGAATCCCAGTTTTAAAATATAAATTTTGATGATTTTCTTTAAAATGGACTTCAAAGGGATTTTTAGGAGGGAACTTGTTCTCTAGTTTTGAGCATTTGTGCTTTTCACTTATTTTATCTTTTTCATTTTGGACATCAATCATTATTAATGAAATTTGTTTTTGTTGTCTTCTCTGCTATGGTTAATGTTCTACGCAATGATCCTAGCTATTTTCTAACTAAGTTTTGCCATTGGGGGTATGTGGCCTATATCACAATGGTATTTGATTGTCGTTGTCATCATAACTTGGAAATCTTGAGGTAATGAGAAGTTTTTTGGTCATAATAACCTAGAAATCCACCATGTGTTTTGTGTAATGCTTTCAATGAATTCAGCTATATTGCACAAAAAAGTTTGATGAGAACATTGCTGTTGAGTAACATAATTAAGCTCAGATGACAGGATTTTCCCTAGTTGGGATTGTGAATCAAAAGAAATGCATTAGGCAGCTACCTTCATCTTTATTCTGTGTTATTTGCAGATTGTCATGCCAAGGTTGGGTTGGAGGTGGCTACTTGCACTGTCGTCTCTCCCATCATTACTCCTCCTTATTTTCTACAGAGTAACACCTGAGTCACCTAGGTATTTATGCCTAAAGGGTAGAACAACTGAGGCAATTAGTGTTTTGGAGAAAATAGCCAGAATGAATGGAACAGAACTCCCTTCTGGCATTCTTGTTTCCGATCATCAAATTGAGTTACAAGAAAAAAGTAATCCATCAGAAGATACAAAGTTGCTCTCACCAAGAACTGAAAATGCAACCCATAAGGAGATAGAATCTAATATGGGGGGCATCTCATCACTTTTTGTGCTTCTTTCACCAAACTTAGTTAGGTCTACCTTGCTTTTGTGGGTAGTATTCTTTGGGAATGCTTTTTCATATTATGGCCTTGTGTTGCTGACATCTGAGTTGAACAACGGGAATAGTAAATGCATGCCGACTGAGTTGCAGTCACAGAAGTCCCGTGATGTGAATTACAGAGATGTCTTCATTGCGAGTTTTGCAGGTAACCTGGTCTACTTATCTCAATATGATTATATTTCATAATCCTGGAAGGTAGCCAAGTGACGTTTAACTATGATTTTCCTGAAGAGTTTCCTGGGCTCCTCATATCAGCCGCAATTGTAGATAAACTGGGTCGTAAGCTTTCTATGTCAGCTATGTTCTTCGTGTGTTGCATTTTTCTACTTCCATTGGTATTCCATCAGCCTGAGGGTTAACAACAGCCCTTCTTTTTGGAGCTCGCATATGCATCACAGCAACATTCACAATTGTATACATATATGCTCCAGAGGTAAATCAATACAATTATTTTATCATCTTAAGAGGCAATAAGTTTTTCTTGGACCTATAATTATATGATATTTAAGCTGTAGTGAAACATCTATGAATATTTGAAGCCTTTTGCTCAAAAAAGAAAAGGAAAATGGAAAACACTAATCTCTCTGCTTAGAGAATAAAATTTTAGTCATTGTCTTCATTAGATAATTTATTTCGGCAGTTATGTGAGTCCACTGCTGTACTTTTACAATTCTCTATTTAGGACAGTTTATGGAACCCCTAAAACTGGTAGTTCAGGATGAAAACTGATCAATTTTACATTCTTTCTTCAATAAAAATCATACCTAGAAGAAATGGAATAGTAAATTGTACTACTTTGACCCTGACACAGTAGGCAAGGTTTAGCTCTCTTTGGAGACTTTGCAAATAGCTCCTCAAGAATTTCACAGAAACTACTCTAGGATTCATGTCCATATGGCTATGATTGATGTCAACACTAAAAAGATGTGCAAATTATCTGAATTTTTCCTTTTGCCATTGATAATAATCTTCTCTTTTGTTCCTTATGTTGGACCATGCACCTAGTCTGCTCACCCCAGTACTGAAGAGCACCATGAGAGTTTAAGGCCAAAATTGGGTTACAGTCAACAAGCCAATTTTAATTGTTAAAAAATGTTGATTTATATCGGGACAAAGGGTTTTTTCTTTTTCTTTTTTGTTGGATAACATGGGCATCCAAAGTTTCGTTCCAACTAATCCTATGGGCACGTGCAGTCCCCCTGTTCCACATGCATCGGATAGTTACTACACTCAATGGCCCTAGGGGTGACCTTTTCAGCACCTTTTCTAGTGGATCTCTACAGTTACCCTTTTTTACTACTTTTGTTTGTGGAATTCTGATGATTGCATCCGAACTCCAAAAAAAAAAATACTCTTTATTTGGATTCAATATCATCCAGATGCTTTAAAGTCCTCACTATTTCTAACTTTTAATTTGTCTTAACTCATTGTTTTAGCCTATGCAAGAGACAATCATATGAAAATTGAGTCATGGGCAGTTGAAAAATACGTTAGATTCTTTGTATGATTGTATCTCACCCCTTGTTAGTGTTAGTTGGCATGCTTATCCATGAAAGTGTTCCAATTAGTGGCAAGAATTTAATTTTCATATGATTTTACTGAAATGTAGATATACCCAACCTCAGTCCGAACAACAGGTGTCGGAGTTGCAAGCTCAGTGGGAAGAATTGGTGGAATGATATGTCCTCTTGTGGCAGTGAGTTTAGTACATGGATGTCATCAAACAGCATCCATTATTCTTTTTGAGATTGTAATTTTCTTTTCAGGGATCTGTGTAGTGTTCTTCCCTTTTGAAACCAAGGGCCGTGACTTGAGCGATACTGTATCTAGTCCAAAAGATATTAATGAATTAGCATGAATTGACCACAGTAAATTGGGCTCACCCCCTTCCTTATACAATGGTTGTGCAAATAAGATAATAGATTAACAGAAATTAACTTTAGCCTTCTGTTGTTTACTAAATGCTGAAGCTCTAAAAAGTTCAGCATCTGTTTTTCGCTGAAACATCTGAACTAAAGATTGTCTCTGCTCGCCCACATATAATGATCCATGCACTGGAAAAGATCATCATGAATATGTTGGTGAGTTTCTATGAGTGTATGAGTTATAAAATCTCAATTATGTTCATTTGTAGATATGGATTTAATATACATCTCTTTCTCCTTGTTTGATTTCAATTTCCATTCTTGACTGATAATTTTCATTTTATGTGGAAGTTGATGGTGGATGGCTAGACATGTATACAACAATTGCATTGCATATATGATAATGATTAGTTATGTATTTTCATTTGCTGCAAAGTTGATGGTAGATAAGTACAAGCAAGCAACCATATTCATGTTGACAAGTTACTCTCTCTCTCCTACATTCCATCCTTGCTAATGGACTAAGTACCTGCCACAGTTTGTTTCAGACCAATAGAAACAGTAAATTTAGGTTGGTACATCTTCCTGTCACTAACAATTATGAGTAGAGAGGCCAACTTTTTGCTTCCTCACTTGTAGTTGATTTATCATTTATGTGGAGGATACTCATTGTAAAAATCAAAACATTTAAGCATATTCATTTTCTGTGTTTATACCATATTTTAAATTCTTGCACAAAATCACAGATGGTCAATCGCAGTAGTCCAAAAGAAGCACACAAAATCACAGAGGGCAATACCACATTTTATTGATCTTTGTCAATTTAGTCACTCATTTTGTCAAAATGAGTCAATCTGGTCCTTCCATCCAAATCTATAAACAAACTACACATTTTTTTAAGACAAAAACGATACCATTTAAACATTTTTTTTTTTTTTTATATATATTAAAAAAAAATAAATTATTATGAATTAATATATATATATATATATATATATATTGAAATAAAAGAAGGGACCAAATTGAATTGTGGCTGTTTAAAAAAAAAAAAAAAAAAATTGAATTTTAGCATTATTATTATTATTATATTATCACTTGTCTATCTATTTCAAAATGGGTGGGCATTGAATCTCATTTTGAAAATAAGCATAAGCATCTACGTTAATTCATTATTATTATTTTAATAAGTTTAATAGGATTTGAAACCTTGATCTATTATGATTACTTATTATCATCCGGCCAAGGCACTATTGGTTTTTTTTTTTTTTTTTTTTTTTTTTTTTTTTTTTTTTTTTTTTTAAAGCGTAGACAAGATTTGAACTCAAGTCTCTTATTCAAGACCAACGAGTTTCTTATAGGTTTACGAGAGATTTGAACTCAAGTCTATTAATTGACAATAAGAAAATTTACCAGTTAAGCTAATTAAAACACATAATTCATTATTTTGATTTAAGATTGAAACAATACACTAAAGAACTTTAGCTCTAAGACTCAGAATTCCAACTTTGGCATGAAGTTGTTTTTCAAATTTGAAGGAGTCTTTATAACTCTTCAGCAAAATTGTCAAATGTGTGACAATTTTTGCTGACGGCTATTAAGGGCTCTTAAAGCGTTCTCAGCCATTTATGCAATGCCAGACCGACAATATGATCTTTATCATTGTCATTATTATGTGGACTTTCTTGTTTTGTGCCCAAAAAAAAAAAAACATTTTAGAAAGTTTTTGTATTATAAGTTATTATATTCACTTATTCATCGTGCACCAATCCAGTGGTATCTCTCCTCACTTAATACTCATCCCTCTTTGAGTTCACACACACACACTTGGATTAGGCCAGTAAAGAATTTTTATTTAATAGAAAATGCAAGGGTTGCCAAAGTCATGTAGCTTTATAGAATTATTACTTCCTCTCTTCTATGAATCTCCCTTCCATTGTTACAACTATTGAATTATCAAAAACAAGAGAAGGCCTAAATTTAAAAGGCTTTAAATATTAACCCTTTAATAATTAATTTATACCAACATTCAATTATGCCCTCCTATTGACCCTTGTGGCCGGTCACATGTTTTAAGTTCTATTCAGCCCTCCTTATAATTAATACAAATGCCAATTTATGCTTGTTTGACCAAAAAAATAAAAACTTGTCTCTGTTGTGTATATGTAATACCTATATGTATATTTATGCTGAACAATGCTACAGATACAACATTTTCATAACAATTTCACAATAATATTGTTATAAATAAATAAATAAATTCTTATGGTTATGGTTCTACACAAACAATGTACTTTGATTTCCTTCCTTTCAAATTCTTAACATATCTTTATTGTTATTGTTATGAATTCCAACATTTTCATAACAATTTTCATAACACGTCTTTATTGTTATGGTTCTACACAAACAATGTACTTTGATTCCCTTCCTTTCAATAAATTCTTATCTTTTATAAATAAATAAATAAAAAAGATTGAATAAGAAATTGCGTGAGAGGGAGAATGAATAAGAAGACAAGAAAAGGAAAAATAAAAAATAAAAGAAATCAAAGTAACCTTCATTTCCTTTTTCCAACATGATATTCATTAGCTACATATGTGCAATAGCTAACAAGCCACCGTCCACCCACTGTATTCTTGATCCAAGAATATTTTCAATTTTTTTTTTTTATATGTTTTTGACGTTAAGAATCTTGAATCTAAAGTATTAAATTACAATTGTATGTAAAAGTGAGATTATTATATGAAACAAAATCTGTCAAAGACTTGGTTCTTCAATGTGGGATCTGTTGTCTTGTGAGAAAACTTGTTCAGAACATTGGAAAAATAAAAGAGAATAATACACTTTCTCCTCTATAAATATTACACTCCACCATGAATTTTAAATATGAGGGTGGGGGCTATATTAATTTATGGGCCTACCATTCATTAATTAAATTAAATGTTGGGTTGCCTTGTGCGAGCCAAACATTTAATGTTAAATGTTGGGTTGTATGAACTAAATATTTAATGTTTGGTTGCCTTTTGTGTTAGGCATACATTTAATGTTGGATTGACATTTATAAGTATTATTTTTTAAATAAAAATTTTTAGCATTAAAAGTGTTCAAACCGGTTGAACCGGTCTGGTTCCCGGTTTTTAATCACTTTTTCTTCATTTTCGGATTTTTAAGAGAATCGGACCGGACTAAGTACCAGTCCCCGATTGAATCGACCGATCCAGTTCGGTTTTTAAAACCATGTTTATGCCTCCTAAAAAAAAAAATTTGCCAAGATCCTTATAGCTTAATTAGCATTAATTGGTCTCATTCTTGAAAGAACCGTGATTCAAATCTCTCTTCTCCCACCTATTGAATTATAAAAAATAATAAAAAATAAAAAATTATGTATATATATTTTACTTGCATAATTAATAGGTTTGAAGAAAAAAAATTAAAAATTAAAAAATCCATAGAACCTCAGGTACTATTGTGACTATCAACTCCTTCATCAAAAAACTTATAAAGCGTGTTTGGTCATTGGATTTATAACATGTTTTCATCTTATTTAATTTAATTTAAAAAAAAAAAAAAAAAAAGTGTTCCAAAATGTTTTTCGGACTTTTTATAAAAACTTGTTTTCAAACTGTTTTCATGCTTGTTTCTTTTTTAAACAAGTTTCCAAACATGCTTTTAAAAATTATTAGTGATGTGTATGGAAAAATCCGACCAGCTCAGACATAGAAGAACCTTGACGTGTTTTAAGCTTACTAAGACATGACTGGATTTCTTAAATTCAACTTGAGCAACCTAGGACGAATGTCGAGGAAGAGAAAGATCTTGACGTGGCACCTTAGCTTGGTCTCAACTGAGGTAACTGACATGGTAGCCTAGCCTAATGACGCCAAAGGTCGACTTGGGTGTCTACTTGGTATGATGATGACGTGTCTACTCGGCACCAACTGTTTAAGTGGAGTTGATGATGTGTTAACTCGACTAAAGTACACTAAAGTATCCAAGGAGTTCCATTAACACCCAGTTGTTGGATTAAAATAAGACTAGGGGTGTAAGGCAAATCGTTGCCACCGACAAAACCACATCCACCGAACCGAGCTGCACCTCCTCCACCGGAAACTGCAGATGCTGGTCCCCTTCATCGGTAAGGAAGACCACCCCACCGATTGGTACGGCACGGCGAGTGACGATGGAGTTCTTAGACCGCCGGCAAACTGAACTGCACCGATTCAAGGTTTGTGTAAGTTTTTTTTTATTTTTATAAATTCCCCTTTTACCCCCAACCGAAGAGCCCATAAAGGAAACTATAAATTGATTACACTGTAATTAGGATAAGATTTAGGAAGGAAATGATCAAAGATCACGATTCAGATTCGCCGATTCAGTGATTCACAAAATCACAAGTCCCAACTCGGGATGACAACAATGTTTAACCCTAGGAAATTGGGGATTTTCTTTTTCTATTTCTCTCTTCTCTTTTCTCAATTTGCAGTTTCGCACCCAGCCAGTCAGCCGCCAGCCTCTCTCTCTCGAGGTCTCAGTCTCTCACACCTCACCCCACCTCTACAGGTTTGGGAATTTCTTTACTCCTCTCGACCGGCAGCAAGTAGGAACACCCAATAGCCAACAAGTCAACAAGTCAACAGTCAACACTGTAAACAGGTTAGAATTTCTTGGGAATTTGAGAATTTTGTAGTTGTTCTGTTGAGAATTTTTTAATTATGTTGTTGAGAATTTGAGAATTGATTGTTTAGTTTGAGAATTAGAAAGAATGGGACTTGCAGTGCAGGGAGCTTAAATTGATTGTTTAATTTCAGAACCATCACTAAGAATTGATTGTTTTATTTGGTTGTTGTTGACTGTTGTGTTATGTTATGTTGCACACTTGCACAATTGCACTGCTTGTTGGGAATTGTTGTGAATTGTGATGCACTGCTGCTCTAAATTCTAATGCTCTTTTAGTTTGATTGTGACGTGTATTTTTTTTTTTTTTCAATGACCTTGCCCCTAGATGGATGCTTCATCAAATTCTAATCCAAATTAATCAAATCCACCTACATCGACTGACCCTATTATTATACCAGATGAACCAACTCTCCCCACAGAATCACAACCTATTCCAAGTAATACGAAATAATTTAAAGAGCTGACATCAAAAGTTTTGGAGCATTTTACTAAGTTAGGTGGAGGTAATCCAGAAGAGCCTAGGGCAACATATAACTATTGCAAAAAACCATACAAGTGTCATTCTAGACAGAATGGGACCTTGACCTTGTGGGGACATGTCAGAAATTGTAAGAAGAATCCAAAGAATAAAAACAATGACAAGAGTCAACCAACAATTGCTTATCATTACAAAAAGGCTGTTGTTGAGGAAGAGAATGATACTAAAGAAATTGAAGTGCACCAATTTTCCATTAAGAAAATAAGGTTGGCTCTTGCTAGGATGATCATTGTAGATGAACTATCATTCAGATTTGCGGAGCATGAAGGTTTTAATTATTATATGAACGTGGTTGAGCCTAGGTTTCCTATTCCCTCTCGTGTCACAGTAACAAAAGATTGTATGAAACTTTATCTTAACGAGAGGAAAAAATTGAAAGATGTTTTAAGTAAGAGGGGCAAAAGGTTTGTTTAACTACTGATACTTGAACTTTTGTACAAAACCTTAACTACCTTTGTTTGACATGCCATTTTATTGATAGTGATTAGAAGTATCAAAAGAGAATTTTGAACTTTTGTTTAGTTCCTAATCATAAGGGGGAAACAATTGGGAAAGTGGTTGAGAAGTATTTGAAGGAGTGGGGTATAGATATTGTCTTAACAATTACAGTTGATAATGCAAACTCCAATGATGTGGCTATTGATTATTTGAGGAGGAAGATGAAATTGAAGGAGAGTTGCATTGTGGGATGTGAGTTCTTACACATGAGATGTTATGCACATATATTGAATTTAATTGTGCAAGATGGATTGAAAGACATCCATGAGTCTATTGCTAAGGTGAGAAATGCAGTACAATATGCAAAATCATCTCCAAAAAGGTTTGAAAAATTCTTAGAAACTATCAAGGATGCAAACATTCAGAGTAAGAGTTTGCTTTCACTGGATGTTTCTACCAGGTGGAATTCCACTTATCTTATGCTAGAGGCGGCTGAGAAGTTTGAGAGAGCTTTTGATAGATTGATCATTGATGATGAGCAATACATGGATTATTTCGAAGAACCTGATAGAAATGGGAAAAAGCCCAAAGGTCCTCCCCGCTCTCTTGATTGGGAAAATGCTCGATTGCTTTGTAAGTTTCTTAGACTTTTTTATGAAGCAACTTTATGTTTCTCTGGATCATTAATTGTCACTTCTAATTCTTATTTTCATGAGCTTGTGGGTATTCAAAATGAATTGTATAAATTGTGCAATCTTGATGGTAATTCTCTCTTGAAAAGGATGGCTGAAGGTATGAAGATGAAATATAAGAAATATTGGAAAAATATTGAGAAGATGAATTTGTTGTTGTTTGTAGCTATTGTACTTGATACAAGATACAAGATGAAATATATTGTTTACTGGTTCAATAAGTGGTATGATAAACTAAAGGCAAAGAGTATGGTTGAGAAGGTGAGAGGAGCTATAGATAGGTTGTATGCCCATTATACAACTGAATTTGAAACAGCATCCTCAAGTGCTACTATTAGTGCTAGTGGCAGTGGTAGTTGTGTGACTTCTAATGTTTTTTTTTTTGGTAATCAGAAAATTTCATTAAAACAAAGACAAACCAAGCATATCTCTTTGTCAAGCCTCGAGGACAGAGGGAGGAAGAGAATATGCATTACAAGAAAGCGATGAGTGAAGAGAGGAGGCGAGAGAAGCGAGCTCATGTGCTGTCGAATTAGCCTCTCTCTTCACCCAAGTAAAACAGCAAGATAAAAACCAAGGAATTAAACTATTAACATCAGCACAAAGAGTATCAATCTTCCAGCAGCCTGCAGATTGGTTATCTACCAATGCATCAATACACATTTTAGAGTCGCTTTCCACAATTATCTTGGGAAAACTCTCCAACTTAGCTAACTCAAGAGCCCATTTGATTGCCTGAGCTTCAGCAATAACGGGGTCAGCAGTATCCACACAAAGAGCCCATGCCTTAATGACAAACCCATAAACATCACGAGCAATTACTGCTATAGCTAAGTATGAGTCCTTCACCGCAGCATCAGTATTGAGCTTAACACAACCTTGAGAAGGAGGCTTCCACAAAATCAGATTATGTTTATGAAAAGACTCAGACTTACATTCTTCTTCCATTGCTGCCACATGCTCCACAACTCTATTATCAAGATTTTTTAAGGTGAGTATCAAACTTGGACATGGTGTATTGAAGACCTTAAGATTCCTTTGAGTCCAGATGCATTCCAAAGTCAGTGCAATTTGGATTGACATCTTAATCTTCAATTTGCCATCATTGACCAAACCAGGGGGCAATGGAGGTTCCACCACAAGCTTAGCAATATCAGTGCAGCTCATAAAAGGGAGGGAGTCAGTTTTGAAACCCCAACCTTGTCCAAACCAGATTGCTTTAGAGGATTGGCATTGAAAAAAAAGATGGTTGAAAGATTCATTCTCCAAACCGCATAACGGGCAAACCGGATCACCATGACCAACTTTTTGCACAAAATTTAATTTAGTTGGAAGGGAGCCAGAACCAATCCGCCAGATAAACATCTTGAGTCTCTCATGCATCTTTAAGTTCCATAACTTAGCCCAAAACCCCTCATCAACATTGAATTGAGAACCAACCTGCAAGCATTTAAATGCAGATTTCACAGTAAATCTGCCATTAGAATTTAAGATCCAAGCAAGTTTGTCAGGTCTTGGGATAGTCGGGATGTGTATCTTCAGGATAGCTTCCACAGAATCATTCGTAAACAGTTCCTTCAACATAGATTCATTCCAAGATCTGGTCCCATGGTTAATCAGACAAGCCACCACCAAACTTTCTTGAACTAGATCAGATTTAGGACTAGGCTTGAAATTAGGAAGCCAAGGCACCCAAGGATCCTTCCATATGTCGATAACAGCACCATCACCTACAAGGAAGCAAGCTCCACATTCAACAGTTTTTTTAAGTCTTTCAATAGCCTTCCAAGTCTGGGAGGCATTCTTGGGGGCTTCTCTAGACATCCAATCACTTCGGACTTTATATTTACTTCTGAGAGCTTGTATACACAAACTACTCCTATTAGAAACCACCATCCAAGTAAGCTTTGCAAGAAGAGCATCATTAAAGTTTTTTGCTTTTCTAAAACCAAGGCCACCAGCAACTTTAGGACTACAGATCTGGTCCCAAGCTTTCCAAGCTAGAAAATTACCCGATTCTTTATTTGGGTTCCACCAAAACCTCCTAGCAGCCGCATCTAGCTTATCACACACAACATTCGAGACATCAAAAGAAGCAAAAGTATAGCTAGGGATAGCCATTGCTACAGATTTAATAAGGGTACTTCGACCAGCCCAAGAGAGTGATTTGCAACGCCATCCTTTTAGTCTTGATTCCACTTTCTCTTGTAGGAACTTAAAATCTTTGGAACGACTCCTTGATGCAAACAGTGGAGCTCCAAGGTAATTGGCATGTTCAGAGATAGTCTTCATGTTCAACTCCTCCTTAATAGCCCTTTTGCGCTCTCTAGAAACTAATTTAGAGAAGATGATACCAGATTTCTCACGGTTTACAAGCTGTCCAAACCATTGGCAGTACAACTCCAAGCAGTCATCCAGCACCGAGACCTCTCTACTAGTGGCTTTAGCAAACAACATCAAGTCATCTGCATACATGACGTGCGTGAAAGCTGGCCCAGAAGGATTCATCTTAACACCATTAATTGCTCCAGAATTAAACTGTCTATCAATCAACCTTGAGAGGACATCTTGACATAGAATGAATAGATATGGGGACCGGGGGTCCCCCTGCCGAAGACCATGAGAAGGTTTGAAGTAATCAGTTTTTCCACCATTTATAAGAATAGAGAAGGACACAGATGACACACACTGCATAATCCAGTTAATAAAAATCTCATGAAACCCATATCTGCTTAGGACCTCTCTCAAGAAGGACCAATTCACTCGATCGTAGGCTTTTTGGAGGTCCACTTTCAAAGCAACGAAGCCTCCTTTAACCTTCCTCCTTTTAAAGCTATGCAAAATCTCTTGGACAATTAATTGGTTTTCAGCAATCCATCTATCAGGAATGAACGCTGATTGGCAAGGAGAAATCAAGTTTGCCAAAAGGGGTCTCATTCTAGAGACAAGGATTTTTGCAATAACTTTATAGACCGTATTACATAGACTACTAGGTCGAAAGTGGTTCACAGAGGAGGGGTTAGTGATCTTTGGAATAAGAACAATAAATGAATTGTTTACCTCATTAAGCATGTGGCCTGATCTGAAGAAATTTTGCACAGCAGATGTGACTGATTCACCCACAATAGGCCAGTATTGTTTGTAGAATAGTGCTGGAAGTCCATCTGGCCCAGGTGCTTTGAGGTTATACATTCCAAAAATTACATTTTTAATCTCCAAGGGTGTAGGAATATGACAAAGGGCTTCATTCTGCATTGACGAAATGGTGGGCAATATAAGATTATCCAAACCCGATGGGTAGGAGATTGGATCCTCGGTAAAAAGATCTATGAACTTTGAAACCACAAATTTCTTAATCTCTGATTTGCTTATAATCCAGTCACCAGCATCAGACTTGATGGCGTCAATAGAATTACGCTTACGCCGGATGACCGTTGATAAGTGGAAAAACCTTGAATTCCTATCACCCTCTTTCAACCATGTTTCTCTAGATTTTTGCCTCCACACTGTCTCCAAACGAGCTAACCATCCATTAAGCTCAGTTTGAATAGAATTTTCCAGATTTGTATTAGTATCAGAAGGTGAACCAGACTGAACCTTTTCAAGAGTTGTGGTGAGCTCAAGAATTTTGGCTTGGCAATTCCCGAAAATCTCCTTGTTCCATTTCTTGAGGGCAGCAGCTGTAGCACGTTGTTTTTGACAAAGCTTGAAACATGCAGACCCTGAAACATTTTGCTTCCAAGCTAAATCAATTACATCATAACAACGAGGATCCTTAGCCCAGACAGCTTCAAAGCGAAACGGTCGCGGAGAGAAAGCGTCCTCTGGGTTTGTATCAATCAGTAAGGGACAATGGTCCGAATTTAAAGCACCAAGATGATACACCACAGCCCTAGGAAAAGCTAATCTCCAATCAATGTTTGCAATACCCCTATCAAGCCTTTCTCTAATGGAATTTCTTCCCCATCTCCGATTGCTCCAAGTAAATCTGTTACCTACATAACCCAAATCCACTGCAGCTAAATCAAACAACAACTCTTTCAGTAAACTCGGGGTAGATGGTCCACCAGTTATCCCACCAACTTTCTCCTCATCATTAATCACAACGTTAAAGTCCCCACAGCACATCCAAGGACCCGGAATAGACTGAAGCAGGGCGTGTAAGTCCACCCAAGTCTTATCTCTCTTAGTCTTCTGAGGAGGGCCATAGAAACCTACCAAGGACCAGCTAACAGCACAATCTTTGATCGTAATGGCAATCATGTGACTATTAAACTCCAACACTTCAATATCAACTTCATTAGACCACAACATGCAAATGCCCCCAGCCCTTCCCTTAGGGCCAAGCGCAACCAAATTCTGAAATCCGATCAACTTCGCAACGACATTCATCCGAACCACACTAGCTTTAGTCTCACAAAGGAAAAGAACATTGGGGTGCCAACCCCTTATTTGCGCCTTTAGGGCGCGAACTGTCGAGGCATTGCATATGCCCCGACAGTTCCAACCTAAGATCCTCATTGGGACGGAGGAGGGGGCTTGGACATGCCCACCTCCTCGGAAGAACTCTCACTACAACCTGAGGGAGAAATCGAGGCGATCTTAGAATCTTCACCTCTCTCGATATCAGTAGAACCTCGCACAAAACCATGAGGATCAAAGTGAATTTGTTTGGTCCGTTTGTATTGAAGGTAATAGCTAAGGCCAGATTTGGTAACAATGGATCCTGTTTCTGGGTCGACATACCTAGCTTCTGCCACTGGAGAATCGGTATAGTCATTATCACTTGGAGTGCTCAAGCCTAAACATGGTGATTTTCGCTTTAGTGGTGATGTGGTAGGTGGAGGCTGAGGATGGGATTTGGGGATGGTTAGGTCACCAGTGTTTTGGGTAGACTCCGTTGGGTGTTTGAAGTCCTTGGTTGGTTTGATTTGTTTGGGTGAAATATGGATAGTAGTGGTTGTGTGGTTTGTAGTTGGGCTGATCTGTGATGGGCTTTGGTCATTTATTCTTTGGTTGGACTCAGGGAAGGATTGGTTAATATCAAGTCCAGGGAGGGACATATTTGGTTTAGGACTTGATGGGCCAGGGCACTCGGTTGGGTTTAAAATTAGGTCCACACTACCATACAGCCCATAACTTGAAGAAAGCTTATCACTGATAGCAGGGGAAACGACAGGAGAGTTGTCGGGTTGTGGAGAGGATGAGACAAAACCAACTTGTTCAGTACTATCCTCCCCTCGAGACAAAATGTTGTTGCGCACCTGAAGGCTATTATGTTCCTGTGGCATAAGTTGAGGGACGACACTGTCATGAGGGACAGGCCGGACTACCACACGCCCTGAACTCGTCTGGCAAGTGAACCTGCACCCTTTGTCTTCAGCTAGATGATCATGTGCCCCTACAACACCTGGCAATGGATGGGGTACCACCGCAAGATTAACCAGAGTATTAACCCTCGGGGTAATCGGCTCCGCCACAAGATCTACCGGCTTATCATATATTCCTGGTGGTCTATCTTCGTTATCAGACCGAAGCCACGGCCCAAAAGCCGGAAACTTGTGATCAAACTGGTTACTAATATAACTTGCCGCCGAGTAGCAACCATTAGCTTCATGCCCAATCAAACCACATTTATAGCAAAAATCTGGCATTTTTTCATATTTTAAACCAATCCAGACATCATCTAACTCATTTCTAGGAAGGAACATACCTGGTTTGAGAGGGACTGAAATATCAACTTCCACTCTGATCCTGACAAACCGATACCACCGGGAATGCGCTTCTCCAGAGAAGTCCACTTCAAGAACTTTGCCAACCTTATTTCCAATCCTCAAGAGATTTGATTTGTTTTGCCAGAGGAAAGGGAGGCCGTGGACTTGGATCCAAAAGGTTGAAACAGAAAAATCTACCTCATTCCAGTTGAGCTCTGGATTCCAGACCTTGAGATTTAGATGACCGCCTCGTAGAGTCCATGGTCTCCGTCTAAACACCAAGTTGAGGTCTGCTTCATGTTGAAAGGTAAACATGAATATGTTCCTTTCTATTTTTTTCACCATAACAGGGAAGGTCACGCTCCAAGCTTTGGTAACAATATCCTTAACCATGGAATAGTTGAAATTTCGAGCAGTGAAAATTTTACCAATCAAGGACAGCTTGCAGGTTTCGGATTCAGTCTGGATTGAAGGAAGCTCAATCCTATATTCATCACAGCTACACTTTTCTGTCCGCTTTACTAAGTCTGTAACCATAGTCTCAACGTTTATTGGTGTCTCCATAAGCAGAAGCTTGAAGGGCAGAAGGTGGAGTTTGGGATTTGGGTGATTTGGAATTTGTGGGTAATGGAGGTTTCGTGTACCAGCGCAGTGGAGGATGATGGTCAGTGCTATGTAGCAGTATAGGAGGATGGTGATAAGTCTCTCATTATGTGGGAATGGATTTATGTGGCGGTTTCGTGTGACAGCGCAGGGAGGATGAGGGTCAGGGCTAGGTAGCAGTATAGGAGTATAATGGTAAGGCATAGGCTTTCAGAGAGAAAAGGAAAAGGTACCAATATGGTACGGGCACTTGTGTGACTTCTAATGTTGCTTCAAGCTTTATGTCAAGTGCTAGTGATACACATGATCCATGGAAGTCAGTTGTTGAGGAGTTCCAACACCATTTGGCTCAAGAGGATAATGATGAATGCAAAACTGAGGTGGACCAGTATCTTTCAGAAGCAAGTGAGCCATCATGTGCTTTGGGTTTTGATATTTTGGGTTGGTGGAGGGTGAATTCCTCCAAATATAAAATCTTTTCCCATGTAGCACGAGATGTCATGGCAATTTCGGTGTCTACTGTTGCATCTGAGTCGGCCTTTAGCATAGGGGGTCGTGTTTTAGATTCTTTTAGGAGTTCATTGTCTCCTTTAACCGTTGAGGCTCTTATTTGTTGTCAAAATTGGTTAAGAAGCACATCTTCACCAGTCAAGCTTCAAGAAGCCAAGGACGAAGTGCAAAGTATTGATGAAGAGCTTAAATCGGGTAATTTATTTATACTATATCTATATGTGCAATTCTCTATGAATTTATTTTTTACTTGTTTATTTATTTATTAACATTTCTTTTTTTCTTTTTCTTTTTCCCTAGAATTACCTAAGGTTAATACTAATGTTTGAATGAAGTTGAGAGCCTTGGAGTTGGAGATTGAATGTAATGTGCTTGACTGCTTGCTACAAGAATAAAGGATACGACATGTTATCTTAGTTTTTATTATTTTTTTGGAAGTATACCATTTTTTATTGGGTTGTTATTTAAACTTTAAAGTAGTAGACAATTTTTTTTTTGTGGAAGACTTTAGATTGGAAATTATGATTTATGCAATTGAGATATGCATGTTATAATTTTTTTTTTTTCTTTTTAAATATTCAGGTTGAGATTGGAAACATTTATATTTGTATGCTATAGACTATAGTTAGCCAAATTTTTGAGTTGCTATAAAAATGGATTTTTTAGATTAAAATTAACAATTGGGCTGCCGAATCCAGCCCAAATGAGTTTAACTCAAACCGTAAGACTGCACCTACATTGCACCGTACCAAACCGTACCGCACCGCGTCAAAACCAATCTTAATAGGTGCAGGTGCAGGTACGTATAATAGGAAAACCGCACTATAAAATGTAGGTGCAAAAATCCGGAGAAAACTGCATCACACTTCACCGATTACACCCCTAAATAAGATTGTTATAATCAAAAGGGAAGTTATTCACGTAATCGTTACAAAAAGGGAATGTTATGAAGAATAATGGAGATGTTACCACAATAATGTCTAGGCAACAAAGATGGAGTCATTCCCATCCTCAAAAAGGATAAAAAGGGAGAGAAAGAAATTCCGAGGTTGGTAAGAATGCTTTTGATACCACCAATAGTTAGTTTGGATTATTCACTTAAATATCGGAGACAATTTGGCCAGTTCAGTCTAGTACGGTAGTACCCCTCAGGCCATAGTGTTTTTGTTTATTGCAAGTCTTCCAAGGCTCCTTTGGAATAATGACCGACTGAGATTTTTTACATCATCGATTAGGATTTGTTGAAATTACCTATCTATACTTGTTCCTTGTCTACCTAATTATTTGTCAATCTTTACAATGAAATTAGCATGTTAGAAAATATTACTTACTAAGTTACTATTAGGCTGGTAGATTAAAAAATCTTATAATTTAGAGAGAAAAAAATGATCAAAATTTTACAAGTTTTAAGGAAAATACTATATTAAAACACAAAATTATGATTACATGATCAAAACAATTGAATATATATGTTAAATTTTATTTTAAATTACTTGAAGCTTTTGGTAATAGATATTTGGGTAAATTACAATAGCTTCCCCCGAGGTTTGAAGAAATGTCGGAAACTTCCTCCTATTTTTATAAACGGTTACGACACTCCATCCCTTAAGGTTTTGATTTATATAGCAAATAACCCCTAATGAACATTGTTGTTCATTACAAATTGAGTCAAAATACAAACATTTCAGATTAATTTTCTTGCAAAATAATGCTTACTTGCCAAATTGGTTGTATGATAAGAAAAATAATAATCTCAAGTGCTAAGTTTGAAATACATGACGGAATTTCTGATATTTTCATAAACCTCTAGGGAGTGATTTATCCATTAATAAATCACATGATATTTTTGTAATACAGTTTAATTTAAAATAAACAATCTTAATAATCAATTTGTAGCTGCTTATCATAGAGAGAAGATGGTTGTGCTTAATAATTAATCAACCACATATCAAAAACACTTAATTTTGCCACTAAATTATGATATATAATCAAAATAATTAAAATAAATATGAAATTATTTGAGAATTTTGATTTTAGAATTATAGTGAGAGTAGAATTTTAAATTTCTTAAAACTTAGGAAGATAGTCATTTGATGTAATTATGATTTCTAGTATCTAACTTTTATTGTATAATATAACTTTTGAATATTAAAATTTCTCCCATCTTTTAAAAGTAGCAATTAAATTAATAAAGTTTGTTTTAAAATTGAAACCCATTGAACGTAGTTTCAAGTTCATTTAAAAAAAGGATATTAACATTTATTTATCATTAATATTTCTTTATCTAAATGAAATTGAACAAACTTTTTCAGGATATTTTATTCATATATTTTTTTTTGGTTGGGACATTTGAACCTTTGAAGTGGTACCAGAGTTCCTACTGAACCCCACAAGGCCACAACCCATTTTACCTTATCACCACACGTGCAGTGCAGTAGGTACAAACGCCAGGCCCAGAATTGGTTGCTGAGGTCAAATATGCACAATTCTGGAAATAAAACATGCACATCAAAATTCAGGCAGGAAAAAAGAAAAATAAAATAAAATAAAAACATGTTGAAATTAATAAAAAGTAAAAAATAAATAAAACAAATAAACCTGAAAAAAAAAAAAAAAGATTTAATCATAAAATAAAATATTAAATTAGAAGTATTCTTTTGCTTTTATTAGGAGTTCTTCTAATACTAATATATCACCTTTTATGTCATTTTAAATCAACAATAATGTAATGATAGTCTAGTAGTACTAACAATCTTTGTAATATTCCGTGTTTGTGATTCGAATCCCACTTCACCCTCATCCACTAAATAATGTAATGAGTTTCATTGCATTATTTAGGTGTTGTAATTTAAAATTTTTAATTAAATTTAATAATGTGATTTATTAATCAATATAGTACAACTTCAAAGAGTGATGAATTTAATTAGGAAACTACAACATCTAAATAATTATAAGTAAATTTTATCATTTTTTTAAAAAATTACATCATCTTTTTAATTAAATTGTAATTAATTTAGATTTAGCCTATTTTACATGTACTCTAATTTATTTATTTTAATCAATATGATATTTTCCACAAAATTTTTATATATATCATAACCAAGTAAACAAAATAAATTTATTCTAACATATCTTTTTACTAAAGAAGCCTTGGAAAAGGTTAAGCCAGAGAAGAACAAAAAAAAAAAAAGGTTAAGCCAGAGTCACTTTCCGCATTTACTGCAAACACTTTTATAACCTCTTGATATTGAATTTTCTTTATATTATATATATATTTACAATTAAAAAAACCAAAATAGAAAAAGTTACTAGTGCTAGATTCAACTATAAATCAGAAAGCAAGAAAGTTCATCAGGTTTCTGCAAAATATATAACTATAGGATACACTGTACGTTTTTAAGTCATCATCATTATGGCTATAGTTAGATAGATACTACTCTTTATCTGTCTCTTTGTCTGTCTTTTGTTTTCTTTTGCTTAGGTTCTTGTGCTGCTTTCTTTGAAGATCTTTCTTTGCCTCTTCATCGATTCATGGCAGCAAGTCCAGATCGTACAACTGGTACCTCTTCAACACTTGTTTTCATTCAGTTTATCAAGTTTTGATCTTGATGTTGTTTGTTATGTTTTTATTTATTTATTTATTTGTTTATTGGTCTTGTTGGGTGTTTTGCTGTGATGGGTTTTCTATGAAGTCAAATGAATTGTGTGGAATTGGATTGTCCTTGAAAAGGTTGGTATTTTTGGTGGGTGGACTTTGGTGCTTGTGTGTGGTGGGTTTGATGGGATCTTTAACACTCTGTTTTTTTTTTTTGGTTTGTGTTGTGGGGTTTGTCTGTAAAGTTTGTTTGTTGATCTGTTTTGCTTGGAGGCTAAGGTGTACTCTATATTGAGATCTGGGATCTGGGTATTGCGAGTTTTGGGTGTTTTTGATCATCTATGAACTACTTTTAATCATTTTCTTCTCTTTTTAATTTATTTGTATACTTTGTAGATCACTTTGGTCAAAGAATTGTTGTTGCGGTAAGTAAGGATTAGTCCAGAAGTGTGGATGTGTTGTTTTAATCCTGTAAATATCAAGATTTAGCTAGTGTTATGATAATTCACAGTTTATGGAATTTGTTTCAAGATTGGCAGGAAATATTCATGTTAAAGAGGTAGAAATGGACCAAATTGTGCTCCATTAAATTAGTATATTAGGTGCACACCTGATATTTATTTACGCAAAGCATTGTCAATGTGAGATTGCATTAGATGTCAAAAGGGAAAATAATTCTATGTGAGATAAAAAACAAGAGATGATAACTTTTCTGGAGCACGATCAGCCTATTGCTAATCCTACGGCTTGCCTTTAGTGTCCTTCACTATGATACTAATGCGTAATCACTATCATCAGTGGCTGACTTTACTTGAGAGGGGGAAGGGGATATATGTTGTTCGTTAAATTAGTATTGAGATAGATGAAGTGGGGGGTGGGGGTAGGGAAGTGCAAGTGGAGTTTTTTTTTGTGAAGGTTGGGTATTTCGACAAGTTGAGTAGAAAGTTTTTAAGATTCCCGTGGTATATTATGTTTGCTTTAGAGCATTATGGGTACTTATAAAAAAAGAAAGAAAGAATTTATGATTATATAACCAATTGTGGACATGGTGAGAGAAGGCATACCCTAGTCCAGAGGATCAATTTAAGTTATCATGTGAGGGGGAGTGTTAGAATTATGGTTAAATGATTAAATTCACCATTTCCTAATAGCTTTAACTTTTGGGACAATCAGTAATCTATTAGTTATAAATTTTACAATTGAAGCCCCTAAGGTTAGTTTTTATTCGTTGGAAACAAGGTTAAATTTAGTAAAGATCCACTTCCCCAATTAAAAAATTCATGAAAACAAAAGGGAAAAAAGAAAGACTAGGAAAAATCAAGAAAGATAGGCACTTTTTTTTTTTTTTTTTTTAAGTTATCAGTGTTTGGGTCCGTGCAATCTCCATTTCTGCGAGGTCAATTAATTATAAATAAAATTCCACCTTTTTTTGTACTTATAGGGGATCTGCTTCATCATCATTTTAGTCTTGTCATTCTTCATTATAAATTAATAGTGAGACTGTTGATGTATACTGACAACTTTTAACTTTAAAACTATTCATGTTCTTCATTTATCATGTGTGCATAGGTGTGCACGTGTGGATTTGTGCGCACATATTTATAGCTTCAAGTTGTCCTATGCCCGAATTTAGCTTTGGTTGGTCAATAATTTGTACTGCCTGTGTTTCTAAGACTCTACTAAGTCACTGAGCATACTGATCATGGATGCAGAAGAGAAACCTGCTGAACCAGATATCAAGAAGGAACAGGTAGTTGTCAACCCACGGCAATCTCTTCCGTTCTATTGCTTTTTCTATCTACAGTTGGAAGAAAATATCTTAGTGTTAATCCTTCATCTGTATATGTGTTCTCAGCCTCATTCTGTGAAAAGTGAGAGGTCAGTTTCTCCTAATGCTTCTCAGGATGCTACCACTATAGTCCATCCAAGGGATGCTGCTGGCCAAGTTGGATCTTTGGGTTCAGGTGGAGATCACTCTGTTTACCCACCTAATGTCTATGCTCCTCAGGCTCAGCCCTTCTACTATCGAGGTTAGTTATTCATTCCTCGGGATCTGGATGGAAGCCATATAATATTAGGCTGTTGCAGCTTAATCCAGCCTGAATAGTTTCCTCTTTTTTTTTTTTGTTAGTCACCTTCCTGAATATAAACCATTACAACAATCATCTTTTAAAATATTATTAAATGCTTATAATGTGTCCAGATCTCTGTGTAGATGTAGATGCAGTTACATCAAACCTGAAGTTTGCTTTTAGTGCAATTAGTTCTGAATTTTTATAAATTTTTGGGTATCTAATCCAACATTCAAATATAGAAAGTTTGTTAGATTTAGACTTCAGGTTCAAAATTTGTTGCTTTGGCTATCGGTTTGCATTTATAAAGTTGAGTTAGTCATACTCATCATGAGACTGAAACTGAATTTATGAATTTCTTTTTCCTCTCAATATATGTGATGTGTGGTTATCACATTACTGTGCCCTTGAGTTTAAATTCTGAAAATTGGATAATTTAAGGAGAGAAATATTATTACTTGTGTGCTTGTTGATAGAATATCTAGCCAAGATGGTTAGTGCAATCAATAGGATACCATTTTCAGGCTGTGTTATGGTTAGAGCTTCAATGGCAATGTATTGTATCCCTGCAGTTGTCCTCTATCTTATTGTCACTTATGTAAAATAAGATACCACTTTCTTATCTGTGATGGAACTCCAGGTTATGAAAATGCCAGTGGTGAATGGGATGAATATCCTCCATATGTCAATGCTGAGGCACTGGAAATCGGATCTCCTGTAAGTATTTTTCTCTTCCTCTCATATTGGCATCTTCTTTCTTAGATTAATCATTCTGTATTTTTCTTTGTTTTTTTGAAATTAATTAGGGTGTCTACAATGACAATCCTTCTCTTATGTTCCATTCTGGATATGGCTACAACCCGCAAATGCCATATGGACCATATTCCCCGGTCACAACACCTTTGCCTTCTGTAGGTGGAGATGCACAGTTATACTCCCCCCAGCAATATCCGTTCTCAGGGCCACCTTATTACCAGCAGTTAGTTCCTCATAGCATGGCATATCTTACTTCGCCAACTCCAGTTTCACAGCCAGAGCTTACCAACTTAGTAAGTGTTGACCAACAAGGTGATAGCATGATTTTTGGACAAAGGCCTGGTTATCCTCCTGTGGGATCCTTTGGCAGAGCCAGTTTTCCTGCAAGTCCTGGTGGTCTAGGTTTTCATGATGCTCAGCAAGGAATTGATGGGTTAAGATCTGGAGGAATTTGGTCGGATTGGTCTAAACCTTCAGACAGGCAGAGGTCTTTGATGCCATTCTCGCCAGCAGTATCTCCACAGCCTATTGGCCCACTCGGCTCATTTGGACAGAATGTTGGAATGGTTTGTTCTCTCACATGTGCATATCTATTTATGGACATTCTTTTGAAGATCTCATTTTATTTTACTGATTCTTTGCCAACAATATAGCAGACCTGCGGTTCCTTTTCTTCTATTAAAGTCAGGAGAAAGGGAAAATTTAGATATTATTCTAAGTACATGATGTTATATCCTCTAAGTGAGAATTTTTAAATCCTGGTTACTTTTAATGCAAGTGCTCACTTATTCTAATCTTATATGTTAGAAGTAACATAGGCATTTTGGGGACTGTCTTCATTTCAATGAAAAAGACATTAGCCGTATATGCACAGTGTCAAAATATTGTCTGTACTTTCAGTCAGCAAGTTGAAGGGTGCTTTTAGAATTGGTGAAGCCCATAGACAACTCATTTAGCTTATCTTTAATGTCTTTGTTGCAGAAGACAAATAGAAAAATAGTAATGTTTCTAAAATTATTCCCTACTGTCCCTTCAATGAGACCCAGGAACCTATTTTGTAAAACTTGTTAAGATTTAGTATAGGATATTCA
>OU015767.1:19168724-19332329 GCA_907173295.1 Fagus sylvatica
TTTAATATAATCTAGGTTCTTGAAACGGGTTCTCAACGGGTCTAGATTCTCCATCCATTGACTTGATCTTGGCTTTCTTGGGTAAGTTTTCAAATTGATTGTGGGTTCAAGGGATTCCATTCCGCGGGTTCATATCAGTTGACTTCGTTTATACGATTCCTTTACTCTTTACTTAAAACTTTTTCCTCACATGTTTTCACTTCAAAATCTCTCATTTAGGTTCAAATGAATACCCTCGGCTTGTTTTGGACCCAAAATGAAATTTTTGTTTGGATTTGAAGCATAACATTGTCCTTGAGTTTTGGGAAACCAAAAGTACCTATTTTTGTTCGAAAATGTTATACAGTACTAATTTTTTTCCCAAAAGGACCGTATGGACACAAAAAGGATTGTATTTGGGCCAAAACACAATTCTTAAATGTTTTAACACAGAAATATCGTATTACAGTTCCAAAGGTTTCTGTTGACTTTGTTTTTCCGATACCTTCATTGTTTACTCAAAACTTTTCCCGCACATGTTTTGACTTCAAAATCTCTCATTTGGGCTCAAATGACTACCCTCGGCTTGTTTTGGACCCAAAATGAAATTTTAGTTTTGATTTGAAGCATAACATTGTTCTTGTATTTTGGGAATCCAAAAGTAACAATATTTGTTCAAAAATGTTATACTGCACTCATTTTGGCCCCAAAAGGACCGTATCAACACATAAAGGATTGTATTCGGACCAAAACGTAGTACTTAAATGTTTTGACATAGAAATATCATATTACGGTTCCAAAGAATTCTATTGACTTGGTTTATACCATTCATTTACTTATTACTCAAAACTTTTTCCTCACATTTTTTGACTTCAAAATCTCTCATTTGGGTTCAAAAGATTTCCCTCGGCGTGTTTGGGACCCAAAATGGAATTTTGGTTTGGATTTGAAATATAACATTGTCCTTGCATTTTGGGAAACCAAAAGTACGTATTTTTCTTGCAAAATGTTATACTGCACTCATTTTGGCCCCAAAAGGACTGTATGGACACATAAATGACTGTATTTTGACCAAAACATAGTACTTAAATATTTTGATACAGAAATACGGTATTACAATTCCAAAGGATTCTGTTCACTTGGTTGATACCTTTCCTTTACTCTTTACACAAAACTTTTTTCTCACATGTTTTGACTTCAAAATCTCTCATTTGGGTGCAAATGATTACCTTCGGCTTGTTTTGGACCCAAAATGTAATTTTGGTTTGGAATTGAAGCATAACATTGTCCTTGCATTTTGGGACCCCAAAAGTACCTATTTTTGTTCCAAAATGTTATACTGCACTCATTTTTGCCCCAATAGGACCGTATGGAAACAGAAAGGATTGTATTTGGACCAAAACATAGTACTTAATTGTTTTGACATAGAAATATCGTATTACGGTTCCAAGGAATTCTGTTGACTTGCTTTATACCATTCCTTTACTTGTTACTCAAAACTTTTTCCTCACATTTTTTGACTTCAAAATCTTTCATTTGGGTTCAAAAGATTTCTCTCGGCTTGTTTGGGACCCAAAATGAAATTTTGATTTGGATTTGAAATATAACATTGTCCATGCATTTTGGGAAACCAAGAGTACCTATTTTTGTTCCAAAATGTTATACTGCACTCATTTTTGCCCCAAAAGGACCATATGGACACAGAAAGCATTGTATTTGAACCAAAACTTAGTACGTAAATGTTTTGACACAAAAATATCGTATTATAGTTCCAAACGATTCTTTTAACTTGGTTTATATCATTCCTTTAATTTTTACTGAAAACTTTTTTCTCACGTGTTTTGACTTCAAAATGTCTCATTTGGGTTCGAATGATTACCCTCGGCTTGTTTTGGACCCAAAATGATATTTTGGTTTGGATTTGAAGCATAACATTGTCCTTGCATTTTGGGAAACCAAAAGTACCTATTTTTGTTGCAAAATGTTATACTGCACTCATTTTGGCCCCAAAAAGACTGTATGGACACATAAATGACTGTATTTGGACCAAAACATAGTACTTAAATGTTTTGACATAGAAATATCATATTACGATTCCAAAGAATTCTGTTGACTTGGTTTATATCATTCCTTTACTTATTATTCAAAACTTTTTCCTCACATTTTTTAACTTCAAAATCTCTCATTTGGGTTCAAAAGATTTCCCTCGGCTTGTTTGGGACCCAAAATGAAATTTTGATTTGGATTTGAAGTATAACATTG
Source organism: Fagus sylvatica (assembly GCA_907173295.1). Lineage (NCBI taxonomy): Eukaryota > Viridiplantae > Streptophyta > Magnoliopsida > Fagales > Fagaceae > Fagus > Fagus sylvatica. The sequence continues at coordinate 19,170,966 of OU015767.1, forward strand.
TCCTTGCATTTTGGGAAACCAAAAGTACCTATTTTAGTTCCAAAATGTTATACTGCACTCATTTTTGTCCCAAAAGGACCGTATGGACACAGAAAGGATTGTATTTGGACCAAAACATAGTATGTAAATGTTTTGATACAAAAATATCGTATTATGGTTCCAAAGGATTCTTTTAACTTGGTTTATATCATTCCTTTACTTTTTACTGAAAACTTTTTTCTCACGTGTTTTGACTTCAAAATGTCTCATTTGGGTTCAAATGATTACCCTCGGCTTGTTTTGGATCCAAAATGATATTTTGGTTTGGATTTGAAGCATAACAACAACCTTGCATTTTGGGAAACCAAAAGTACCTATTTTTGTTGCAAAATGTTATACTGCACTCATTTTGGCCCCAAAAGGACTGTATGGACACATAAATGACTGTATTTTGACCAAAACATAGTACTTAAATGTTTTGACACAAAAATACGGTATTACGATTCTAAAGTATTCTGTTGTCTTGGTTGATACCTTTCCTTTACTCTTTACACAAAACTTTTTTCTCACATGTTTTGACTTCAAAATCTCTCATTTGGGTGCAAATGATTACCCTCGGCTTGTTTTGGACCCAAAATGTAATTTTGGTTTGGAATGAAGCATAACATTGTCCTTGCATTTTGGGACCCCAAAAGTACCTATTTTTATTCCAAAATGTTATACTGCACTCCTTTTTGCCCCAAAAGGATCGTATGGAAACAGAAAGGATTGTATTTAGACCAAAACATAGTACTTAAATGTTTTGACATAGAAATATCGTATTACGGTTCCAAGGAATTCTGTTGACTTGGTTTATACCATTCCTTTACTTATTACTCAAAACTTTTTCCTCACATTTTTTATTTCAAAATCTCTCATTTGGGTTCAGAAGATTTCCCTCGACTTGTTTGGGACCCAAAATGAAATTTTGAATTGGATTTGAAATATAACATTGTCCCTGCATTTTGGGAAACCAAAAGTACCTATTTTTGTTCCAAAATGTTATACGGCACTCATTTTTGCCCTAAAAGGACCGTATGGACACAGAAAGCTTTGTATTTGGACCAAAACATAGTACGTAAATGTTTTGACACAAAAATATCGTATTATGGTTCCAAAGGATTCTTTTGACTTGGTTTATATCATTCATTTACTTTTTACTGAAAACTTTTTCCTCACATGTTTTGACTTCAAAATGTCTCATTTGGGTTCGAATGATTACCCTCAGCTTGTTTTGGACCCAAAATGATATTTTGGTTTGGATTTGAAGCATAACAATGTCCTCGCATTTTGGGAAACCAAAAGTACCTATTTTTGTTGCAAAATGTTATACTGCACTTATTTTGGCCCCAAAAGGACTGTATGGACACATAAATGCCTGTAGTTGGACCAAAATATAGTACTTAAATGTTTTGACATAGAAATATCATATTACGGTTCCAAAGAATTCTGTTGACTTGGTTTATACCATTCCTTTACTTATTACTCAAAACTTTTTCCTCACATTTTTTGACTTCAAAATCTCTCATTTGGGTTCAAAAGATTTTCCTCGGCTTGTTTGGGACCCAAAATGAAATTTTGGTTTGGATTTGAAGTATAACATTGTCCTTGCATTTTGGAAAACCAAAAGTACCTATTTTAGTTCCAAAATGTTATACTGCACTCATTTTTGCCCTAAAAAGACCATATGGACACAAAAAGGATTGTATTTGGACCAAAACATAGTACGTAAATGTTTTGACACAAAAATATCGTATTATGGTTCCAAAGGATTCTTTTGACTTGGTTTATATCATTCCTTTACTTTTTACTGAAAACTTTTTTCTCACATGTTTTGACTTCAAAATGTCATATTTGGGTTCAAATGATTACCCTCGGCTTCTTTTGGATCCAAAATGATATTTTGGTTTGGATTTGAAGCATAACATTGTCCTTGCATTTTAGGAAACCAAAAGTACCTATTTTTGTTGCAAAATGTTATACTGCACTCCTTTTGGCCCCAAAAGGACTGTATGGACACAAATGACTGTATTTTGACCAAAACATAGTACTTAAATGTTTTGACACAGAAATATGGTATTACGATTCCAAAGGATTCTGTTGACTTGGTTGATACCTTTCCTTTACTCTTTACACAAAACTTTTTTCTCACATGTTTTAACTTCAAAATCTCTCATTTGGGTGCAAATGATTACCCTCGGCTTGTTTTGGACCAAAAATGTAATTTTGGTTTGGAATTGAAGCATAACATTGTCCTTGTATTTTGGGACACCAAAAGTACCTATTTTTGTTCGAAAATGTTATACTGCACTCATTTTTGCCCCAAAAGGACCGTATGGAAACAGAAAGGATTGTATTTGGACCAAAACATAGTACTTAAATGTTTTGACACAGAAATATCGTATTATGGTTCCAAGGAATTCTGTTGACTTGCTTTATACCATTCCTTTACTTATTACTCAAAACTTTTTCCTCACATTTTTTGACTTTAAAATCTCTCATTTGGGTTCAAAAGATTTCCCTCGGCTTGTTTGGGACCCAATGAAATTTTGGTTTGGATTTGAAATATAACATTGTCACTGCATTTTGGGAAACCAAAAGTACCTATTTTTGTTCCAAAATGTTATACTGCACTCATTTTTGCCCCAAAAGTACCATATGGACATAGAAAGCATTGTATTTGGACCAAAACATTGTAAGTAAATGTTTTGACACAAAAATATCGCACTATGCTTCCGAAAGATTCTTTTGACTTGGTTTATATCATTCATTTACTTTTTACTGAAAACTTTTTCCTCACATGTTTTGACTTCAAAATGTCTCATTTGGGTTCAAATGATTACCCTCGTGATATGAACCCACGGAATGGAATCCCTTGAACCCACAATCAATTTGAAAACTCACCCAAGAAAGCCAAGATCAAGTCAATGGATGGAGAATCTAGACCCGTTGAGAACCCGTTTCAAGAACCTAGATTCTATTAAAATCTAGACCCGTTGAAGAACCTGCCTCAAGAACCCAAATTACAACGGAGGAACGCCACAAAGGTTATGATTTACCTTTAATAAGTTCAAAAGTAGGAACGCCACAAAGGTTATGATCTACCTTTGATAAGTTCAAAAGTTCAATCAAGAACAAGAGGAGAAAACTCAACTCACTATGAAAATTCAGTATAATTGTCTGCCTTCAAATGAGGCTACAAAGAGTATTTAAACAAAAACCTAATTAAAATCCTAACCTAGCTAGAACTCTTTTTCCCCACAAATACCCCTGCGTGAACAGTAATTCTAGTTTCTAAAAAGTAACTTTCCTAATAAACCCTTGGCCCAAATACAAGGCCTTTCTCAAGCCCATTTAGTCTAAACTAATAAAAAATAAATCTTTTAATAAATTGAAAGCCTTGAATAACATTAGGCCCAAACTGCCCTAAGTCATATCTTCCACAGCTTGTATCAAGTGGATCAAAATTGGTTCTCCTTCTTTCAAACCCACTTTGATTGTTGGGCTCTTGCTAGCTTCATCCCAAGTGGATTGCACCAATCCTTGCATTGCTTCCTTGATCTTCTTGGCTCTTGATCTTGTAATTGGCCCATCTGGAACTTGCAAAGGATCTTTAAGACTAGGCCCACCTTGGTTCCCATCATTCCCCCTCTCCTCAAAAGGATTCGACCACGAATCTTCGCCTGCATCAAATGGAGAAAGATCAGAAACATTGAAAGTAGCAAAACTTTATACTCACCTGGAAGGTCCACTTTATAAGCATTGTCATTAATTTTCTCAAGAATTTGGAAAGGTCCATCTCCTCGAGGATGTAGCTTGGACCGCCTACGGGCTGGAAATCTTTCCTTTCGCATATGCACCCAAACCCAATCACTTGGTTCAAAGATGACCTGTCTACGTCCCTTGTTGGCTTTGTTCGCATATTGCTCTGTTCTCTTTTCTATGTGTTGCTGGACGCTTTCATGGAGTTTCGTTCACCATCTCAGCCTTCTTTTGACCATCCAAACTAGACCTTTCATTAACTTGTCCTTTCAAGTGCTTCAAGGACTCATGGTCAGGTATGTATGACAAATTCTTTTGGCCAAAGGTAATGTTGCCAAGTTTCCAATGCTCCCACCAATGCATAAAGCTCCTTGTCATATGTCTGGTAGTTCACAGCTGCCCCATTTAGCTTTTCACTAAAATAGGCGATTGACCGCTTCTCTTCTGTGATTGACTTAGTTGTGGGCCATTCCTTGACAGCCTTCACCTTTTCCTCATCCACTGCAATTCCTTTCGCGCTAACAACATAACCAAGAAACACAACTTTGTCCAAATAAAAGGAACATTTCTTTAGATTGGCATTTAGTTTTTCTTTTCTCAAAACAGCAAGCACACAATGCAAATAATCAACATGCTCATCTAAGCTCTTGCTATACACCAAAATATCATCAAAATAGACCACAACAAATCTGCCTAGAAACGCACGCAATGCATGATTCATTAACCTCATGAACGTACTTGGTGCATTAGTTAGACCAAAAGGCATTACCAACCACTCATACAATCCATATTTAGTTTTAAAGGCAGTTTTCCATTCATCACCCTCTTTCATTCTAATTTGATGATACCCACTTTTAAAATCAATTTTACTGAAAATACATGAGCCATGCAATTCATCAAGCATATCATCTAATCTAGGAATGGGATGGCGATACTTTACCGTGATATTGTTGATCGCCCTGCAATCAACGCACATCCTCCACGTCCCGTCCTTCTTTCGCACTAGTAGCACTGGTACTGCACATTGGCTCATGCTTTCCCTCACGTATCCCTTGCTCATCAAATCCTCAACAACTTGCCTTTGAAGCTCCTTTGTCTCCTCTGGATTACTAGTAGCACTGGTACTGCACATTGGCTCCTTTTCACTCTCCTGCAACAAAGAAACAGCCAAACTCTTTTTTGATTAAGAGAAGAAGACTCATTTTCACTCTCACTCTTTCTTTTTTGCTCATCTCTTTTTCACTCTTTCTTTTTTGCTCATTTTCACACTCACTCTTTCTTTTTTGCTCAATCTCTTTTTCACTCTTTCTTTTATGAGCAACCTCACTTTTCAGTTTCAGTTGGTCCTCATAGACTTGGCTTGGAGTTAAAGGAGCAAGCTTGATTGTTTTGCCCCCCTTTACAAAGCTGTACATGTTCTTGAACCCATCATGTGTGACCCTCCTATCATACTGCCACGGCCTCCCCAACAAAATATGGCCAGCATGCATAGGCACAACATCACAAAGCACCTCATCCAGATACTTCCCAATTGAAAAAGTAACTAACACTTGCCTATCCACCCTAACCTCTCCACAATCATTCAACCACTGCAATTTGTATGGTCTAGAGTGTTTTAAGGTTGGTAAATTCAATTTCTCTACCAAAATAGTGCTAGCCACATTAGTACAACTCCCCCCATCAATGATCATACTACATACCTTATTGTTGACGTGGCATCTAGTATGAAAAATGTTCTCTCTCTGTTGCTCTGCATCATCCACCTTAATGTGTGTATTGAGAGCACGCCTAGCAACAAGAGACTCACCTGTCACGGGGTATACCACTCCATCATCATCACTAGCATCAACCAACTCGGGCATCTTATCACTATCATCCTCACTCTCAGTCATCACCTCCCCATTGTCGCGAATAATCATAACCCGCCTGTTTGGACATTGAGAAGCGATGTGCCCTGAACCCAAACACTTAAAGCATTTAATATCTCTGTTCCGTGAAGGTTGAGATTCTACCTTGGGTTTGTTGCTAGTTCCCTCATCTTTTCCCTTAGGTGGTTCGGTCTTTCTCTTTGCTTCAGCTGAATCATTCCTATCCCACTTTGATTTCCAAGTAGTATTAGAAACCGAAGTGTACCTTGCTGTCCCTTTTCTCTTTAACTGTCTCTCCACCTTCATAGCCATGTGCACCATGTCCTCTATCTCCACATAATGCTGCAATTCAATTACATTGGCTATGTCCCTATTCAAACCACTCAAAAATCTAGCCATGGTGGCCTCCCGATCCTCCTCTACATTAGCTCGAATCATCGCCACCTCCATCTCCTTATGGTAATCCTCCACACTCCTAGACCCCTGTGTAAGATTTTGGAGCCTTTGGTAAAGGTCCCTATAGAAGTGGCTAGGTACAAATCTCCGCCTCATGAGAGCTTTCAACTCTCCCCACGTCTCTACAGGCCTCTCAGTATTCCTCCTTCTATTGGTCACTAATTGATCCCACCAAATAATAGCATAATCAGTGAACTCTATTACCGCCAACTTCACTTTCTTCTCTTCAGAGTAATTATGACAATCAAACACTAGGTCTATTTTTTTCTCCCACTCTAGATAAACCTCAGGGTCAGTTCTACCTTGGAAAGATGGTATTTTCATTTTGATGTTCCCAAGGCTTCGATCTACACCATCCCGACCCCCTGGGTTCCACTCATGTCCTCTTTCACGCCTAACTCGTCTATGTCTACCCGACCCAACTTCAGATGCTAAGTCTTCCTCATCCTCACCATCTCCTTCATTCTCATACTCATTTTCAACCCTACGCTCACGTCGCCTCCTATCTCTCCCACCTTGCAGATTTCTAATTGCTGCATCTTGAAGATCCATCCTATCCCTTACTTCACCCAACACAAAGTTCAACCGCTCAAACTGTTGTTGCATGGCTTGCAACACAAAGGATGAGTTATCTGCCTTCCCCTTAGGTGATGAGTCACCCTTATGAGACATCGTAATGTGCTGCAAAAAAAAAAAAATGTTAGTGGAAAACCTCACACACTCCCTTACGTGTTTACACTCGAACAATGGCACTCCACTCGTATTTCACTCTTAATTGGCAATTTTTTTTTTTTTTGATAATAGTCTCACACTCTCTTGCCTTTTACCTCAAGAGTTTTCCCACTCAAGTTCTTCAAGAACTAATTGAACTCAATCAAGAAACAAGAACAAGAACCTTGTTTTATCCCAACTAGTAATTAGGTCCAAGAAACAAGAACAAGAACAAGAATAAGAATAAGGGAATAAAAAACGAATGAAAGAGTAACTATAATGATGTATGCAGCCCCGTTGATGATAAGGCTCATAACAATTTTCGGATTTTTTTTTTTTTTTTTTTTTTTTTTTTTTTTTTTTTTTTTTTTTTTTTTCAGCAACAGATTTGATCACAATAAAACGAATAAGAGATTTGAGCCAACACAAACTCTAGAACAAGAAGTTTAAGCCAACACAAACTCTTGAACAAGAAGTTTCAACCAACACAAACTCTAGAACAAGAAGTTTCATCCAACACAAACTCTTCAATAAGAGGTTTAAGCCAACACAAACACTAGAACAATGGAATTTGGCAGCCACGTTTTTTTTTTTTTTGGTAACCCTAGAACAATGAAGCCCTAGAATCAAATAAGCAAGCAAGAAAAGATAGAATAAGACCTGATTGGAAACCTTGCTCTGATACCAAATGATATGAACCCGCGGGAATGGAATCCCTTGAACCCACAATCAATTTGAAAACTCACCCAAGAAAGCCAAGATCAAGTCAATGGATGGAGAATCTAGACCCGTTGAGAACCCGTTTCAAGAACCTAGATTATATTAAAATCTAGACCCGTTGAAGAACCTGCCTCAAGAACCCAAATTACAAGGAGGAACGCCACAAAGGTTATGATTTACCTTTGATAAGTTCAAAAGTAGGAACACCACAAAGGTTATGATCTACCTTTGATAAGTTCAAAAGTTCAATCAAGAACAAGAGGAGAAAACTCAACTCACTATGAAAATTCAATATAATTGTCTGCCTTCAAATGAGGCTACAAAGAGTATTTAAACCAAAACCTAATTAAAATCCTAACCTAGCTAGAACTCTTTTTCCCCACAAATACCCCTGCGTGAACAGTAATTCTAGTTTCTAAAAAGTAACTTTCCTAATAAACCCTTGGCCCAAATACAAGGCCTTTCTCAAGCCCATTTAGTCTAAACTAATAAAAATAAATCTTTTAATAAATTGAAAGCCTTGAATAACATTAGGCCCAAACTGCCCTAAGTCATATCTTCCACAGCTTGTATCAAGTGGATCAAAATTGGTTCTCCTTCTTTCAAACCCACTTTGATTGTTGGGCTCTTGCTAGCTTCATCCCAAGTGGATTGCACCAATCCTTGCATTGCTTCCTTGATCTTCTTGGCTCTTGATCTTGTAATTGGCCCATCTGGAACTTGCAAAGGATCTTTAAGACTAGGCCCACCTTGGTTCATTCGTAATGAGCAATTGATCCAATAATAAGATAAACTGATGGAGATCAAGGCACCACTTCAAAGGACCTCGTTCAAGTACCAATTGGGCCAGTTACGAGAGCACGAGCAAAGAAGTTCAAGGATGTACTCAACGGACTCATTCAAGAGTTATGGGCTCAAGCAAATTCGTGGAGGCCCTGTACTGAGGCATGATCCACGTGGGCAACAAAGAATCATCACCTTTGATTCAAGTTCTAGAAGGATCCGGTCAAGGCTAAGGCAAGAAATATGGCTTTTAGGATTACTTTCTGGAAGGATAATAAAATCAAATATTATTCTAGAAGCTGATTATTCCATAAGTGACTTTCTTTTCTTGGAGGAGAAGCTAAGGAGTATTCCATAAGTGATTTCTTTTCTTGGAGGAGAAGCTAAGGATTATTCCATATGTCAGATTTCTTTCAGTCTTGGAGGAGAAGCAAATTATCAGACGAAATCTAGCCTTAATTTTAGGATTCTTTATTTGGTCTTTAAGTACTTTCCTTTTATAATTTGTATTCATCTAGGGTTTCAAAACATGCATTATAAATAGCATGGACTCATTGTAATGAGCAATTGATCAATTAATAAGAAAACTGGTGAGGTTTATTCTCTTTGGTTCTTTGAAGAACTACTTGAACTTATCGGGATTTCCCGTGGCGTTCATCTCGACTTATCAAACGGAAACTCCATCACCGTTTGTGGCGTCTTCCTTATACCGAGGTTCTTGTTTGTCATAAACAACGGGTCGAGGTCTTCCATTCGAATCTGTCCATAGAACGATCTTGGGTTCCCTTTCGTTGTTGGGTCTCGTTATTCTTGACGAGGGTTCACATCATCTGGTATCAGAGCACGGTTTCTAGTTCAGGTTTGCCTATCCTTTAACATCTTTCATTCCTTTGTTTCTTCTTTAGCCGTCCATATCATTTATCTCTTCTTAGCAGAATTTCCTTTACCCTATCTGTTCAACCTTTGTTTGTTCTTGTTGATGTCTAAACTATTGTTCTGGTCTCCCATCTCTTAGTTATTTCGAAAATCTTATTTTTATTATTCACAAAAGCTAGTTGCTGATCAAAAAAAAAAAAAAAAAAAAAAAAAAAAAAAAAAAAAAAAAAAAAAAAGAAAAAGAAGAAAGAGAAAAGAAGACAAAAAAAGAAAAGAAAAAAAGGAGTTCAAAAGAAAAAAAAAAAAATTCACTATTCTGTGCTTCCAAAATTTCAAACTGCCATATTCCTTCTAATTCTAATCTGAAAAAAAAAAAAATTCCATATTCCTTGTGTCCAAATCTGAAATTCCTTGATTAATTCTTGGTGAATTGTTGCGGGAAATTTTGAGTTGTTTGTTTAGTTTCAAAAGAACTGAAAGAGAATTATCGAGTGAAAGAGTGGTGAGAACATCGGAGGGTAAAAGCCATATTATTTTGAGTGAAACACGAGTGGAGAGTGATCCACATTCTTGAGTGTAAACACGTAAGGGAGTGATTCGTGAGGTCCTTTCTTTTTTGTTTCTTTTCTCTCTAACCTTTGTTTTGCAGCAATCATGACTTACGATAGTGGTAAGAGCATTGCCGAAGATGAAACAAAATTGGCTGATCCGAAAGTTGTTTATGGAGGCCATGATGAGTGAGATGAGGCGTGTGATGAAGATAGAGATGGAGCAGGTTCACGAACGGATAGATCAAATGGAGAATAGACGTGAGGAGCAAAAACAAAACGGTCGTAATTTGCGTAGAAGGGAAAGAGTTCCAGCGAGGGAGGAGGAAGAAGAGCGTTATGGGTCTGGTTTTGATGAAGAAGAAGATCGGGATTCCATTGTTAACAATAGGAGACCCGGAGGAAGATTTGGAGGAGCTAGGAATCGCGAAGATAACAACTTGGGTGGTATTAAGATGAAGATTCCGTCCTTTCAAGGTAGATCTGATCCTGAGGCATATCTTGAGTGGGAGAAGAAGATGGAGTTCGTGTTCGATTGCCACAACTACTCGGAGACAAAGAAGGTAAAATTAGCTGTGATTGAATTTTCTGAATATGCTGTTACTTGGTGGGATCAGCTTGTGATAAACAGGAGGCGGAATAGAGAACGACCAATAGACACATGGGAGGAGATGAAAGTAGTGATGAGAAAGCGGTTCATTCCAAGTTACTACTACAGAGAGTTGTACAAGAAGCTACAAGGTCTTAGACAAGGGAGTCGAAGCGTAGAAGATTACTACAAGGAGATGGAGATTGCTATGATCCGCGCTAATGTAGAGGAGGATCGGGAGGCCACAATGGCTAGATTTTTACTTGGCTTAAACCGGGAGATCCATGATAAGGTAGAGATGCAGCATTATGTGGAATTGGAAGATATGGTGCATATGGCTATCAAAGTGGAACAACAACTCAAGAGAGGGAGTGGGACACGTGCAGGCCATAACTCTAGTTCTACCTCTTGGAAATCGAGTCATGCCAAGCCGCTGGACAAGTCACAAACTCCCAAACCCGAGCCCAAGTCCGTGACCACCAGCCACGTTCCTCAAGGTAAAACCGAAGCCTCTACCTCTAGGAATCGTGATATTAAATGTTTTAGATGTCAAGGCAGGGGCCACATTGCAAGTCAATGTCCAAACAAGCAAGTCATGGTGTTGCAAGCCAATGGTGAGATTGTGACCGATTGTGAAGATTCTGACACCGACGACATGCCGCCATTGGAGGACGTTTTCGAGGAGGAGTATTTAGCCCCTGACGCATTGACATTGGTGGCAAGAAGAGCATTGAGCTTGCAAGCAAAAGGAGTCGATGAAATACAGCGGGAGAACATCTTTCACACTAGGTGCTACGTTAAAGACAAGGTATGTAGTGTGATTATTGATGGTGGTAGTTGTACTAATGTTGCAAGCACAATTATGGTGGAGAAATTGGGATTGCCCATGGCAAAGCACCCTAGACCGTACAAGTTGCAATGGCTAAATGATAGTGGTGAGATAAGGGTGAACAAGCAAGTGCTAGTTGCATTTCGAATCGGTAAATACGAAGATGAAGTGATGTGTGATGTAGTACCGATGCAAGCAGGACATTTATTGCTAGGGCGTCCATGGCAGTTCGATAGGCAAGTGAAGCATGATGGCTTTACGAACAAGTACTCTTTTGTACTTAATCAACGATTAATCACTCTTGTACCATTGACACCGCAGCAAGTATACGAGGATCAAGTGAGATTACAAAAGGAGAGTGATCAAAAGAAAGAGAGTGAGCAAAAGAAAAAGAGTGAAAATCAGAGAGGGGCCGAGAAAAATGAGAGAGAAAAAGAAAATCAAAGTTCGGCCCTTGAGAGAAAATCAGAGAGAACACAAAAGAATTTCTATGCAAAAGTGAGTGAGATCAAGCGAGCAATGTTTTCAAATCAGCCGATGATTGTACTTTTGTACAAAGAGGCACTTTTAAACACTAACGAACTAGACCTTGCTTTGCCTAGTTCTATTGTTTCTCTTTTGCAGGAGTACGAGGATGTCTTCCCCGAGGAAACACCACATGGGTTACCTCCAATCCGAGGGATTGAACATCAAATTGATTTTGTGCCCGGTGCAACCATTCCAAACCGACCAGCTTATAGGAGCAATCCCGAGGAGACAAAGGAGCTTCAACGGCAGGTAAGTGAATTGCTGGAGAAAGGGCATGTGAGGGAGAGCATGAGCCCATGTGCGGTTCCGGTCTTACTTGTACCTAAGAAGGATGGGACGTGGAGAATGTGCGTTGATTGCCGAGCCATCAACAACATAACGGTAAAGTATCGTCATCCTATCCCACGCTTAGATGATATGTTAGATGAGCTGCATGGTTCTTGCATATTTTCTAAAATTGATTTAAAGAGTGGTTATCATCAAATTAGGATAAAAGAAGGAGATGAATGGAAAACCGCCTTTAAAACAAAATATGGTTTGTATGAATGGTTAGTTATGCCTTTTGGTTTGACTAATGCTCCGAGCACCTTTATGAGACTTATGAACCATGTTTTGCGCACATTTATAGGCAGATTTGTTGTTGTCTATTTTGATGATATACTCATTTATAGCAAAAACCTAGATGACCATGTAGTACATGTGAAATCCGTTTTAGATGTGCTGAGGAAAGAAAGGTTGTTTGCTAATTTAAAGAAGTGCACTTTTTACACCGATAAGCTTGTATTTTTGGGATTTGTTGTTAGTGCACAAGGTATACAGGTTGATGAAGAGAAGGTACGTGCAATCCAAGATTGGCCGAGCCCCACAAGTGTAGGTAATGTTCGTAGTTTTCATGGACTTGCTAGTTTCTACCGGCGGTTCGTGAAGGACTTCAGTAGCTTAGCCGCACCGCTTACTGAAGTGATCAAGAAGAACGTTGGATTTCGGTGGGGAGAAGAACAAGAGAAGGCATTTCAATTGATCAAAGAGAAGCTGACTAACGCACCTTTGTTGTCTTTACCTAACTTTTCTAAAACGTTTGAAATTGAATGTGATGCTTCAGGTGTTGGTATAGGCGCCGTTCTTATGCAAGAAGGACGACCAATTGCTTACTTCAGCGAGAAACTCAGCGGGGCAGCCTTAAACTACCCAACTTATGACAAGGAGTTGTATGCATTGGTTCGGGCTTTAGAAACATGGCAGCACTACCTATGGCCTAAGGAGTTCGTGATTCACACCGATCATGAGTCCTTGAAACACTTGAAGGGCCAACACAAGCTAAACAAAAGGCATGCGCGATGGGTGGAGTTCATAGAGACATTTCCATACGTCATTCGGTACAAGCAAGGTAAGGAGAATGTAGTCGCCGATGCACTTTCTCGCAGGTATGCCTTACTCTCCACACTTGATGCAAAATTGCTTGGTTTTGAACACATTAAAGAATTATATGCTGAAGACCACGAATTTTGTGAGGAATATCGAGCTTGTGAGAAAATCGCCTCTGGTAAGTTCTTTAGGCTTGATGGATTTCTATTTCGAGAAAATAAGAGAAAATATTCTATGCTATGCGTGCCTAACTGTTCTATGAGGGAGTTATTAGTGCAGGAATCACATGGTGGGGGATTAATGGGACATTTTGGAGGTTGCAAAGACTTTAGCTATTTTGCAGGACCACTTCTATTGGCCTCGCATGAAACGAGATGTCGAACGGATTTGTGGTAGATGTGTCACATGCAGGCAAGCTAAATCCAAAGTGCAGCCCAACGGTTTGTATACTCCTTTACCAATTCCTAGTGAGCCTTGGATTGATATTTCAATGGATTTTGTGTTAGGTTTGCCTAGGACTAAACGTGGAAGAGATTCCATTTTTGTGGTCGTGGATAGATTTTCTAAAATGGCACATTTTATTCCATGTCACAAAACGGATGATGCTTCGCATGTTGCTGATTTGTTCTTTAGAGAGATTGTGAGATTACATGGCATGCCTAGGACAATTGTTTCGGATAGAGATGCTAAGTTCTTGAGCTATTTTTGGAAGACTTTGTGGTGTAAGCTAGGTACTAAGCTATTGTTTTCCACTACTTGTCATCCACAAACTGATGGTCAAACTGAAGTAGTAAATAGGACTTTGTCTACTCTATTGAGGGCAATCATTAGAAAGAACATCAAAACATGGGAGGAATGTTTACCACATGTTGAGTTTGCATATAATAGAGCTGTTCATTCTGCTACCAAATTTTCGCCATTTGAAATTGTATATGGGTTTAATCCTTTAACTCCATTGGATTTATCTCCTTTACCTTTGACGGAGCACGTTAATTTAGATGGCAAAAAGAAAGCTGACTTTGTGAAGCAGATTCATGAGAAAGCAAGACTCAACATTGAGCGAAGAACGGAGCAATATGCCACACCAAGCCAACAAGGGACGTCGCCAGCTGGTTTTTGAACCCGGAGATTGGGTTTGGCTGCATATGAGAAAAGAAAGATTCCCGGCGAAAAGACGTTCCAAATTGCTCCCAAGAGGAGATGGTCCTTTCCAAGTCCTCGAGCGTATCAATGACAACGCTTACAAGCTAGATTTACCTGGTGAGTACAATGTAAGTGCCACTTTTAATGTTACTGATTTGAGTCCTTTTGATGTAGGTGATGATTTGAGGGCAAATCCTTTTCAAGAGGAGGGGAATGATGGAGATCAAGGCACCACTTCAAAGGACCTCGTTCAAGTACCAATTGGGCCAGTTACGAGAGCACGAGCAAAGAAGTTCAAGGATGTACTCAACGGGCTCATTCAAGAGTTATGGGCTCAAGCAAATTCGTGGAGGCCCATTGGGCATGATCCACCTGGGCAACAAAGAATCATCACTTTGATTCAAGTTCTAGAAGGATCCGGTCAAGGCTAAGGCAATAAATTGGCTGGCTTACTTTCCTGGAAGGATAATTCCAAATCAAATATTATTTGAAGCTGATTGACAACCATTTCAGTGACTTTCCATAATTTTGGAGGAGAAGCCTCCATTTTAGGACTTTTCCATTTCAGAGTGATTTCTTTTCAGTCTGGCACCTTCCAAGCTAGACTTTTCCATTTCAGACTTTCAATCTATTTCAGTCTATTTTGGAGGAGCTAAGCTAATTATCAGACATTATTAGCCTTAATTTTAGGATTCTTTAATTTTAGTCTTTTAGTAACCAAATTCCTTTCTCTTTATTTGTATGAAGCATCTAGGGTTTCAAAACAGGTTATAAATAGCCTGCACTCATTGTAATAGAGCACATCATTGATCATTAATAAAAACTGGTGAGGTTTATTCTCTTTGGTTCTTTGAAGAACTACTTGAACTTATCGGGATTTCCCGTGGCGTTCATCTCGACTTATCAAACGGAAACTCCATCACCGTTTGTGGCGTCTTCCTTATACCGAGGTTCTTGTTTGTCATAAACAACGGGTCGAGGTCTTCCATTCGAATCTGTCCATAGAACGATCTTGGGTTCCCTTGCGTTGTTGCGTCTCGTTATTCTTACGAGGTTCAATCAATGGTGTACACTTTACCAAAGTCACATCCCAATGTACTTTCTTGATAATCTAGTTGCCAAACTTAAGTTGATCTCTCATCCTTCACCTTAAATTTGAGAGGGGTTGTAAACGTTAGTTTTACCTTTCACTGGGCTTCATGAATAAGCCCATCTTAACATCTTCATCTTTATTGTTAATGGTTCTACACAAACAATGTACTTTGATTTCCTTCCTTTCAAATTCTTAACATATCTTTATTGTTATTGTTATGAATTCCAACATTTTCATAACACGTCTTTATTGTTATGGTTCTACACAAATAATGTACTTTGATTTCATTCCTTTCAATAAATTCTTATCTTTTATAAATAAATAAATAAAAAAGATTGAATAAGAAATTGCGTGAGAGGGAGAATGAATAAGAAGACAAGAAAAGGAAAAATAAAAAATAAAAGAAATCAAAGTAACCTTCATTTCCTTTTTCCAACATGATATTCATTAGCTACATATGTGCAATAGCTAACAAGCCACCGTCCACCCACCGTATTCTTGATCCAAGAATATTTTCAATTTTTTTTTTTTTTATATGTTTTTGACGTTAAGAATCTTGAATCTAAAGTATTAAATTACAATTGTATGTAAAAGTGAGATTATTATATGAAACAAAATCTGTCAAAGACTTGGTTCTTCAACGTGGGATCTGTTGTCTTGTGAGAAAACTTGTTCATTGTCGCACATTGGAAAAATAAAAGAGAATAATACACTTTCTCCTCTATAAATATTACACTCCACCATGAATTTTAAATATGAGGGTGGGGGCTATATTAATTTATGGGCCTACCATTCATTAATTAAATGTTGGGTTGCCTTGTGCGAGCCAAACATTTAATGTTAAATGTTGGGTTGTATGAACCAAATATTTAATGTTTGGTTGCCTTTTGTGTAGGCATACATTTAATGTTGGATTAACATTTATATAGATCTAACATATAAGTATTATTTTTTAAATAAAAATTTTTAGCATTAAAAGTGATCAAACCAGTTGAACCGGTCTGGTTCCCGGCTTTTAATCACTTTTTCTTCATTTTCGGATTTTTAAGAGAATTGGACCGGATTAAGTACCGGTCCCCGATTGAACCGACCGATCCAGTTCGGTTTTTAAAACCATGTTTATGCCTCCTAAAAAAAAAAAAAAAAATTGCCAAGATCCTTATAGCTCAATTAGCATTAATTGGTCTCATTCTTGAAAGAACCGTGATTCAAATCTCTCTTCTCTCACCTACTGAATTATAAAAAATAATAAAAAATAAAAAATTATGTATATATATTTTACTTGCATAATTAATAGGTTTGAAGAAAAAAAATTAAAAATTAAAAAATCCATAGAACCTCAGGTACTATTGTGACTATCAACTCCTTCATCAAAAAACTTATAAAGCGTGTTTGGTCATTGGATTTATAACATGTTTTCATTTTATTTATTTATTTATTTATTTTTTTTTTTTTTTTAAGTGTTCCAAAATGTTTTTCGGACTTTTTATAAAAACTTGTTTTCAAACTGTTTTCATGCTTGTTTCTTTTTTAAACAAGTTTCCAAACATGCTTTTAAAAATTATTAGTGATGTGTATGGAAAAATCCGACCAGCTCAGACATAGAAGAACCTTGACGTGTTTTAAGCTTACTAAGACATGACTGGATTTCTTAAATTCAACTTGAGCAACCTAGGACGAATGTCGAGGAAGAGAAAGATCTTGACGTGGCACCTTAGCTTGGTCTCAACTGAGGTAACTGACATGGTAGCCTAGCCTAATGACGCCAAAGGTCGACTTGGGTGTCTACTTGGTATGATGATGACGTGTTTACTCGGCACCAACTGTTTAAGTGGAGTTGATGATGTGTTAACTCGACTAAAGCACACTAAAGTATCCAAGGGGTTCCATTAACACACCAGTTGTTGGATTAAAATAAGACTAGGGGTGTAAGGCAAACCGTTGCCACCGACAAAACTGCATCCACCGAACCGAGCTGCACCTCCTCCACCGGCAACTGCAGATGCTGGTCCTCTTCATCGGCAAGGAAGACCACCCCACCAATTGGTACGGCGCGGCGAGTGGTGATGGAGTTCTTAGACCGCCGGCGAACCGAACCGCATTGATTCAAGGCTTGTGTAAGTTTTTTTTTTTTAAATTCCCCTTTTACCCCCAACTGAAGAGCCCATAAAGGAAACTATAAACTGATTACACTGTAATTAGGATAAGATTTAGGAAGGAAAGGATCAAAGATCACGATTCAGATTCGCCGATTCAGTGATTCACAAAATCACAAGTCCCAACTCAGGATGACAACAATGTTTAACCCTAGGAAATTGGGGATTTTCTTTTTCTATTTCTTTCTTCTCTTTTCTCAATTCGCAGTTTCACACACAGCCAGTCAGCCGCCAGCCTTTCTCTCTCTGGGTCTCAGTCTCTCACACCTCACCCCACCTCTACAGGTTTGGGAATTTCTTTACTCCTTTCGACCGGCAGCAAGTAGGAACACCCAACAGCCAACAAGTCAACAGTCAACACTATAAACAAGTTAGAATTTCTTTGGGAATTTGAGAATTTGAGAATTTTGTAGTTGTTTTATTGAGAATTTTTTAATTGTGCTGTTGAGAATTTGAGAATTAGAAAGAATGGGACTTGTAGTGCAGGGAGCTTAAATTGATTGTTTAATTTCAGAATCATCACTAAGAATTGATTGTTTTATTTGGTTGTTGTTGACTGTTGTGTTATGTTGTGTTGCACACTTGCACAGTTGCACTGCTTGTTGGGAATTGTTGTGAATTGTGATGCACTACTGCTCTAAATTCTAATGCTCTTTTAGTTTGATTGTGACGTGTATTTATTTTTTTTTTTCAATGACCTTGCCCCTAGATGGATGCTTCATCAAATCCTAATCCAAATGAACCAAATCTACCTACACCGACTGACCCTATTATTATACTAGATGAACCAACTCTCCCTACAGAATCACAACCTATTCCAAGTAATACGAAACAATTTAAAGAGCCGACATCAAAGGTTTGGGAGCATTTTACTAAGTTAGGTAGAGGTAATCCAGAAGAGCCTAAGGCAACATGTAACTATTGCAAAAAACCATACAAGTGTCATTCTAGAAAGAATGGGACCTCGACCTTGTGGGGACATGTCAGAAATTGTAAGAAGAATCCGAAGAATAAAAACAATGACAAGCGTCAACCAACAATTGCTTATCATTACAAAAAGGCTGCTGTTGAAGGAGAGAATGATACTAAAGAAATTGAAGTGCACCAATTTTCCATTAAGAAGATAAGGTTAGCTCTTGCTAAGATGATCATTGTAGATGAACTACCATTCAGATTTGTGAAGCATGAAGGTTTTAATTATTATATGAACGTAGTTGAGCCTAGGTTTCCCATTCCCTCTCGTGTCACAGTAACAAAAGATTGTATGAAACTTTATCTTAATGAGAGGAAAAAATTGAAAGATGTTTTAAGTAAGAAGGGGCAAAAGGTTTGTTTAACTACTGATACTTGGACTTTCGTACAAAACCTTAACTACCTTTGTTTGACATGTCATTTTATTGATAGTGATTGGAAGTATCAAAAGAGAATTTTGAACTTTTGTTTAGTTCCTAATCATAGGGGGGAAACAATTGGAAAAGTGGTTGAGAAGTGTTTGAAGGAGTGGGGTATAGATATTGTCTTAACAATTATAGTTGATAATGCAAGCTCCAATGATGTGGCTATTGATTATTTGAGGAGGAAGATGAAATTGAAGGAGAGTTGCATTGTGGGATGTGAGTTCTTACACATGAGATGTTGTGCACATATATTAAATTTAATTGTGCAAGATGGATTGAAAGACATTCATGAGTCTATTGCTAAGGTGAGAAATGCAGTACAATATGCAAAATCATCTCCAAAAAGGTTTGAAAAATTCTTAGAAGCTGTTAAGGATGCAAACATTCAGTGTAAGAGTTTGCTTTCACTAGATGTTCCTACTAGGTGGAATTCCACTTATCTTATGCTAGAGGCGGCTGAGAAGTTTGAGAGAGCTTTTGATAGATTGATCAATGATGATGAGCAATACATGGATTATTTCGAAGAACCTGATAGAAAATGGGAAAAAGCCCAAAGGTCCTCCCCGCTCTCTTGATTGGGAAAATGCTCGGTTGCTTTGTAAGTTTCTTAGACTTTTTTATGAAGCAACTTTACGTTTCTCTGGATCATTAATTGTCACTTCTAATTCTTATTTTCATAAGCTTGTGGGTATTTAAAATGAATTGTATAAATTGTGCAATCTTGATGGTGATTCTCTCTTGAAGAGGATGGCTGAAGGTATAAAGATGAAATATGAGAAATATTGGGAAAATATTGAGAAGATGAATTTGTTGTTGTTTGTAGCTGTTGTACTTGATACAAGATACAAGATGAAATATATTGTTTACTGATTCAATAAGTGGTATGATAAACCAAAGGCAAAGAATATGGTTGAGAAGGTGAGAGGAGCTATAGATAAGTTGTATGCCCTTTATGCAACTGAATTTGAAACAGCATCCTCAAGTGCTACTGTTAGTGCTAGTGGCAGTGGTAGTTGTGTGAGTTCTGATGTTGCTTCAAGCTTTATGTCAAGTGCTAGTGATACACATGATCCATGGAAGTCAACTGTTGAGGAGTTCCAACACCATTTGGCTCAAGAGGATAATGGTGAATGCAAAACTGAGGTGGACCAGTATCTTTCAAAAGCAAGTGAGCCACCATGTGCTTTGGGTTTTGATATTTTGGGTTGGTGGAGAGTGAATTCCTCCAAATATAAAATCATTTCTCATGTAGCATGAGATGTCATGGCAATTTCGGTGTCTATTGTTGCATCTGAGTCGGCCTTTAGCACAAGGGGTTGTGTTTTAGATTCTTTTAGGAGTTCATTGTCTCCTTTAACCGTTGAGGCTCTTATTTGTTGTCAAAATTGGTTAAGAAGCACATCTTCACTAGTCAAGCTTCGGGAAGCCAAGGACGAAGTGCAAAGTATTGATGAAGAGCTTGAATTGGGTAATTTATTTATACTATATCTATATGTGCAATTCTCTATGAATTTATTTTTTACTTGTTTATTTATTTACTAACATTTCTTTTTTTCTTTTTCTTTTTTCCTAGAATTACCTAAGGTTAATACTGATGTTTGAATGAAGTTGGGAGCCTTGGAGTTGGAGATTGAATGTAATGTGCTTGATTGCTTGCTACAAGAATAAAGGATACGACATGTTATCTTAGTTTTTATTATTTTTTTGGAAGTATACCATTTTTTATTGGGTTGTTATTTAAACTTTAAAGTAGTAGACAATTTTTTTTTTGGAAGACTTGAGATTGGAAATTATGATTTATGCAATTGAGATATGCATGTTATAATTGAGATTTTCTTTATTAAATATTTTTTTCTTTTAAATATTCAGGTTGAGATTGGAAACATTTATATTTGTATGCTATAGACTATAGTTAGCCAAATTTTTGAGTTGCTATAAAAATGGATTTTTTAGATTAAAATTGAACAATTGGGCTGCCGAATCCAGCCCAAATGAGTTCAACTCAAACCGTAAGACTGCACCTACACTGCACCGTACCAAACCGCACCGCACCGCACCGCGTCAAAACCAATCTTAATAGGTGCAGGTGCAGGTGCGTATAATAGGAAAACCGCACTATAAAGTGTAGGTGCAAAAATCCGGAGAAAACTGCATCACACTTCACCGATTACACCCCTAAATAAGATTGTTATAATCCAAAAGGGAAGTTATTCACGTAATCGTTACAAAAAGGGAATGTTATGAAGAATAATGGAGATGTTACCACAATAATGTCTAGGCAACAAAGATGGAGTCATTCCCATCCTCAAAAAGGATAAAAAGGGAGAGAAAGAAATTCCGAGGTTGGTAAGAATGCTTTTGATACCACCAATAGTTAGTTTGGATTATTCACTTAAATATCGGAGACAATTTGGCCAGTTCAGTCTAGTACGGTAGTACCCCTCAGGCCATAGTGTTTTTGTTTATTGCAAGTCTTCCAAGGCTCCTTTGGAATAATGACCGACTGAGATTTTTTACATCATCGATTAGGATTTGTTGAAATTACCTATCTATACTTGTTCCTTGTCTACCTAATTATTTGTCAATCTTTACAATGAAATTAGCATGTTAGAAAATATTACTTACTAAGTTACTATTAGGCTGGTAGATTAAAAAATCTTATAATTTAGAGAGAAAAAAATGATCAAAATTTTACAAGTTTTAAGGAAAATACTATATTAAAACACAAAATTATGATTACATGATCAAAACAATTGAATATATATGTTAAATTTTATTTTAAATTACTTGAAGCTTTTGGTAATAGATATTTGGGTAAATTACAATAGCTTCCCCCGAGGTTTGAAGAAATGTCGGAAACTTCCTCCTATTTTTATAAACGGTTACGACACTCCATCCCTTAAGGTTTTGATTTATATAGCAAATAACCCCTAATGAACATTGTTGTTCATTACAAATTGAGTCAAAATACAAACATTTCAGATTAATTTTCTTGCAAAATAATGCTTACTTGCCAAATTGGTTGTATGATAAGAAAAATAATAATCTCAAGTGCTAAGTTTGAAATACATGACGGAATTTCTGATATTTTCATAAACCTCTAGGGAGTGATTTATCCATTAATAAATCACATGATATTTTTGTAATACAGTTTAATTTAAAATAAACAATCTTAATAATCAATTTGTAGCTGCTTATCATAGAGAGAAGATGGTTGTGCTTAATAATTAATCAACCACATATCAAAAACACTTAATTTTGCCACTAAATTATGATATATAATCAAAATAATTAAAATAAATATGAAATTATTTGAGAATTTTGATTTTAGAATTATAGTGAGAGTAGAATTTTAAATTTCTTAAAACTTAGGAAGATAGTCATTTGATGTAATTATGATTTCTAGTATCTAACTTTTATTGTATAATATAACTTTTGAATATTAAAATTTCTCCCATCTTTTAAAAGTAGCAATTAAATTAATAAAGTTTGTTTTAAAATTGAAACCCATTGAACGTAGTTTCAAGTTCATTTAAAAAAAGGATATTAACATTTATTTATCATTAATATTTCTTTATCTAAATGAAATTGAACAAACTTTTTCAGGATATTTTATTCATATATTTATTTTTTGGTTGGGACATTTGAACCTTTGAAGTGGTACCAGAGTTCCTACTGAACCCCACAAGGCCACAACCCATTTTACCTTATCACCACACGTGCAGTGCAGTAGGTACAAACGCCAGGCCCAGAATTGGTTGCTGAGGTCAAATATGCACAATTCTGGAAATAAAACATGCACATCAAAATTCAGGCAGGAAAAAAGAAAAATAAAATAAAATAAAAACATGTTGAAATTAATAAAGAAAAGTAATAAAATAAATAAAACAAATAAACCTGATTTAATCATAAAATATTAAATTAGAAGTATTCTTTTGCTTTTATTAGGAGTTCTTCTAATACTAATATATCACCTTTTATGTCATTTTAAATCAACAATAATGTAATGATAGTCTAGTAGTACTAACAATCTTTGTAATATTCCGTGTTTGTGATTCGAATCCCACTTCACCCTCATCCACTAAATAATGTAATGAGTTTCATTGCATTATTTAGGTGTTGTAATTTAAAATTTTTAATTAAATTTAATAATGTGATTTATTAATCAATATAGTACAACTTCAAAGAGTGATGAATTTAATTAGGAAACTACAACATCTAAATAATTATAAGTAAATTTTATCATTTTTTAAAAAATTACATCATCTTTTTAATTAAATTGTAATTAATTTAGATTTAGCCTATTTTACATGTACTCTAATTTATTTATTTTAATCAATATGATATTTTCCACAAAATTTTTATATATATCATAACCAAGTAAACAAAATAAATTTATTCTAACATATCTTTTTACTAAAGAAGCCTTGGAAAAGGTTAAGCCAGAGAAGAACAAAAAAAAAAAAAAGGTTAAGCCAGAGTCACTTTCCGCATTTACTGCAAACACTTTTATAACCTCTTGATATTGAATTTTCTTTATATTATATATATATTTACAATTAAAAAAACCAAAATAGAAAAAGTTACTAGTGCTAGATTCAACTATAAATCAGAAAGCAAGAAAGTTCATCAGGTTTCTGCAAAATATATAACTATAGGATACACTGTACGTTTTTAAGTCATCATCATTATGGCTATAGTTAGATAGATACTACTCTTTATCTGTCTCTTTGTCTGTCTTTTGTTTTCTTTTGCTTAGGTTCTTGTGCTGCTTTCTTTGAAGATCTTTCTTTGCCTCTTCATCGATTCATGGCAGCAAGTCCAGATCGTACAACTGGTACCTCTTCAACACTTGTTTTCATTCAGTTTATCAAGTTTTGATCTTGATGTTGTTTGTTATGTTTTTATTTATTTATTTATTTGTTTATTGGTCTTGTTGGGTGTTTTGCTGTGATGGGTTTTCTATGAAGTCAAATGAATTGTGTGGAATTGGATTGTCCTTGAAAAGGTTGGTATTTTTGGTGGGTGGACTTTGGTGCTTGTGTGTGGTGGGTTTGATGGGATCTTTAACACTCTGTTTTTTTTTTTTGGTTTGTGTTGTGGGGTTTGTCTGTAAAGTTTGTTTGTTGATCTGTTTTGCTTGGAGGCTAAGGTGTACTCTATATTGAGATCTGGGATCTGGGTATTGCGAGTTTTGGGTGTTTTTGATCATCTATGAACTACTTTTAATCATTTTCTTCTCTTTTTAATTTATTTGTATACTTTGTAGATCACTTTGGTCAAAGAATTGTTGTTGCGGTAAGTAAGGATTAGTCCAGAAGTGTGGATGTGTTGTTTTAATCCTGTAAATATCAAGATGTTAGCTAGTGTTATGATAATTCACAGTTTATGGAATTTGTTTCAAGATTGGCAGGAAATATTCATGTTAAAGAGGTAGAAATGGACCAAATTGTGCTCCATTAAATTAGTATATTAGGTGCACACCTGATATTTATTTACGCAAAGCATTGTCAATGTGAGATTGCATTAGATGTCAAAAGGGAAAATAATTCTATGTGAGATAAAAAACAAGAGATGATAACTTTTCTGGAGCACGATCAGCCTATTGCTAATCCTACGGCTTGCCTTTAGTGTCCTTCACTATGATACTAATGCGTAATCACTATCATCAGTGGCTGACTTTACTTGAGAGGGGGAAGGGGATATATGTTGTTCGTTAAATTAGTATTGAGATAGATGAAGTGGGGGGTGGGGGTAGGGAAGTGCAAGTGGAGTTTTTTTTTGTGAAGGTTGGGTATTTCGACAAGTTGAGTAGAAAGTTTTTAAGATTCCCGTGGTATATTATGTTTGCTTTAGAGCATTATGGGTACTTATAAAAAAAGAAAGAAAGAATTTATGATTATATAACCAATTGTGGACATGGTGAGAGAAGGCATACCCTAGTCCAGAGGATCAATTTAAGTTATCATGTGAGGGGGAGTGTTAGAATTATGGTTAAATGATTAAATTCACCATTTCCTAATAGCTTTAACTTTTGGGACAATCAGTAATCTATTAGTTATAAATTTTACAATTGAAGCCCCTAAGGTTAGTTTTTATTCGTTGGAAACAAGGTTAAATTTAGTAAAGATCCACTTCCCCAATTAAAAAATTCATGAAAACAAAAGGGAAAAAAGAAAGACTAGGAAAAATCAAGAAAGATAGGCACTTTTTTTTTTTTTTTTTTTAAGTTATCAGTGTTTGGGTCCGTGCAATCTCCATTTCTGCGAGGTCAATTAATTATAAATAAAATTCCACCTTTTTTTGTACTTATAGGGGATCTGCTTCATCATCATTTTAGTCTTGTCATTCTTCATTATAAATTAATAGTGAGACTGTTGATGTATACTGACAACTTTTAACTTTAAAACTATTCATGTTCTTCATTTATCATGTGTGCATAGGTGTGCACGTGTGGATTTGTGCGCACATATTTATAGCTTCAAGTTGTCCTATGCCCGAATTTAGCTTTGGTTGGTCAATAATTTGTACTGCCTGTGTTTCTAAGACTCTACTAAGTCACTGAGCATACTGATCATGGATGCAGAAGAGAAACCTGCTGAACCAGATATCAAGAAGGAACAGGTAGTTGTCAACCCACGGCAATCTCTTCCGTTCTATTGCTTTTTCTATCTACAGTTGGAAGAAAATATCTTAGTGTTAATCCTTCATCTGTATATGTGTTCTCAGCCTCATTCTGTGAAAAGTGAGAGGTCAGTTTCTCCTAATGCTTCTCAGGATGCTACCACTATAGTCCATCCAAGGGATGCTGCTGGCCAAGTTGGATCTTTGGGTTCAGGTGGAGATCACTCTGTTTACCCACCTAATGTCTATGCTCCTCAGGCTCAGCCCTTCTACTATCGAGGTTAGTTATTCATTCCTCGGGATCTGGATGGAAGCCATATAATATTAGGCTGTTGCAGCTTAATCCAGCCTGAATAGTTTCCTCTTTTTTTTTTTTGTTAGTCACCTTCCTGAATATAAACCATTACAACAATCATCTTTTAAAATATTATTAAATGCTTATAATGTGTCCAGATCTCTGTGTAGATGTAGATGCAGTTACATCAAACCTGAAGTTTGCTTTTAGTGCAATTAGTTCTGAATTTTTATAAATTTTTGGGTATCTAATCCAACATTCAAATATAGAAAGTTTGTTAGATTTAGACTTCAGGTTCAAAATTTGTTGCTTTGGCTATCGGTTTGCATTTATAAAGTTGAGTTAGTCATCATGAGACTGAAACTGAATTTATGAATTTCTTTTTCCTCTCAATATATGTGATGTGTGGTTATCACATTACTGTGCCCTTGAGTTTAAATTCTGAAAATTGGATAATTTAAGGAGAGAAATATTATTACTTGTGTGCTTGTTGATAGAATATCTAGCCAAGATGGTTAGTGCAATCAATAGGATACCATTTTCAGGCTGTGTTATGGTTAGAGCTTCAATGGCAATGTATTGTATCCCTGCAGTTGTCCTCTATCTTATTGTCACTTATGTAAAATAAGATACCACTTTCTTATCTGTGATGGAACTCCAGGTTATGAAAATGCCAGTGGTGAATGGGATGAATATCCTCCATATGTCAATGCTGAGGCACTGGAAATCGGATCTCCTGTAAGTATTTTTCTCTTCCTCTCATATTGGCATCTTCTTTCTTAGATTAATCATTCTGTATTTTTCTTTGTTTTTTTGAAATTAATTAGGGTGTCTACAATGACAATCCTTCTCTTATGTTCCATTCTGGATATGGCTACAACCCGCAAATGCCATATGGACCATATTCCCCGGTCACAACACCTTTGCCTTCTGTAGGTGGAGATGCACAGTTATACTCCCCCCAGCAATATCCGTTCTCAGGGCCACCTTATTACCAGCAGTTAGTTCCTCATAGCATGGCATATCTTACTTCGCCAACTCCAGTTTCACAGCCAGAGCTTACCAACTTAGTAAGTGTTGACCAACAAGGTGATAGCATGATTTTTGGACAAAGGCCTGGTTATCCTCCTGTGGGATCCTTTGGCAGAGCCAGTTTTCCTGCAAGTCCTGGTGGTCTAGGTTTTCATGATGCTCAGCAAGGAATTGATGGGTTAAGATCTGGAGGAATTTGGTCGGATTGGTCTAAACCTTCAGACAGGCAGAGGTCTTTGATGCCATTCTCGCCAGCAGTATCTCCACAGCCTATTGGCCCACTCGGCTCATTTGGACAGAATGTTGGAATGGTTTGTTCTCTCACATGTGCATATCTATTTATGGACATTCTTTTGAAGATCTCATTTTATTTTACTGATTCTTTGCCAACAATATAGCAGACCTGCGGTTCCTTTTCTTCTATTAAAGTCAGGAGAAAGGGAAAATTTAGATATTATTCTAAGTACATGATGTTATATCCTCTAAGTGAGAATTTTTAAATCCTGGTTACTTTTAATGCAAGTGCTCACTTATTCTAATCTTATATGTTAGAAGTAACATAGGCATTTTGGGGACTGTCTTCATTTAATGAAAAAGACATTAGCCGTATATGCACAGTGTCAAAATATTGTCTGTACTTTCAGTCAGCAAGTTGAAGGGTGCTTTTAGAATTGGTGAAGCCCATAGACAACTCATTTAGCTTATCTTTAATGTCTTTGTTGCAGAAGACAAATAGAAAAATAGTAATGTTTCTAAAATTATTCCCTACTGTCCCTTCAATGAGACCCAGGAACCTATTTTGTAAAACTTGTTAAGATTTAGTATAGGATATTCATTATTTTGTTGTTCTTTATTTCATAGTTAATGCGCCAATAAACTTTGAGCTAAATGGCATTTCTCCGTTTTAAGAATGGGATGGTAGGTGAGGTCATGGGCTTAAGCCCTATAGGGTGTGTGTGTGTCATTTTACCATAAAATACATGTATTTAATTGTTAATGCTAATTGCAATTTATTTGTCACATGCTTGATGCCCACCCACATATATAACAAGATTCCCTTATTAGATAATTGGAGTTGCAATGCATTAATTTGGCTTGTGTGTTGTGAGTTGGTCCAAAACCTTGAAAATATGTCCTAATTCTGTTTCAAGCAAGTATTGGAACCATACTTACTGGTTTCTTCCATGGAGTTTTCTTTGTAGCCCACTTCTGGAAATGATGAGTGATTTTTAAAATAATGATGACAACTTAAAAAAAAGGAGGTAAAACAGTGAGAACAAAGTGTTGAGTGTGTCAAATTCCTAGTAAACTTTTGAATGGTAAATGCTTCCAAATGATATAGGTTAGAATAATGATTAAGTGAATAAATTCAACATTTCGTATCAGCTTAAGATTTAGGGATATACAACAGTTTATCATAATGTCAGAACAGATGGTCCTAAATTTGAACCCTATCATTACTTTACCTCTCATTTGAAAGTTACAAATTCCATGTGTTGGGCCCTACTTATTGAGGGGGAGTTTAGGCTCATATGTGAAGGGGAATGTTAATAATGGTTAAGTGATTAATGTGATTAACTTCAAACTCGGAATGCAAGATTTATCTAAATGGGACTGAAGAATTTAAGATCTAACTTGAGCCTTTGTAATTGGATGTTCATTAAAGTGGGAGCTTAACTGGAAACCTTGTGTAACCATTGCTTCTCTTTGATCATTATGGAAATGTCTGCTTATCTTCCATGTACCTGCTGCCATGCCATTTTTGTCAGCCTTTGACGCTTTGCAGGAATTGATTTTCATTGATATCTGAACATAGGTGAAATCATGCAGAATCTAAAGTGACAATGCTATTTACTTTTCTTCAGGCTTCTCAACAGCAAAGATCATTGTATGGGCTGGGATCTGGTTCGAACTCCTATAACAGAGGCTATCTGCCCAGTGGTTTTAATCAGGGCTCAAGCTTTGGAAGTGCTTCTGTTTCCAGTTTGGGAGCAAATGGTCGGAGCTGGCTTTCACTTGAAAATAGCAGAAGGCATCTCAGGGGCACTGCCTCTCTATGCAGTTGTAATGGTACTCCTGATATCCTTAGTGAGCAGAACCGAGGACCCAGAGCCTCAAAGCCAAAGAGTCAAATTACAGCTGACAATAATTCTTCTGTTGACAATGATAAGCGTAGTGCTTCTATTACCAAGATCCTTGATGATTCATACAACAGGCCAGATTTTGTCACAGAGTACAATGATGCTAAATTCTTCATCATTAAATCTTATAGCGAAGATAATGTTCACAAGAGTATAAAATATGGTGTCTGGGCCAGCACACCAAATGGGAATAGAAAATTAGATGCTGCTTATCGTGAAGCTAAGGAGAAGCAAGATACTTGCCCGGTCTTTCTATTCTTTTCGGTAAATACTTGATCATTAGGTTCTTGAAGGACAAGAACATAACTTGATATGTGTACTTTGTGATAATATTTATGTTGAATTACTATGGTCAACTAGGGCTAGTAAAAACTATTGAAACTACGATAATGACTATAATTAGGTAAAATTTTTGGGGGTGGCATGAATTGGGGGTTACATCCTTGACCTTGTTTTGGCGGCTTTTTAAACAAGCTTGTTTTCAGTTGCATAGTCTAATTGACATGATGCAACTTGTTGTATGGGAATTTATTTCTGTAAGGGTCACATTCTATGTTATTTTTTAGGGTTACTTTTCTGAAAGAAAAGCAATGAGGCCTATTTGATCCACCTTTGTCAAGTGTGTTGACTTCCTTGTTTATCATTTTTAGTTATTGGTTGAAACCGTTGTTCTGTTATGTTTTTTGATAATTCAATTGTTACAAGTGGGGGGGATTTGATGTGGTTTGTTTGACCATTAATGTTGAACGTTTGAGGTGGACAATGAGGATTTGAACGTGTATGCTACTACTGATGGTGACATAGGAGAGTGCTTGATCTTTGTATTCATTTTACTTGTTAGAGTGTTTTATTTGTTTATTTGTGTCTACTATTCTGGCAGGATCTTGATATGCCTCAAGCTTGATACTAAGCTCTAGTCCTATAAGAAAATTTAGTTTGTCACTATATTACTGCTGCCTGCTGTCTCCTATATTCAGATTCTTTGTTATTTGTTTTCTTTCTGATTTTTATATTTTGTTTTCTATTTTGGCCCTCTCATAAAATTATTGCACCATTTATATATGTTGTTATTATTTGCAGGTGAATGCTAGTGCTCAGTTCTGTGGAGTGGCTGAAATGATTGGAGCTGTTGATTTTGACAAGAGTGTGACTTACTGGCAGCAAGACAAATGGAGTGGGCAGTTTCCTGTCAAGTGGCATATAATCAAAGATGTCCCAAACAGTCAGTTTCGTCACATTGTACTTGAAAATAATGACAACAAGCCTGTAACTAACAGTCGAGACACCCAGGAGGTAGGCATTTTACAGAACTCTTTTGATGTTTACCACTTAGGAACAACGCTTTTGATATTGGTCCATTTGTTCTTTACAATTGTTCTTTAGATCTATTTTGGCATTTCCAACCTAGGGGGTGGGGGGGTTGTGATGCGGGAGCAGAATATTTATTTTATTTTTATCTTTAATTTCAAAGTTGATTGTATGTTTCTTTTAGGTCTTAGTATCTAATCAAGTTTATTAGTATTTTAATTCCAATAATTGGGCCGAGCCCATTAGAATTAGGGTTTCTTATGTTAAGGCTTAGTAGCCTATTTAAGCAAAGCTTGTACTCATTTTCAAGGGACTTGATGATTAATGAAAATTTCTATGATTTGAGATGCGTCTCTTTTCTTCGTTTGGTGGTGATGCCAGACACCCCTAAGGTGGTGATGCCTAGGGTTTTGCAGGCAGATTCTAGGGGGTGATTCCTAGGGTTTGTTCTGTTTGTTCTCTATCCTTTTTCCCACTTAATCCTATTTCCCCCATTGTTGTCCTGCATCAGGTTGCCTCATTTTTCTTTAGTTCCATGATTGGTTTTAAAATCTGTCAATGAGTTATAGCTCAAATGGCAACTACCCCCACCCCTCTGCCCGTAACAATGGGGTTACAAGGTGTGGTTGCAGGTTCAAGACACATCGCATGTATGTGTAACCTACCAATCCGGAAAAAAAAGGTTTTTAATATTGCCAGATTTTATCTTCGGACCCCCCCAAATACTGAACCCATTAGCTGTTATCTATTGAAACATATTATGGGGCTATTTCTTTTCTAGAAAAAATTTGGGTTCACATTTGCAATCCCAAATAGACAAAATAGTGAAATGATTCCTCAGAAAACCAAGACCTTTCCCATTAAAATATCAAGAAAAACTAAATATGCAATCTGATTGTTATTGTCTTCTCCTCTAGAACCCTATTCGAAGTCTTTCATTGCAAATGATTTCCCAGATTAATTTTTGTTTTGTTGCTTTCCTAATTGTCACATGACCTCAATCTTATCTTCTTCATTCGGACTGAGGTCCATTATAGTTTTTTACATGCCAGAATGTTAAATATACTTCTATGTGGATTTAAAATTGTACTTTGTTAAAAAAAAAAATTGAACATGAACACTTTTTTCTTTTCTGTTTTGATTTGAAATATTGCAGGTGAAATTGGAGCAGGGTATTGAGATGATGAATATTTTCAAGAATTATGAAACTGATATGTCCATTCTGGATGATTTTGATTTCTATGAAGAGCGGCAGAAAGCCATGCAAGAAAGGAAGGCCAGACAGCAAGCTGGCCTGATGGCTGTTGGAGACAATGAGCACAGAAATGCAGTTGCTATATCTGGTGATTTCATCAAGCAGATGTCAAAGAGTTTCGCTCAAGTTGTTGGCATGGATGAGGGAAGTAAAGAAGTCACCCTTACGGAGCGAGCTAGTTCTGCCTCAGATGGCTTGATTGGCCCCCGAGTCAAACTTGAAGATTCTCTTCCGGCAGCTGTCTCTTCTACTCATGCCAGTTAGGATGGCGTATCAATGCTGGGAAACTTTTCAGCAGGCTTACTGTATGTGATTAAAGACTTGGATTCTACTCCCTTTAGTACCAAAATTATTTTGTTAGAAGATAAGGTTTGCTGATATCCTGAAAAGGGTCTTACAAGTTTAACGAAGCTGATAGGCTTCCTGTATGATATGTCCCTTCTGAGTGCTTCTTTTCAATTGTAGTCCTCAGTTTTCAATTTTCTGTCATAAAGCTCTTCTTTTTTGGGTGAGAGTATTCATGTTAAGATACTACTGATGTTTTATTTGTAAAGCTCCCCATCTTTGCAGGAACTTCAATCAAAAGCAATGCAGTAAAAGACCTCAAAAGTAACATTTTAAAGTAGCCTGAATGTCTTTGTTTTATTTAATTATTATTATATGTTGTTGGTTTTATTTATTTATTTATATTTTAATAATTAGAATGGAAGTCATGGAGAAACTTACCAAGTTTTCTTTTTGTACCAGCTTATTTGGTATTTTGTAGATTGCATTTTGCTGAAAGTGGGTTAAAACTTAAATGTGTACTTAGAAAAAGTAAAGCTTTTAAAAAACTGTATATAACAAAATAAGCCTAGAAGTTAAACGAAAACGGGCAAACGGTCACAAACAGGCAAGTTGCTTATTGTCATAAAAGTTTGTGTGGATTTGTTGCTTGGAAGCTTCACATGACCCAATGTAATAAACAAAATAATAGTTACTAGTACTCCATCTTAGATTGCTATTCCTTTGGAATTTGAAGGTACCCCAGCTTTTCAACAATTTAAAAAAAAAAAACTTGGGTAGTGACTAGTGAAGGAAATCCTGTTGTAATGGTAACTTCAGAAGATTTCATTTGACATAATTCTAACAGGAGCAAGAAAATAACTTCTTTACTATGATACAAAAGAATTTGAGAGATTGAATGAGTTATTTATATGTAATGGAATTGTATAGTCTCCGACACTCCAAGGGCGTGGAATTCTCCCGGTTTTGGGAGGAATGCTTAGGAGGAATGGAATGGAACAAACATTCTCTTGTTGTCATTCTATTCTTTCTAAT
Organism: Fagus sylvatica; assembly: GCA_907173295.1. Classification (NCBI taxonomy): domain Eukaryota; kingdom Viridiplantae; phylum Streptophyta; class Magnoliopsida; order Fagales; family Fagaceae; genus Fagus; species Fagus sylvatica. Next base: position 19,203,783 of record OU015767.1, read on the forward strand.
TATTTCTAAACAAAGAAATGAAGGTAATTCTTTTAAGAAATTTCTTTTAATCCATTCATTTCCCTCTTTCAAAGTGCACTCTAAAGAAAATTTGGATAAAAATTTTTTTTATTAAAGAAATACATAAACCAAATAATTCAAATAAATTAGAAAATAAACTCATTGACGTCATATACAACATTTGAGATTTTTATATTGGTGGCAAAACTTAGATGCCTCAAACAAACAATTCAACTAAAATATATAATTTTTCACTGGAAAATTTACAAATCTCTCACACACTCACCTTAACTAAGCTCACCACAATAGATAAGAAGGAATGGTGTGAAAGTTTAAGTGAACAAAATCAGTACCCAAAGACTTATTGTCAAACAAGGATACGAATAAGGTGCAAATACAATTGGGTTTCAGACTTTCAGCCATTGAATTAAATTTTTTTTTTTTTTGAAAGGTAAAAAAGTGGCATTGCATGGGAACAAATCATGTAAGCTAAGGGCTCTCAAAGATGGCTTATTGTTAGCTTTAGATCTTTAGATCCCTAACCTTGAGATTGAGATGGATTCTTTTGTTACTGTTAAGTCCCTGAATTCCACTACTATTCCTAATGCCTTCTTGAGTTCTATTGTGGATGATTGCAGGTATCTGCCGGAGAGATTTGAGTCTACTACTATCAATATATTTATAAGGAAGCAAATGGTTGTGTTAATGTTCTTGCAAAAGCTGACTGTGTCCAGCATGTTGATGATTTCCTTCTTTTTATCCAAGTGCTCTTGCGACGTGTTGGCTTCTTAGCTTCCGTTGATAATTCTGTTGCTACTAGTAATTCCCAAAAAAAAAAATTTAGTTAATCTACTTTCTTATTTACCAAATTGTGCCTAAAAAAAAAATCATTCTAACCTGCCGCGTCAACTAAAGGATTATGAATGGGAGCCTATATCATTGAGCACAGTTTATGAAATGACGAAAATGCCTTCAAGGGAAGCCTTATATTTGTGTGTGTTCAAGAATCCAGCAAACTATCACTGCTTTATATTTTCCCTGCTTTTATATAGAATTTTAAAATATTATAATTTATTTTTCAATTGGGTTGAATATGTGTGTGTGTATATATATATATATATATATGCGTGTGTTCTTCTAAAATAAATTCAACCAACGAATTAAGCACAAACCTCAAGTCGTGTTGGCCTCACTTTGATCAACAATAGTCATGACTACTCCCCTATAAAATTAGAAAACCAATGTAAGGCATATGCTTCATGTAGTCTACAATTCTTGGTTACTGCTTAACTCGTGAATTTCAATATAACTGATACTGTAAATGATAGTATGGGAAACATATTAAAGATACAATGAAAAAATAAACTTATTCTTACTTGTTGCGAAGAAATGAAACTACACATATCTACAAAATTAATGCAAAAAGTTGTATGATCACCTGAAAACGTAATGTGCTTGTACTTCAGTCACTGCTAACTAGCTGAACATAAATGCATGGTTTTAAAAACCAGACCGGTCAAATATCAGAAAAAGGTGGAGTAGTGGTTCCACCGATTCTTATGGTCGACGACAACGAATTGGTGAGAACCGGGGATTGAGATTTATTAATAAATAAAATTAATATTAATAATTAAATAAATATTATATTTAACAAATTATCTAAATAACAGAAATTTTATAATAAATGAAATTCACTTCTTATATATTTATGAAAATTAAAAGTCTAGAACCCTACTGCCAAGAAGCAAAGTATAATACCAAGAATGAATTAGCAATTACAATATTAATAGTTTTTTGACATAAGAAACTATTATTATTGCATATCAAGAAGCCTAGAACAATAAGAAAGTATATAAAAAAGAGTTTTTATTTTTCATTTTTAATATGAGACTTTTATTCATCAATAATTAAATTTAAGAAGAAAGAGTGACTCATACATTTATAAGTAAAGTCATTGTTAATTTTTTTTTTTTCAATGTTGTAAAGTCGAGCCTCTTGTTGTAAGCTCTTTCGATCCGTCTCTGGTAGAGCTGTCCGTGGCAAGTGCCGCCAATCTCTTTTCATCTATGAAGTTCAGCTGCTCATACGGGCTTGGGCCCATTCGGCTTCTTCTAGCTGAGTTTGTGACAGGATTCTCAAAGAAGGGATCTCCACTTCGACTGGTAGTACTGCTTCCATCCCATAAACCAGAGAGTAGGGGGTGGCTCCAATTTCCACAATTAGCGTTTGGCAATATTTGTAAAAACTGTGGTTTTGTTAATTGAGCATTTGGATTATGTGGGTCTAATCTCATTGTTTCAACCCAAATTTACCAAAAAGGACTTTTTGAAAGGTATATTGATTTAATTTTGTTGAGATCATATATATTTGCATTTAAATGGATAAGTAAGCTCAATTACACTGACTTATAGCTCATGTGTTTTGTAAAAAATAGGCTTCTTCTTCTACTTCTAGGTTTACAAAAGTATTTTAACAGAGTTTTTTTTTTAAATATTATTCACTTAAACTTAAAATAATTGAGAATATAATTTTTAATTAAACTCTGATGATTAGGCATTGGGTTAAAAAATAAAATAAAAATAAACAAAAAAAGAAAAAAAAAGAGGAGAGTGTTAATTATTTTGCACATTTGGAAACGGAGTGTCATTTCCCCAAAAATAGGGTGTAGAGAGTTTAGTTTCTCTAAAAGAAGTGGGTGCCAGTGTAATTTACTATAATAATAATAATAATAAGTAGTAGGAGTTTTCTTTGCTAACAATATGTAGCAGTAATAATAAGAAAAAAAGTAACTTCACCGCATAATTAAAAAAAGAAGAAGTTTAACATGAATGTATGGCCTATTTCCTTTTATGAGCCTACCATTAATTAGTTCAATATTTTTTTTAAAGATGCATTAGTTTAATGTTGGGTTAAATTTTGTGCGAGGTAAATTTTGTGCGAGTCTAACACTTTTTAGTTTAATGTTGAGCTATATTTTATGTAGGTTAAACATATAAACATAAAAATTTTGTGAGATTCTTTTTAGCAAAACTGGTTGAACCATCAGTTCCCGGGTTTTCCAAATTTTAAACCTATTTTAGCTTTTGAAGAAAACCGGACCGAGTTAGGCACCAATCCCTGATTCAACTGGTCAGACTGATCGGTCCGATCCGATTTTTAAAACCATGCATAAATGTTGAATAAGTTTAACAAACTATTCAACACAGTTTCAAGAATACACTACACTACATAGATCAAAGGTTGACTTGCTCGACCATGCAAGTGTTGGTTTGGTATAGCATATTTCCAGTGATTTATTTTGCTTAAAAAATAAGTAACTAAAAAGAAAAAAAATAAAGGTTTAAAAAGCTCTATGTAAGCAACATAGGCTTGACACTATACGTCCTTTTTAAATCTCTACTTGCACAACTAACTTGTATATCATATATGAATATGTTTCTGCATCAATCTATTTAAGCATACATAGTCTTCTGTGTAGAAAATGATGAGCAATCGACTGCACAAAATGGTGTGACAAAACTGCTTTCTTTCCATCTTTATCTATTTATATATATTTTATAGTAAATGGTACAGCCCTCTAAGATCACCATGATTAAAGATTTCAAATTCTAGCAAAAATAAAGACTGACCTAGGGACTAGGGTATGTTTGAAATAGTAGGAGAAAGTGGAATCCGCAACATAGGAATTAATGAGGCGGGGATAGGCACCAAATACCAATAGAATTAAAAATTTGTTGCCTTTCTGAGTCATATTTCAATTAATATAGGGCGTATAAAACCTTTATTGATGAATCTTTATATAAGTACAAATACATTCAGCTAAAAAAAAGACAGTACAACTTTTCCAAAAAAGTGGAAAGAGCCTCTAAACATACGCTCTAGAGGCGAGTTATAAGGCTATTTATTTATTTATTTTTATTTTTCAAGCCATCAATCTTATCTCAAACTTTATTATTCACCATTATCCTAAATCTTGATACTAATAGCACTTCATGAAGTTTTTATGAATTCCACCTGGAATATGGAATTTTTCACATTTTGAATAATTGCTTAATAACGCTGCCTAGACATTTATTTATTTATTAAGGAAGCAGTATCCAGATTCCACTCCTTACTCATGAGATACTCTAGAAACCCCACCAACCGTTAGTGTGGTAGATTGAACCAAAGAACTCTAGGTTTACGTCACGTCCTAGACCAATGAGTCCACCATCCAAATACCCCATACCGGTGACGTTGCCTAGACATATGCTGTAACATTTCCTCTAAAGGATCGTACAATTAATTATAGAAATGCTAGTGGGGCTTCTAAATTTTCCAATTTTTGATAGTTTCATGTAAATAATTCACTAACAAGTAGTAGTGAGTAACAACGATCTTCTACCGCACCTAGGTTGCACATGCACGCTCCCCCCTAAGCACCAATTACATGGTATTCAAATGATGTTGCATGTAGGACTATATACTTTCTAGGATCTAGAGGCCTTAGACAGGGTTATCCTTTATCCCCAACTTATTTATTTTATGCCAAGTGGTATTGTCAAGGTTGATAGATAGAGAATTCTCCTTGGGATCACTCTCGAGTGTCAAAATGAACTTGGCTGGTTCTCCCATTACCCATGTGACGTTTGCAGATGATTTGATGTTGCTTGCTAATACAAGGGAGGCATTGATGTTAGATGAGTGCTTGAAGACTTACTGCCAATGGTCAGGCCAACTCTTCAACCAAGAGAAATCTAGATTGATCTTCTCAAGATTAGTCCAAAAAGAGAGTAGAAGGAGATTGAAATGCAACTATAGAGGAGGAACTTGCCTAAGGATGCTTTTTTATTTGGGTGCTCCTATATTTTCCTCATGCATTAAGTCCAAAGATTTCAAATTCTTTATTGATAGGCTGAAGGCGAGGCTTAAAGGTTGGAGGTCTAAGAGTTTCTTGTGGACAGGAAGGAACATCATGATCAAATCGGTGGCCCAAGTGTTGCCCACATATAATTTTTCCACTAATGATGTTCGTATTGTTGTCTTGATAGATTGGACTATTACTAGAAGGTTTAGGTGGAATTTATCTTGCATGTAAATCTTAGGATTCTCATTGTCTGTCAAGAGTGTCTGGTGGCTTGGGTTTTAGGAAATCTAAGAATTTCAATTAGGCTTTAAAGCGAAATGAAATGAAAATATTTGGTGACGAATTATTGTGTCAACAAATAAATGTTTAGGTGACAAAAATAATCGGTGACGAAACCATGTTCGTCACCCCATAAAGCCTTAGGTGACGCAATATTTCAAATGACACAATAATATCGTCACCCCATAACTTAATAAAAAAATAATAAATAAAATAAAAATAATCGGTGACATATATTTTGTCACCACATAAATCTTTAGGTGACGCAATACTATCGTCATCCCATAGTTAATAAAATAAAAATAAAAAGGAAAATAAAAATAATTGGTGACGCAATATTTCGTCACCACATAAATCTTTAGGTGACGAAAACATTAGCTGACGAAATACTATCATCACTCCATGTCTTAATAAAAAAATAAAAATAAAAATAAAATTACTTGTTGACGAAATATTGCATCAACAAATAAAATCTTTGGTGACGAAAACATTAAGTGACGAAACATGTGTGTTACCAATTGTTTTGTTTATTTGGTTATATAAAATCAATCGGTGATGAAAGAATTCGTCACAATAACATTTAGTGACAAGCTTAATGTGATGAAACCATGTTTGTCACCGAATCACTCTAGTGACGAAATGAAGAAGTTGGGTGACGAAAGTTGTTCGTCTCAAAAGACCATTTTTCTTGCAGTGATAATTGCAAAATTAACATGTATCTTAGCATCAGATAGAGATAGACTCTAGTATGAGAGAGTACGTGGTAAGTACAAGGTTAAAGCTGCTTGGCTAAGAAAAGAGCCAGTGAAGGTTGCATTTTCTCTATAAAGAAGAATTGAAAGGATGAAAGGCTGCTGCTTGTTTCCTCGTCGGCAATGGAAACTCCATTGGTATTTGGAAGGACCTATAGTCGTATAGGTCCCCTAGTTGGATGTAAACAACCCATAAGGTGTGCATTTGGTTGATAGCTTTTTTTTTTGGGTTAATGAACAAAAGAGCTTGATTATCCATGAACATCACAAACTCTCCCTAGATCAGGTAGTGCTCCCCGATGCTTAAGGTTATGTACCATAGCTTACAACTCAAGCTGATACGCTGACCACTTCTGTCATGCATATTTATTTCGTATAATTAAATATTGTAAAAGCGAAAAATATTCAACTTAACGGCAAGCTAGACGGAAGGATTACATGAACATAAATGAAAGATGAGGGATTAAAATAATTTCTTATAATTAAATATTTTTTGAAAGTATTTTTTTTTTTGAAAGTATGCTTCTTTTTTTTTTTTTCTTTAAATATTGTAAAAGTGAAAAATATTCAACTTAACGACCAGCTAGACGAAGGAATATATGAACATAAATGAAAGAGGGATTGAAATGAAAAAAAAAAAAAAAAAAAAAAATTAGGGACCGAATTGAAAACAGATCAAAATTTACCCACAAATTACATAATAATCTTTTGGTACCTCATAGTAATTAAGGGACAACATTTTGATAAAACAAAAAAAAATCACAATTTAAAATGAATCACAATAAAAATATTGTTTGCCTTGGTTAAGGATTAAATCGAAGCAACTAAATTAATATGGTAACACTTGGAAAAACTTCAAGTCTTTATGGCTTGATTGGCCATTTTCAATTAAAAAAAAGATAGAAAAGTTTGGTCAATTTTCATTATCATAATAAAATATTGTGATTACTCTTTACATGTTCATATTAATAACCTTACGAGTTTAGATGACTTTAGATAAAGTTATCCACAAATCACATAATAATCTTTCGGAACCTCATAACTGTAATCATAATCTACATGTTTCCAATGTTACAATTTTTAAATAGTTTTTTCATTTAATAAATAATTTTTTAAGAAATTATAAGGATTTTCCCTTGAATAAGGATTAGATAAGTGCGGTGAAATTAATATTGCAACACATGGCGAAACTACAAGCCTTTTTGGCTTGAATGGCTAATTACTTAATATGACTTTGGTTAAAGTTACCTACTAATTACGTAGTAATCTTTCGGAAACTCATAACAATTTTCGAGGGAAAATATTTTAAGAAAACAAAAATTATAACCTATCTCTTTTCAAGGTAACCATTTAAATATTTTTCCATTTAATACAAACTTTTTTTAAGGAAAAATATTGTACCATATGTCATTTTGTCCTGCTCAAGGATTAAATCAATGCAAATACTTCCATTCAAAGTCCTATAATTTAACTTGACCAAAATTTTCTATATAAAGCATTAGAGGTTAAGACAAAGTTATTATTCTAAACTTTACTTCAAAATAAGAAAATTTCTAAAGGGTGAAATTTTGATGACTTGGAAATTTATGAGAAACTTTATGGTGGTGATGATGAATTTAATTATCCTTATTATTATTGAAGTTCAAGCTAATGAACTTTCCTCAACCTTTTTCCATCACTCTTCACTCTCAATCTCACTACGTCCCTCAGAACTTGATAATAATTATGGAGCACTTTATAATTGCTATGAAACAAAATTTAAACATTGTGAAGAAAAGTACAGAGGGGACCCTGAGTCCTTTGCAAGCTGTATTTTCATTAGTAGTATGGTCTGCGCAATGAAGTATAAAGACGATCCAATGTTTGAGAAATATAGGCGTCAAGTTCTACTTTGCGAAAAAAAAAAAACATTATTCTAGTGATATCAATGTTGCAAAATGTTTCTATGAATGACATAAAAGTTTGAAGAAGCACTGAGATGTCATTTATACACGAAATTCAAGAGCTGACTTCAATTTTGGATTTGGTAAATAGTTACTAACCCATCTCTCTCTCTCTCTCTCTCTCTCTCTCAAAGAATGCACATATGCTTGATAAATATATTTTTGAGCAACCAATACATTTTCGTTGGTAGTATAAGTTGGTGTTGATTTTAACATATATATATATATATATATATTTTATAATGATTTTAACAATTTCATATCAATTGAAACTTAAGTGTAGATTTTTAGAAGATGAGGTAAGTAAATTCTAAATAAAAGTTTTTTTTTTCCCTCTTAGTATGAGCTTATGAATAAAATAGGTAGCATAATCTCAGTGTTCGTACAAAGCACCATCGGTTTTATAATTCTCTTTCTTGGAAAACAAATAAAAAAAGTTAATCTTAAAATTATTTTTTATGAGAAAACTATTTCTCTTTTCCATATTTCTACTTAAGATGTTGGAGGTGATAAAGTCAAACATCAAGAGCTTGCTAAAACTTAGGAGAATTATTCTTGGTTTAGAAATATTTTAGGAGTATCACATATTTCCTTATTTATCTATGTAACAACTGTGTAACAGCTCTTTTCTACCTTTTAGGAGTGTGCATGATACACTCCTAAATTCTAGCTATTTGTTATACTAGTAGGGTACCCGCGCAATGCGCGGTTTATATCGTAAGTTGTAGTATAATAAAGAAAGTTATGTAATGAAATATCATATGTAATTTGAATGAATGCTTCAAATACAATTTAGCAAATTATTTAACACTTAATTGAAAAATTGAGGAATATTATTTAAAATAGCAAATGATGTTAATATTAAATATAAACAGTCTAGTATGTCTTCCAAAGTAAATACAAAGTAAACATAAATTATCTAATATATTAAACATAAATAGTCATGTATTTGGATCTTCATCGCTTTTGTTTCTTGAATGTATTGTGTTATGTTGCCCTGCGACGTTTGGAAATCTTCTTGATTGGTACGTCATCATCATATGTTTCTACATCTTCAAGTACAGAAAGCAAGCAAACTCTTTACAGAAGAAGGCAAAAAAATATTGAGGAATATTACTTGATCAAACAACAGTCTATAAGCATTAAGCTCATGATTTAATGCCTTACCTTTACTGCTGCAATAATCCAAAGCTTGCACCAAATACCGAGCCACCATCAACCTTAGTCCCCATTTAATGGGTTGGGTTTGTTCCCCTAAATCAGATTTAACAAATTCAAATTAGAGAGAAGTAATGTGTCAACTCATTGAAGTGAAGACACATACTAATCACATGTTCTTCTTCACATTCTGTTTGGTTGCTCAAAAAATCCAGGCAAAAGTCCCAAAAAAAAAAAAAAATCAATTCCACAACAACTAATAAATTTGTTTGTAGAAATCATTCCATCTTTCAAGACAACAAACCAAACTCAAAATTCCACATTGCGTATTTGTCACCCTTCTTTTCCCAGCAACAAATCAAATGGTGGAAAAAACGCATTCCACATAAAGCGCACACACACATAAAGAGATCTATTCAAAACTAAATCATCGGCATTGAAAGTAAACTCATATAGACTCCTAAAATTTTTATGAATCAATTAATGACCAAAATAATAAAATTGAAATATTAGTATTGAGAACATAGCTTAGAATCTAAAACCTCCATTCAAAGAGATAGAGGGTCAAGATGGCATCAGCAAAAATCTGTCAAAATCAATTTTCATATAAAAAACATAATTAGGTAAAGACAGAAAGTTAGGGTTTCAATAGAGAAAACGTAAGTGTTTTTTAAAGAGATAAAGTAGAGAATGATTAAATCAGAAGAGATACAGTCACAACCATAAGTTCGTTAATTTGAAAATTAATTTCTCACACAATTAATTAATGGCCATGGAGACCCATCAACGTATCTTCAATTTCATACTCTTTGACAATCATAAATACTCATCATCACAATCAAAAGCTGGTAATTACTGGAGTTTATAACATTTTTACGCTAGGGTTATCTAGAGTAATGAAATGTTTGATAATTAAATAATACCTAAACCTCAAAAAACATCCTATATATTGACATATGTGTTATATGCAGTAAAAATGCACGCATAGCACATGTTAAGAAATACGAAATTAATCCATTTCAGTTCCAACACTTCATATTGAAGACAGAGAATGGCCTACTCAAAAGCCTGAATTAAGTTCAAGTGCATGTACTGAACAAAATTTTGCAAATTTCAAAAGGCAATGACTTCAAATTGTTCAGATGTATACAATCAGTATAAAACTGCATTAAGGCTTATAAAATTGAAAGTTTGAGTGCTAATTAAGTGACAGTGGCTCAAATTGGCTTAAATTTCCTTAAGTTATAAACTGCAAAAGTATTCATAATCTTATTCTATATATGATCAACAAACCATAGAGAATATAAGTAAAAATGCACGCATAGCACATGTTAAGAAATACGAAATTAATCCATTTCAGTTCCAACACTTCATATTGAAGACAGAGAATGGCCTACTCAAAAGCCTGAATTAAGTTCAAGTGCATGTACTGAACGAAATTTTGCAAATTTCAAAAGGCAATGACTTCAAATTGTTCAGATGTATACAATCAGTATAAAACTGCATTAAGGCTTATAAAATTGAAAGTTTGAGTGCTAATTAAGTGACAGTGGCTCAAATTGGCTTAAATTTCCTTAAGTTATAAACTGCAAAAGTATTCATAATCTTATTCTATATATGATCAACAAACCATAGAGAATATAATATTCATATTGTTTGGTCCCGTAGCACTTACAGGTTTTATATATAAAAGCAAGAAAGGAAATTGACATCTTGAAAATTATACCAACCAAAGCAAAGAAAAACCTATACATTTAACATATTAATTATGCAGGTGAACATACTATTGCTTGAGAAATATAGAATGTGCCCTAAGATCCCTTTTTCATAACAAAAAGAAGAAGAAAAAGAACTCAGAATGAAACTTCAACAGGATTTCATATAATACATACCTTATCGGCTGCATCTCTGAATTCCTTTGCTGCCCTTAAAGGGAGAAAAGAATATGGCAACATTATAGAACTACGGGTGTTTCGATCCTTGCCCTCCATAAATACTCATCATCATAAATCAAAAGCTGGTCTTCTATTAAAAGAGAAAGAAAAGAATAGAAGAATCAAATTTTAAAATGGCGTTACCTCAGATTGGAGCAGCGAGCCTTCGACAATAAACAGAACAAAATGAAACAAAGAAACAAAGCGAGGAAATCAAAAGTAATCAGATATTTTTTAGAAAGCAACACTTGAGCATGTTAATCAATATCAAATTGGGGAAACCCATAAACGAAAACCAAATACCTGAAACCTAATATGGTGGGTAATTCAACCCCTTTCTTTTCTTTTGTCTCATCCATCTCCATGCGATTCCGTGTTGCTCTCAAAACTGTTTGATCCTTTTTTCATCCGGGTGAGATTTTTAACGATTTGATCAGTTCTATCTGCAATACATTAACACAAAAGATTATGCTTCAGTGTAAATTTACAAAATAAAAAATAAAAAAAATTGCAGATTCAAACATCCATGATTTCTCTGCCGCAGCGATACCCATCCAAGATATGGATTTGAAGAAAAAAGAAAACCATCATCCAACCCTAGTCAGAAACCCCAATTTCCAAAATAACATCCAATTATCAAAACCCCAAAACAAAATCTGAAAAAAATAAAATAAACTGGAAACCTATAATCAAATTGAAATCTGAATTGAGCCTCACCAGGTGCAACGACATTGATCACAGAAAGATTGTAGAGAATTCTTGATGCTCTCTTCAAAGAGTAATTTGAGATATATATGCTGGAAACGGTTCAAGAAGGGGCTGTTACAAAGCCGAATAGTTTTGTCTTTAATGTCAAACAGAGATTCTGGGTAACAGTTGGAAATCTAGCGGGGAATGGGAAAATGAAGAGTCAAGAGAGGGAAGAGAGAACAGAGGACTAAACCTTTCACCGGTAGGCAGAGGAGGCGTCTGAGAGAGGAAGCGTTAGAGAATATTTAAGAAGACGAAGAGCGTGCGAGTGAGAGAGAGTTAACTTCAATAGACGTGTGAAAGGGAAAATAAAATGGAGGAGAGAGAAAATGGAATTATAAGGAAACAGAGGGAGAGAGAGAGAGAGAGACGTGAAACAGATTGAATGAAAAATAAATTACAAAGAGGAATGGTGGGAACTGCACCAACCGAATGAAAAGAGAGTCATGTGGAATGGAAATGGTGCAATTGTTATCATTGATCATTATCCGGTTGTTTTATTAAACAACATATCACTTGACAAATTTAAAAGACACTTGCTTTAATTTGGTGTTTTAATTGCTGATGTGGCAGCCACATCAGTTTGTAAGACACATGGCAGAACCTCAGTTAAAGGTTTCTGCTTTTATATATACTAGTAGGGTACCCGCGCGATGCGCGGTTTATATTGTAAGTTATAGTATAATAAAGAAAGTTATATAATGAATGCTTAATATCATATGTAATTTGAATGAATGCTTCAAATACAATTTAGCAAATTATTTAACACTTAAAGGCATAATATATATATATATATATATATATATATATATTATGCATAAATGCATGAAATACTCATTTATATTAACTTTGATATGAAACTCATTGAGCAGTAATATTAGTGAGCTTGCTAATATTGGCTGTGGTTGGTATTATTTGGTTATAATACTATAGTTGTTAAATTACTCAACTTTACACAAAGCTCAAGGAACTACAGATTGGAGGGGAAAGAAGTAGAATACTCTTCTGCTGCAATGAATATAAACATAAATCATGTATCAGAAACATGCAATTATACAGAACACAACTTCAAACTCATGCTTAAATATTGCAAGAGCCTTATAACCCAATTTTTTTATACTTTCATCTGATGTAGAGATAACAAATGCAATTGCAAAATCCACAGGGTCAATCAGTCCAATGACAAATTATGAACTGGGAATGACAAATTATGAGCTGGGAAACGCAAGATAAGACAGGATCATAGTGTTCTATATTTTCAACAATAGAACATTCCTCACAAAATTCAATGATGCTATTAGTTGAGAATTATTTCAATCATATTAGCAATGAAAAAATAACATTAAAAATGAACTATAAGTAAAAACCCAAAACACCCAAAAGGGGATTATTGTATGATAATGGTTGAAACTTGTTCCTAGATAATGGTTCATCACATGCTGTAGCATCCTAAGGAAAATATAGCAGTGTAGATGCAGATATTTTTAAATTGACTTTTCCATTCTTCTTCAATTGCTTTAGCATCCGTCATGATATCCACTTTGACGCTTCTTTGAGGATTCCATGTTTATAGAACATAACTTATTCACCATCCTTTATTTGTACATGACAACTTAAATTATTAGAGGATTTGGCCCTTCACAACCAATCTTAAGAAAACAACTTCACAACCAATCTTAAATAGAACATTGATTTGGAAGATACCGTGGTAATCATGCTTGTTTGTAAACGTACTTGTATCTTATTATTATTCTAAACGTGACCAACAGTGCAAGGTCAAAATCCATTTAAATACTTGGATAATGCAAGTAATATATCAACCCTTCTAGCCTTAGTAGCCTACAAATACTTGGATAATGCAAGTAATATATCAACCCTTCTAGCCTTAGTAGCCTACAATGTATCTAGTCAATAAGAATGACTAATGATGTTGTATTGAAAAAAACAAAATAAGGAATAATATGTGCTCTCTTAAATAAAAAAACATTAATAGAGGAAGAAACTTACCAAAGATATAAATGAAGGTGAATAGAATCTCACTAAGAACTATATATCATATATTAGACCTGCAAATAGAATAAATAACACTTATCAAATTCTCTTAAAAAATGCCTAAAATCAAAGGAATTTTTTTTTAATTGTTTTTGTTTTTGTTGTAAATTATATCTCCTTGTCTACATTTGACAAATAAAATGGACTTTTGTTTTTTCTGTTGGTTGTGTTGTGAATCTTTTGAATGCGAGTGTCTGCTAAATTATAACGATTTATGAAAATCCAGCTTCTGATGGATGGTGTAACCAAGCAAGTCAAGATATAGGCTGTAATGGTGTTGGTGAGATTTTGGTTTGACAAAATGCTGCAGACATAAGCAATCTACAGCATTTGTGTATTTTTCCCCTGTTCAACTATTTTGTCTTTAGTCAATGAGCAATTAGATTTATGTGTTCAATGAGTCTAAAAATATATGTGTGTGCTATTTCTTGTGATTCTTCATGTGATGATCAACAACAGGTGGTCTGTTGGTTTTTCTTGACATATAAGCAGAGATATAGACCCATTACTCAAGTTTAAATTCAGTCCTGGCTCTTAGTTTCAAAGTCCTAAATGTCTCCTTCCTCATTAAGTGACTTGATGAACTATCTACTGATCTGGACAATATTCAGTTCCTTTCTAGAATTTATGAGATGTCAGACCTTTCACCAGCCCAAATTCTCAACACCTGAAAAGAATTCACTCTACCATAGACTTGATGAACTATCTACTGGGAACCTCCTAAGCTCTTTGTTAAATATTGTCCTATTTCCCTACGACATTGACAAAATATTGGTGCACCACCACTAACGATATATTATTTATGGACTTCTTAACCTCAATATTCCCTGTGATCTGTCCTGCAAAACACAAACGTGTGACTCATACAATGAGATTGTCCCTTCCAAGCTCCTAAAACATCCAATCTGCACTATTATGAAGTTGAGAGAGTTAATTATGTCAACACTGGTTGCACTGCCCGTGATCAGAAGGTCCAAAATACTACCAACTAATGAATCAAAGTCATATGTCACTTGGCAGAAGATCAAAATACTGCTTTTTAAGTTTTATTTTAGAGCATATTGAAGGTCGTTCTTATCCTTACAAAGTCTACACCCAAACCTAGCTCCAAGCCCGAACCAAAAAGAAGAGAGATGCGTTGGTTGCAAGGAAACCATAAATTGTAGACTACTAAAACAAAACAGGGAAAAAAACTAAAGCTAACTTGATCGATTCGGCTATTGCAAGTCTCTCTTGGTGGCTGGTTCCACCCAACATAATTGAAAATATAGAATCACCAGAACAATCTTCTTTTTAGCACAAACTTATGTACATCAATAATCAGAGCCACCATGATTAAGAATTGAGTCAAATCCTGAACACAATATTACGGATTGAATTCAATACCATAGACACCCTAACTTCACACATATATGAAATGAGTTATTTTCTAACACACACACACAAACACAAATATAACCGAATTTAAATCCCATTGTAAAGTCATAGATTCAATAGCCGTAAAATATGCCCAGTTATTTTAAAAAAATATTTATAATATCATAACTCACATGGGTCCAAATTTAAATCCCATTGTAAAGTCATAGATTCAATAGCCGTAAAATATGCCCAGTTATTTAAAAAGATATTTATAATATCATAACTCACATGGGTTGGGCTTAAGAGGCAGTGAGAGTAGCTTGAACAATGAAGTGGCAGAGACTTTGCCTCTCTGGAACGTAGAGAAGGGCTTGGGAGAAGTTTTTGGAATGAGTGGTATGGTCAGGCATTTTGACGAACACTTTGCAAGCAATTTCTCAAGAGCTCAATCCTTTGAATAATGTTGATCAATTTGAACTTTCGGTTACACACGCAACAACATTCAACACATAAGTATCTTCCACCATTTTATTAAGCCAACATTAAAGAAAATAATAAAACCATAAAAAAAAACCTCATACCTACGAAGTTAACAAACCCTGGCTACTGTTTATCGTGTTTGATCAAGCCCTTACGAAAACCTCAACGCCATTAATGGGTCTCCACCATGTACTGATTCTCGCGGCGACCACACCAGTAGTCATGGATGCAAAAGATGAGATCTGAAATAGCAATTTTATTAGTTATAAAGAAGAACCACTGACGTCAATCAAAACGAATCACCCTGAAACCCTTCAAAACCCCAAAAATTTGAAACCGTGGAAATTTAGATTCATCCAATGAAAATTCCATCACCATTCCGAGTTTCGCTTCTCCCTCCGCCGATAATGAAGACCACGACTCCACTCCCCCAGCCATCATCTCTCATATACGATCAATCGCCACGAAAACGACGCCGTTCGTTATAATTAAAAGAAACTAAATAATCAAGCCCTAATTTAAATAAATAAATCAATCAAAATCAAATTGATGAATTGGAAATCAGAATTGGAAATCGAACCTTCCTGAACTTCTTCTCCGGCGGCTCGTTCGCCGAAAACCTGTTCGAATTTCCACTCCAGCGGCTGCGAAGACCCCGCCGCCGCCGGCGCTTCCTCTCCTCCACCGATCATCTCTCTCAGCAAGGAAATACGCAACGCAAATCCACAAACCAATCGATCTGAGTGAATCTGATTTTTCTACACGAATCTCAGCGATTCAGGAAATGCAGTCGCGTCCTTCATCGTCGTCCTTTCCAACCACACGTCTACCGACTCGAACGAAGACGAAGTTCCACTCTCTCTCAAACTTTACCTATGAAATTCACCATCGATGAGATTTCTCTCTCTCTCTCTCTCTGTCTCTCGCTCGCTGAAACTCAATCTCTCTGTAAAATGAAAATCAATGAGATTTCTCTCACGCACAGACACACACACACTCTCTCTCTCTTTATTTTTTTAGTATATTTTTTTTTCTTTTTTGGATGATGACTAATTAGATGACAAAATGAGAATGGAAGAGAATGACGGAGCAGTGAAAACGTCGTAGCTTTGTGGGGGATTGCTTATCTCTCAATTACAAAGAGAGGAATGGTGGGAACTGCACCAACCGAATGAAAAGAGAGTCATGTAGAATGGAAATGGTGCAATTGTTCATCATTGATCATTATCCAGTTGTTTTATTAAACAACATATCAATTGATAAATTTAAATAATAGAAAGACACTTACTTTAATTTAATATTTTAATTGCTGATGTGGCAGCCACATCAGTTTATAAGACACATGGCAGAACCTCAGTTAAAGGTCTCTGCTTTTATATATATATTGATATTGATTGATTGATTGTAATCTCTCTATAAATGAAATGTTAGTTGACAAAGCTTCACATGTTTTGTGTGCAAGCGAATTCACCTATACCACTTTCTCCTAGGTAATGAAGAGTTGGCCTGACCATTGGCAGTAAGTCTTCAAGCACTCATTTAACATCAATGCCTCCCTTGTATTAACCTTAGCAAACAACATCAAATCATCTGCAAACGTCACATAGGTAATGGGAGAACCAGCCAGGTTCATTTTGACACTAGAGAGTGATCCCAAGGAGAATTCTCTATCTATCAACCTTGACAATACCACTTGGCATAAAATAAATAAGTTGGGGGATAAAGGATCATCCTGTCTAAGGCCTCTAGATTGTAGAAAGTATATAGTCCTATATGCAACATCATTTGAATACCATGTAATTGGTGCTTAGGGGGAAGCGTGCACGTGAAACCTAGGTGCGGTAGAAGATCATTGTATTTTTTGGGAAGTAGTAGAAGATCGTTGTTACTCACTACTACTTGTTAGTGAATTATTTACATGAAACTATCAAAAATTGGAAAATTTAGAAGGCCCAATAGCATTTCTATAATTAATTTTACGATCCTTTAGAGGAA
Source organism: Fagus sylvatica (assembly GCA_907173295.1). Lineage (NCBI taxonomy): Eukaryota > Viridiplantae > Streptophyta > Magnoliopsida > Fagales > Fagaceae > Fagus > Fagus sylvatica. Next base: position 19,221,331 of record OU015767.1, read on the forward strand.
ACTTAGAAGGCCCACTAGCATTTCTATAATTAATTGTACGATCCTTTAGAGGAAATGTTACAGCATATGTCTAGGCAACGTCACTGGTATGGGATATTTGGATAGTGGGCTCATTGGTCTGGGACGTAACGTAAATCTAGAATTCTCTGGTTCAATCTACCACACTAACGGTTGATGAAGTTTCCAAAGTATCTCATGAGTAAGGAGTGGAATTCTGTCCAAAGACTAGGATACTGCTTCCTTAATAAATAAATAAATGTCTAGGCAGCGTCATTACGCAATTATTCAAAACCTGAAAAATTCCATATTCCAGGTGGAATTCATAAAAACTTCATGAAGTGCTATTAGTATCAAGATTTAGGATAACGTTTAATAATAAAGTTTGAGATAAGATTGATGGCTTGAAAAATAAAAATAAAAAATAAATAGCATTATAACTCGCCTCCAGAGCGCGTGTTCAGATGCTCTTTCCACTTTTTGGGAAAAGTTCTACTATCTTTTTTTTTTTTGTAGGTGAATGTATTTGTTCTTATTCATCAATAAAGGTTTTATACGCCCTATATTAATTGAAATATGACTAAGAGAGGCAACAAATTTTTAGTTCTATTGGTATTTGGTACCTATCCCCGCCTCATTAATTTCTATGTTGCGGATTCCACTTTCTCCTAGGTAATGAAGTCCTTCCATTCTCTAGTGGTCTCTTCCTTTTTCAACAAAAATATGCACGTGACCTCCTTGCCCGCACTTCCATGACTGGTTGTAATCCTATTGGCACGCCTCTTGCTCAAAAGCATAACCTCCGACGTGCTGATCCTATTCTTGTGGATGCCATTAATTACCGTAGAATTGTGGGAACTCTCCAATATATTACTTTGACACGTCCTGATCTCACTCATGCTGTTAACTTAGTTTGCCAATTTATGCATCAACCTGTTGCCTCTCACTTTTAGGTTGTCAAACGCATTTTAAGATATTTCCAAGGCACTTTGGATTATGGGCTTCGGTTACTGTCTTGGTCCTTCTTATCTCTTTATGGATTCTCTGATGTTGATTGGGCTGGTTGTCTTGATACTTGTCGCTCTACCACAGGCTAGAGTATTTATCTAGGTGCTAACTGCATCTCTTGGGCTTCCAAGAAACAAGTTACTGTCTCAAGATCTAGTACAGAAGCGGAATACCGCTCCATGTCTACCACTACTGCAGAGCTCACATGGCTCTTATATCTTCTTTATGACATTGGTATTCACCTTCCAACTCCTCTAGTTTTATTTTGTGATAATACTAGTGCACTCCATCTCACAGTGAATCCCGTATTTCATGCTCGTACCAAACACATTGAATTGGATGTTCATTTTGTTCGTGAGAAAGTTGCTGCAGATACCCTTGTTACTCGGTTTGTTCCTACTCATTTGTAGATTGCAGATATACTCACCAAAGCTTTATCCAAGGATTCATTTCATGGCTTACAATCCAAGCTTGGAGTAATGCCTTCGCCTACTTCCAGCTTGAGGGGGAGTGATAAAGTCAAACACCAAGAGCTTGCTAAAACTTAGGAGAATTATTCTTGGTTTAGAAATATTTTAGGAGGATCACATATTTACTTATTTATCTATGTAACAGCTATGTAACAGTTGTTTAACGGCTCTTTTCCACCTTTTAGGAGTGTGCATGATTCACTCCTAAATTCTAGCTATTTGTTATATTGTAATCTCTCTATAAATGAAATGTTAGTTGACAAGGCTTCACACGTTTTGTGTGCAAGCCAATTCACCTATACCATAACTCTAAACCAAGAAATTCTTCACGAGTAAAGTGTGAAAATTATAACTTTTACAAACTTATGGGGGAGAAAGCTTGATTTGATTATTCATTTAAAGGAGAATTGGTATTTGCTGATTTTAGCATTTAAAATTTACTATAATGAAATTATGAGACTCATTGAATTAAATGTGAATATTTTAGGATGCATTGTGTGTAAAATATGTTGCTTAGTGATTTTTGAAATATTCCAATGATTGTTTACGTAATTTTGTACATAATACATTCTTATGTAATTAAGAAGATATATGAATGTATTTGTTAAGAAAATATACACCGACAAGCCCCTCAATGATTTTCTCTTGAATTCTATCCTTTTGTGCCTTGTAGAGAGTAATCCCTTATTTTTCGTGTCACTTTGGTTCTTATATTTCTTCACAAAAAGTGTCAATGTGGTTGTTATGTCATAACGCCGTGATTTTTTTTATACTAACAATGATGAAGTGTTAACATTTACAATGGAAAATGTTTTTTTATTTTATCATTTCGGTTATTTCCAAAAATTTTGAGGTATGTATGTCATGTGTTCTTTTTTTAAAATGACATTTCGAACTGAAAATTTGACACAAAGAGTTGGGAATGATATGGGAGCCTCGTATTGCAATTATGGTGGATTAATGAGTGTGCTTTTTCAACCCATATTAAATACATAGCCTTAGAATAGCTTTGAAATTTTTTTCGATAACTATAATGATTTGATCAACTATAGGGTATAATAAAAAATATTAATTCACATGATTATATTATGATTTTGGCTATTTAATAGGCATGCTTAGTGGTACCAATAACATAATGAGTTTTTATATTTTCTAGCTTCCCTATTATGTATTGAACATCAATTTTATTTTTATTTTTAAATCTTATCATCTGCTTTTTGTATGAGATACATATTGTTTTTACGTTCATCATTATCCACTTTATTTATTGTGTTATATTTCACATTTTTATATGCTACGACTTCAGATTCAATTGAAGAAATCTCAGGATTGGTGCAAGAGATAGACTTGCTATATAACGATTTTCAATTGTCCTTTTGTTGTTGTTGTTATAAGTTGTGTAATTCAAGGATACTATATACCCGATTTTATAAATATGTTATATTTGAGTCTTAAAGCTACGTTAATTGAGGCGTTTCAGTCCAAAACTGATGTTAGGCAGGAGTTGAAATTTATATAGAACTAGTCGCAAATCCGTGCGATGCACAGGAAAATTATTGAAAATAAGATCTAAATTAATTGTGATTCCTTTTACTTCTTTTGTTGAATATGTATTTTTCTTTTTCTTTTTTGTAGTTCAAAATATTGTAGGCAAGATCGACAAAGAGACTTTGCGGATCGGATTGATAGATCCTACTTTTTGGTTAAAAAAAAAATAACTAAGAAAGTATATTTACCATAGGATAATTAAAAAATTTAATATAATGTAATTTTTTTTTTTGGCATAAGTTGAATAGTCCAATTTTTATAAAACACGATTCATGTTTATATTTACCATATGGATTATGTTTCCAACCAAAAATAAAATAAATGATACTTAAAATAAGAAGAATGACAAATAAATATATAGGCACATGATTAAATGATCAAACCTAAATAATTTTCACAACTCATTTCAAGCTCACGTGGTTTCATTATAACAAATCCATCCACCTTTCTCCATTGCCAGCAACAAAAATTAAATGAAATACATAAGAAAAAAAAAAAAAAACTCTTTGATGAAAATTGATAATTATGATTATTATTAAAAGATATTTATATTGTGTTTATATATGGAATATATTTTAGTATTAGACATTTATTATGATTGTGTTGTATATATGGAATAATATATTCTTTATATTAAAGAAAAATATGATGTGTCAAGATTCTAATGGAATGTTTAATTATAGAATAAAATTTATATTCAATTAGAAAATATATATTAAAATAATAAGGTGTAAAATTAAGAGATTTCAAAAGCTTATGTGGCGCAATATTATGACATCAATCAAAAGTAAAAAAAGCTTCGGTTTTACATTATAGTATAGATTATATTAACTTGATTCTAGTTTGGGCATATGTTCTTTATATGGGCTGTGATGTTGGATTGTAAAGTTATTGTGCTTCTTTTTAAATAAATATATTATTGCTGAATGTTGTACCATTGTTAGATAATATTTGCTTTGGACTTCTAGTTTGCTAGTTCTTTATTGGTAATAATTGGGACGGTTGCTTGTTTCCTTGTCGGCAAAGGAAACTTCATTGATATTTGGAAGGACCTATGGATCCCCTAGTTGGATGTAAACAACATATTTGACGTGCATTTGGTTGATAGTACTTTTGTTGTGGATGAACTCTAGAGCTTGATGGTCCATGAACATCACAAACTTTCCCCGTATCATGTAGTGTTCCCAATGCTTAAGGTTACGTATCATAGCATATAACTCAAGCTAATTTCATGCAAATTTATTTCTATAATATTTGCAAAACATTATTGTTTGCTTTTTTTTTTTTTAAATATTTAAAAGTGAAAAATATTCAACTTAACTGTAAGCTAGACAGAAGGACTATGTGAACATAATGAAAGTTGAGGGATTGAAATGAAAAAAAATGTAAGAAACTTTAGGGATTGAATTGAAAATAGGTAAAAAATAAAGGGCATAATTTTTAATTAAACCTTTTTATAATTACTCTTAGAATGTTGACATTTTTACATTTTATTATTAAAGTAGTAATATCTACAGTGCATTGGCCCAGTGGTGTCCCCCCTCTCCCGATTGACCTATCCCTTTAACAAGGTGTTGCCTTATACAAATTAGATTATGAATTTTTGCCTTAGATAAAAATGTATATTAAAATAACAGTTTCCCACCAAATCACTTAAAAAGAGATGGCATTTGAAAATTAAAATCTCTTTTTGGGCCTAGAACATATTTTTTAATCTGCATACTCTCGGACTAGAGTGCATTCCTTTTTTATTTTTTATTTATTTATTTATTTTTTTATTTTATAGAGTTGTTTGTGTGGATGGTAAATATATGTAAATTGACATTCTTATTCCTCAAGAGAGTTCTATGGCTTGGGATATTTATAATCTGTGTATAGTTGGATTAAGAATTGATGTGTGTAAGACAAGCATATAGGAGTCTAATCAATAATGTAAGGTTTATCAATTAAGATTGGACTATAAGTCAATAATTGCATCGAGCTTAAATCTTTCATTATATTTATACAAACAATTCTACATTCAAGCGAGGCAACTAACATATTTTTAGTAATAACAATATTATAGACTTCGCTTTAAAGTTAAACCCTTGCATTTAATTCATTGAAAGTCAATTTCCTTTTGTAGTAATGACATTCTGAGTCTAGAAAATAGTCAAATTTGGATTCAAAATGGGCCAAAACAAGTTGAAAATGGGCCCAAACAAGCCAAAATCCGTTCTGCCAAGCAAAGTAGGTGTACACCTCAATGGAAGAGGCGACGCACGCCCATAGTGAATAGTCATACGCCTGTTAGGGCAAATAGGCGGTTCTAGGCTAGAAATTATGATTTTGTGCAGGAATAGAGCACCAAACCCTATAAAAAGCGGCCTACTCCTCAACTATGATTCACACCTTCTTCTATAGTCTTCAAAAGTTCTTAGAAATCCCTTTAGAAGTCCTTTAGAAGTCTTTGAAGGCTTGCAAGTTTTCTATGGAGCTCCCTTTGCTTAGGAAGATTAGCAAGTGGGTAGGTCGTACCAACGGTGTAGGTAGGGATCACCTTAGGCATGTGCGCCTTTCGTGCATTGTTCACTATAGCTAAATGAAGTTGAACCTTCCTCTTTTACGTGCTGCTAGCAATTTCTGGGATCAAACCCGTCATGTCTTTTGCTTCAATAGTGCGAGTTTTGCCCTATAATGGAGGAGTTTGGTGCTATCATGGGCTTTACTGGTTTTGACACTATACTCCTTCCTCCTCTGGCTGCCGATATTATCATCCTTCTCGATGAGATCTTGAGCATACCCTATAAACTTGGCACCTCGTGGTCTGAGGACGACTATTTTGACCTCCATGCTCTAGTGGATCACTTCTCCAAAGCTGTTGATGACGAATGCTATCCGTAAGCATTAGTTGTTGCTGTTTTAGCTGGCTTCTTCCTAGCTGGCAATTTCTTTGAAGTTGATGTTGTAGTCCTCGATGCAGTTGGCCGTATTGACAAGGAGAACCTTGTTCCTATGATTCTAGGAGAGACGTTCAATGGTCTTGATGTGAAAGAAGGCATGTGCCTCTACTTCAAAGGGAGTCCTTTGCTTCTTCAGGTATAATCTTTCTCTTTTCTTAATTACTTTATAAATTTCATCATTTCCTGATTCTTTGCCGCCTTCTTGTAAATCTGGCTGTATAAGCACTTCACCTTGATCATTGCTCCTGAGAAGCATCCTTTGAGCTATCAAACTTGTCACTATCGCCAAAGGAACTTGGTGGACCTCTTTCTTACTACGAGAAGGTTTGCTAAAGTTGTTGAGAACATCAATCCTAAAGACATTGTCTGGACTCTCGCCTGGTAGAGGGTTCGCAACGTGACTATTGATACTTTCGAGAGAGGCGCTGTCATGTTGGCTGCCATGCAGAAGACTTCCTTCTACTATCCTTCACGCATCAAGCGTCAATGGGGCTGCATTCAATCTATTCCAAAGGAAGTGAAGCCATGCCATGTTGACACTTGGACCCACCGCTTCTTGGATCGTCTTACTGGTACTTGGGCGAGGCATTCTAGGATCATGGATTTCGTGCAGTCATGTTCTGTGGATCCTGACTATTCATATGTCATTTAGCTCGAAAAAGATATTCTCAAGGCTTCTGTTGATGCTGTCTACATTGAGAACATGAAGAATAAGGCTATGGGTATAATCTACTCTTTAGAAGATGAGGGAGAAGAAAGTTCAAGTGTAAAGAGAAGGAGATATGATGATCACACCATGTAGCCTTGGCAATTTAACCTTATTTACTTTAGTCTTTTTAAATTTCTGCACATGATGAAATGAAAAATAACACAAGATATGAACATCTTATGTTACTCTTCTTAGGAGAGGCAAATTGATTATATATATATATATATATAGGGAAAGAGAGAATTTTTATTAAAAAAATAGAGACTTGGTATATATATATGCTTGAAATAATTCGCAAGAAATCTTTTGATGACATAGAGTCCTATTTGTCAATAAAATTCCTATTGTCAAACAAGGATAAGGATGAGGTGCAATTCGAATACATAAATTGGGTTTGACAATTAAGGAAATTCTTAGGTCCCATTGCGGGACCGCACCTGACATATATTTTATCAAAATACACATAATATTTTATCAAAATACACACAAATATTATAAAGTGTGTAGTTTGTGGTAAAATTAACTTTATCACAAATATCACTAATTCTACCAGAGTTTACACATTTTATTTTTATAACAATAAACACATATTTATCAATATGGACACAGTATTTATCACAAAATACACAAATTTTATTAAAATCAAACACTGATGCTGTGGCGGGACCTAAATGTTCCCGTGAAAATTAACACGCATTGAATTATAAAAATTAAAAAATAAAAAAATAAAAAAGTGAAAATGTTGATAAGGTAGAAAATTTGTATTGCACAGGATGTATGACATGTCAATCCCCAACAAATTATAATCTGCCACGTCATCCCAAGGATTATGAAAATGACGAAAATGAGCTTGAAGCAAAACCTTGGCTAAGACTCAATCTGAAATCCGAGGAGTCATCGATAGGTCCAACCGGAGACGAAGAGAGTTGAGACATACACACACAATTCAGCCTTTACATACTACTCGTTGAGAGATAAAACATGTTGAAAATCTGGGAGGAACTTTGGCGGGAAATCAGGCATGGTGGTTGGGCTACTCTTATTGCTTTGATTCTAATAATGATTTGGCACTGTTGCAAGAGGTTCTATTTTAGATACTCTTCACTTTCCAATCCCACAACCCCTATTTCTGAGACAAGTAGGATTCATTCCCAATTCAGGTATTTCTTTCTGGGTTTTCTCTGATTTCAATTGGGTCACTCTTCTTTTTCTTCAATTATGGTGCTTTATGTGAAATTTGAGTGATGGGTTTTCCACGAAGTTTTATTTCTCTTTTTTAAGAATTTGGAGTTTTATAATCAGAACAGGTTAAAATTCGGTCCCTGATGGTTTCTGCAATTTGGTACTTGTTCATTGAAATTAATGAGGAATAAAGGGTTTTCTGAAACTTGATTTTGTTGTTTTTTCTTTTATTTTGGGTTTATGCTGACAATTGGTGATAACTGGATTAATCTTTCTTCCATTTATTGTTTATCCATTGAAATATAAGCAATTTCGTGATTTGGTTTTCAACAAAAGTCGTTTTTATTCTTTGGATTTATTAATTATTATCACAGATGTGTCCTAATACTGTCAATGAAGTTGCTAGCTTTCGGGAAGAATCTGTGATGGGTTACTTCATGTTTTGATTGTTGTGGATGATTTCTTTTTTCAATTTTTTGATTTGATTGTTATTTGGATCCATTTTGGGGGCTTTATCTGAATTGGGTTACTATTATTTTTCTTGAATTGGTACTGTATTATTAGAATTAAAAAATTTAAAAAGAAAATGCTGTGTAGGAATTGGGGGATTGGGTTTTCCATTTCCAATTTGAGCTTAACACAACTGGATGCCTCCTACAGCAGAAATTGGTACCTCAAAGAACCTTGTTCCTTGAAACTCATGCAATTTTAGCCTGGTAATTCCTTTCCTACAAAAAGGACTTTTTTTAGTTGGTGGGTAGGTCTTTGCCTGAGTTCATCATTGGACCAATTTTTTAACCAGAATTTTGTGTTCTCATCCATATTAGCTTTCATTTTAGTTTAGGCTCTTCCTGATTTAGGACCATTTATACCAAAGCGATGAATCTACTGAGAACACAAGTCAATGTAAGCTTATGCTGTTTTCTTTGTGAAAAATATCAATAAACCAATACTTTCAACTATTGTTAGAAATATTTTAAAATTGTACTTTGCATGAGCTCAAGCTACTACGTTTCGAAATAATTTTGTAGATCTGTTCTTAATCTAAATTATTGAAGAAATGTTTGCAAATGGTATGAAAAATGTAATATTTAATATGTTTTGCTGATTAAAAAATTGTACACCTTGACTAGTTCCCAGTAATCTAACTTTCCCTTTCCCCTCCCCACTGGGGCCAAACTTAATTAAAAAAAAAAAAAAAACTGACATTGGCTATAGGTTGTACATGCCAAGTGATTTTGACTTACCTAAATGGTTTGCGTTAGTTTTCTGCAACTTTTGTTTTTCTAAATTGACATTAGCTACAGTTTGTGATTTTATTACTGACATGGAAGTGCTGTTTACTCCTGCAGAATCTCGGAGATTGTCTCAGATGCAGATTTAAAGTTTTTAATTGAAAAATTGGATCAGAATCTCAACGAGAGTGAGAAGTGGGAACAAGTCATAGACAAAAGACGTAATCTTCTATACTACAATGCGAAATGCTGCAAGCCTAAGGTTACAGCTCAATCTCTGTGGAAAATTAAATCACTAGAACTGCCTTTTTCGCTCTTTATATTGTTGGAAACTTTTCCTTTCATGAATATAGGCATGTCAACCATCTATTGTTAAAAATAAAATAAAAAAATTTAGTGAGTGCTAGTCCCAGTTAAGTTGGGTCCTGGGATGGGTGGCTTGGATATGGCTTGACCCTTCAGCATTTTTTAATGAAGTGACTGCTATCAAGACTTGAACCTGCGCACTTGCGCATGTCAATCCTATATGTTTTCCATTGGACCAGATAAATTTTTTTACCAGCCAGGATCATGCTATGTCTGTTTAGTTTCTATTTTAAGTTTCTCTGCAGGCCAAAAGAAAAAGAAAAAGATTAGGGTGCTTTGATTTTTGGTCTCATTTCTAAAGTTGAAATTTCTTTCCTCATTTTGGGACACCCATTCTCTCGCATGTGAACACACATAGAGGCATGCACATGCATACACTCAACCACTCATCCATTCACTCAGCCTAAACCTCCACATCATTTATCAACACCTAGGGATGATAGGTTAAGGAAAATGGGTATCTGTTTCAAGTAATTAATATGCTCCTTGTTCAGCCTTGTGATCGTGTTTATGATTTTAACTGTTTTACCTTTTTTAGCCATTTATTAGGTTCCAAAGTAAATTCAGTTACTGTTCTCTGGGTTCATTACACCTCAATGGGCTGACACTTAGGTTGCAATCTTTATTGGCATGGGCCAGTGTCCTATTTTATTCAACTGGTTTAGCCATTCCTAGGTTATGAATTTGATTTGGTGTTTCTCTCTTTTTGCTTGCAGGATGGTCCCTTGAAATACTTGAGTGTGACAGTATTTGAGAACTGTTCTCCTGAGATGTTAAGAAACTTCTACATGGACAATGATTATAGAAAGCAGTGGGACAAGACCCTGGTTGAGCATGAACAGCTGCAGGTGGATAAAATTAATGGAGTTGAAATTGGTCGTACAATAAAAAAATTTCCATTCTTGACACCGAGAGAATATGTGTTAGCTTGGAGATTGTGGGAGGGGAAGGATAAAACATTCTACTGTTTTATTAAGGTAACTGTAACCAAACTTTGGTTTTATATGCAAGTGATTAGTTAAAGGCACTTCTTATTGTAATCTTGTACATGATTGTGCTGTAGATGTTGTGGATTGCGTTGTTTATGCATGTTGTATGTGTTGCATCTCTCTCTCTCTCTCTCTCTCTCTAACCCTTCTGCAGTTCTGTATTGATACGAATCCCAGATACCATTGTTCAGCTTTTATATATCATGAGTATTGGCAATATTATTGCATCCACTGTGGAGTAAAAATATGACAACTCTCCCCCCCCCCCCCCCCCCCTGCCTTTTTTTGTTTTATTTCTTTTTTACCTAGAAAATTAGTTTTAATATTCTAGAAATGATATTACTTATCAAAAACTAATTTCCTGATATTAAAACTAATTTTTTTTTTTTAACTTATCAAAAAATATTCTAGAAATGATATGAGACTCCTAATCTTTGATAACATGCTGGAAACTTGTTCTGCAAATTACTGTAGTTTATAACTTATCAAAAAAAAAAATTACTGTAGTTTATAGCATTTGCTCTTATGTGTGAAAATAAGGATTCTTTTTAAGAAAAATAGAAGGGTAAAAATGCCATAGCATTTTTCAAGTCTTAGATTTTAACTATTCAGCATCTGCATGGATCTGGAACTGTATTTATGGATATAAACTTGTTCTCTTGATTATTTAATTTGTTTTAAGTGACATTCTTTCATTGGTTTTAAAAATGTTCCAAGTGTTTTGGCACTGAGATAATAATTGTATGGGGAAATTACAGTTTGTCCACCTGTGGTATGGGGTGAGTCTGGTTTGCTAACTTTTGGGTTTGGAAGTGACACTTTAACTACCAAAGGTCCACTTTAGCAGGAAATGCTTTTGTAGATTGCTGTAGTTTAGCTAATTTGAATTTGTATGACAAATACTGCAAAGTTGAGCCTACCGGATAACTATACTAAATTTGATTCTTGGAACAATTCAATTATGGCACTTGTTGATCATTTGGCTCATGATTGTGATACATGAAAAAATGCTTCATTGTTTGTTCTGAAATTGGCATGTATTAAGTTTCAAACTACTTTGATTGGTCAATCAGTCCTTAGAAGTTGAACTGGTGAGATACATCAGTCTAATTGCTATGTCTACTTCAGAGAAATAAAGGACCCTTCATTACAGATCCAGTTTCTTCCTAGTATATCTTTTTTTTTTTTTTTTTTTTGGAGTCACTGCTATTCAAGTCTGTAACATCCATGATTCCGAAACAATCCCTCTCGACTCTTTTCTGGGAGATTTCTAGATGTACTTAAGGAAGCAAGTATATGAAAAGGATTAATTTTTCTTCTTCAGTAAATGGTGGCAACAATGCCAAAAGACCTTGTTGAAGGTTGGTGGAGAAAGGAATAATTATCATTATTCATTTGATGCTTTTGAAGTTGCTAAATACTTATATGAGATATGCAAAACAATATGTTCATTATTAGTAGAACTTAAACCTTTCTTGCTTTTGATGCTTTTGTTTCTGCTACTTTTAACAATTACCTGAGATTTTGGTTCTTTCTATTCTTGGTAATAGGAATGCAAACATCATTCAGCACCACAACAGAAGAAGTATGTACGTGTTGGGTTTTTCAGATCTGGTTGGCGGATCAGGAAAGGCAAGTTCTTAATATTATCTTTTTCCATCTCCCCACTCCCCTTTTTAATTTCCTTTGTCCTAGAAAATGATGAATTCACTCAAGCTGCTTTCATGTCGGGTCATAAAGTCAGTGCTAAATTGAATTATGGACCATGACGACCTATCAAGCCTATGTTGATTAAGACTTTGAGCCTGTTAAAAAAAACATGCAATACATATTTCAACTAAGATCGTATTTGGCTTGTTTCATTGACTTAGTGTGGATAAACAGAAGATGTATGAATATATATCTATTTTACTTAAGCTCCACTTGTACTTCTGATGCTTTGATCTTTTGTTCAACCCAGGGGCATGAGAATTGTAAGCTTGACATTTTATCCTTAAAATGAAAAGTGGTAGTTTTGTGATTGTTAATTTTCTAATAACAGTACCTGGGACAAATGCTTGTGAAATCAAAATGTTTCACCAAGAAGATGCTGGTTTGAATGTTGAAATAGCAAAGTTGGCTTTTGCTAAGGGGATTTGGAGTTATGTGTGTAAGATGGATAGTGCACTACGCAAATACTCTGGGATCAGCCATCCCCAATCAAGTTCAGCTGTGACTGCAGTCACTCTAATTCAGAAGGTCGGTACCAGATTCTTTCATATTTCACTGCTTGCTTTTATTCTTTGGCATTATGTAAAGTAGTTGCGTATTTTGAAGCTCTTGGAACTAGAATATTTCTGAGGCCATCAGGTATTATATGTTAAATTCACCAGGAAGTTGGTTCAGGTTGATGGGTTCTCTTGGTGCTAAATGGTATAAGATTATCTCCATGTCATGATTTATGGCCTCTAAACCGAACATGGTAAAAATCATAGTTCTGTTACAACGTTGTGATGTTATTTAAAGAAGTCAATAGTCTAAACATCTATACAAGGTTGGAAAAAAAGAGAGCATGCTTTTAGCCTTGTGCATTTCAAATAGACCTACTGTAGGCTAGTTTAGACTAGGTTTACTAACAGTGGTGCTGTGAATTAGTAGAAATTTATAGAATTATATAGCCTGGATATGCTCATCATTTCAATAGTTGGGTTATCACAATGATTTCCCCGTGTTCTAGAGTAGTGAGCCCAGACAAACCCATCATCTAATTTGCTTTCCTTGCCAAGGCAATAGCTAATTGGGATTTTGACAGCATTGAGCAATTCATAGCCTGAATCATGGGCCTAGGTATGCCTTGGTGGGACAGAGAACTATTAGTTTCAAGAATTTCAGGAGATTTCTATATATCGATTATTTTGCTTGTGTTTATAGCTAACATTTTCCTTCACACAGGCGCCACCTGGATTAGATACCATGAACAGCATGGCCTCTTCTGCAACTACCAGTGCACCTGCCTTTCGTGGACTTACTGGTGAAGCCAAAGAGAGGAAAATGTCTAGGAGGCCATCAAAGAAATTGCTAGCCAATGGTTTGCTTCTTCTTGGGGGTGTGGTCTGCCTGTCTCGTGGTCACTCTAGCCTGGGTGCTAAAGTTGCTATGGCATACATCTTGACGAAGCTCAGTAAGCGTGGTGCTTCATCAGAGCAAAGCAGTCAAAGTTGAGGTACATGACCTAGATGTATCATTACATATTATGGAGGATCTTGTAAAGTTGACCACATACATGTTTATTAACTGAAGCATGTAGCATGTAGCGTACCTTACATGCTATTTTGTGGGTGTATTTCCCCGCCTTCACCTCTGCATTGAGAAGGGAATAAATAGAAAGGTGAAAGTGAAAGAAGAAAATTTTGGAAGGCGATTCATGGGGTGGGGGTGGCATAATCCTTAATGATATTATAAGCGTTTCTAGTTGTAAATGCATAATCAGTGGACTCTTGTTACTTACTCATCTGCTACCCATCTACTACATTATTATTATTTTTTGGTATGCACAACTTTTATAAATCTTCAAGATGTGAAGAGGATTAGAAACTGATCTAATCAACAAGTTTTGATTGACACTTAATATGGTTTATTTTGATGTACCAACCTGTGTTATGTTAAACTCACTGGGAGTGGAGAGCTCAAGAGAATAAAAAAGGCTATTTATTATTTTGATGTACCAACCTTTGTGTTTTGTGTGTGTGTGTGTGTGTGTGTGTGTTTTTGGGTCCTCTTTTTAATTACTACAGTCAAAGGGGCGGGTTCATGAACAAAGTAACAGACAGATACTCCATCTTGCTCATTCTATTTCTGTCCCTCAAGATTTATTCATATCTACATGGAAGATGTTAATCTTAAGGTATGTATTAGTGCCAGTCATATCTGTACAGCAATGCTAGTCTCAATTCTCAAGATACATACGGAAGAAATGCTTAGTGAAGATCACTAACATTGGACTAACCATCCGGCTAGTTCAGCAAAAATTTGCATGTCCAATCCAAAATATCAGCTCACATTGGGCTAGCTAGCTACAATGCTAATGCAATTCATTTATAAGTGCTACTAGAGATCTCCACTTATGAAAGTAAATGGGTTTTGAAGGAGTGAATGTGAAGAATATTACATGAAACTATTATACAAGTACATGTATAAAGCAGAATTTACTGAAAGAAGTAAGGTGAAACTGTAGATAAATTCTTCTGAATTTCAATATATCCATCCGAACTGATGTTTTTTCTCTTCAAGAAATTGGAGTACCAATGAGCAGAGAGCTTGGGTTGTCTTTTTAAATCCGGGTCATCCAAATCCACGAAGTATAGGCCGTAGCTTGATTCATATCCATCCAACATTTCGAATAAATCCAAGAAGGACCATGTGAAATAACCTCTTGCATTTGATCCATTCCTTCAATATTTTAAGAATAAAGAGAGAAAAGTAATCACATCAAATTTTAAGTAATATAGATCCATCATAACATGGTTCCCTTTAATAGATCAAGTGAAGCAACTAATTTCATTTGATACCTTTGGTAGTACTAATTAGTTCCATCAAACTCTCTTTTAGGAAAATAGATTACACATATTAGGTGGATAAAATTATCAATTAGTCTTATTTTTGAATTCAGTGAAAATGTGAAATGGAATTCATCAAATCATGAGTCACTAGGCCTTGCTAATTATCTACCAAAATTAACTTGCCAAATGAACTGCAAAGTGCAAAGAACTCAAATTAGAACCAGACTTTCAAATCGTGTATTAGGCTTATATAAGGTCTACAAACATACCTCAATGCATCAAGCAAACTGCCAATGTATCCATGTAAATATTTTACCCTTGGCCAGTCTTCCAGTGATGAATTACGTCTTGTTCGTTGACCTGCAGAGAGATACATGTCATGAAGTATTTATCCTTAGCAACCTAATGCGAGCTAATAAGCCCAAAGGAAGAATGAGAAATATATCATGTAGCAACTAGCAACATGAAGAAAATTTGAAACTTTTCAATAATTTTAGACACTCTACTAATGCATTGGTTGATTATTTAAAACAGTACCAAACCACTAGTTTGTGAATTATGGTACCTTAACTATGCCTGCAATAGATTGTTATATCAATAATCTATTAGAAAATTTTCACATTCTGCCCCATTAGCCTTGTGTATTAGAGCATACTTCTAAACCATCCTCTCATTTGGACATACATATATTTGCTGCAATTTGATTTCCATTCATCCCTTAGATACGGTTTTCCATGATTCTGCATCCAGCTACAGTATCTCTATAAATATTGACATAATGTCTCCAATAATGAAATTAAAAAAAGAAAAGAAAAAAGGTTCAAATGGAAGGAAATGTTAATAAACATTCATTTTACATGCAATGCAAGTCTACAGCTTGGGCAAATACACTTTGACATGTAAATTTACTGCCACGTAATTTATTAATATTTATTGTTGATCCTTTTGAAGTGAAACTATGATCTAATTCAAACTGTGGAATCAGTGATCACATGTACTAATGTGAAAATTCTTGTAAAGAACTACACTGACAATAACGAATAGCAAATTATTATGCTTTATAATACTACATTGCACTTGAAATGACCTGTAGTGCTACTACAAACAAAGTACTTTCACTGTTAAAAGGAGCAAGCACAGCACAGAGAGAGAGAGAGAGAGAGAGACCATTTTCATGAATGTAAACAGGAGGGTTGCCATAAACTTGCTTAATATACTCCAGCAATCCTTGCAGATCCCAGGGTGTGATTGGAAACTAAGTCAAACAAACTGATTAGTAATGCACTGAACTAACCAGACAGAGCAAACTAGACTTAAAGTTTTATGTTCAGCCTCTCACCTCAAATGTGGATGTATCATTTCGAATGCCTACAACAACCAAAACATTTGTTAGTTATTTCCTTACCATCTCTAAACAAGATGAAGATGACTAGAACTGCTAAACACACAGGGTTACACCGGCCAAGTCTTTAGTGTGTCGAGAAATACAGGACATGTATCCAATGCAGTATGAAAAAGATGAAAATTTTGTTCAGGACACCATAAACCAACATTAGAAGGAAGCCTAATTAATTGATGGATGAGCAGAATTGACTTTGTAAGCTCAATCGAACTAAGACAGAAAGTAATGTAATCCTATCTGAAATTAGTTTTAGAGTTTATGGTTTTCAGCTACAATAAGTAAATAACAAATGTAATTCAACTAAAGTCCACTTTATTACCTTGAGGGAATTAGTGAAAAAACTCTCCTATAAAAAGGTAAACGTGCTCTGGTGCTGACTCTAAGTGAACAATCACTCTGTCAAAAACAATAAAAAATAAATAAAAAAAAAACTGCAGCCAACCCTAGGTGCTGACTTCTAGAGGTTCTCTCTTGTTTGGTGCTGACTCCAAGCAGGCCTAGGTATTGACTCCTAGGTTACCTATCTTATTTTCCTGTTCTTTAGTTTTCATGTTGCATTGTTTTAGTTTGGTCCTACATCAAATGCTCCCACCTATCGACTTTTGATTGGAAGTCTCCCACATCACACTACAATCAGGCCAGACATCATATTCACTGTTAGTTTCTTATCCAAGTTCATGCAAAGTCCAAGTCATGTGCATTACGAAGTTGCAAAAACCAACAATTAGTCTTCAATGAGTTGAGTATGTCAACAACATACTTGCTAACTGTACTGCCATGTCTGCAAAAACATCTCCATCTTCCGTCTTTAGGGCTGCTGGGGTTATCTTTGACAGACAATGTGTTGTAATGATTCACTCCAAGGAAGTCAAATGAACCCTTAACCTGACTGGATTCAGCATATGTAAAGGCCGGAAGTCTTGAGCCTACAATCTTTTTCAAGACATCAGGATAGTCTCCAAATACCAAGGGATCCACAAACCTGCAATACAAAGCGAGGAATGGTTGCCAAAAGCTTGAATAAATTCTGAGATCCAATTCATGTGCAGCTTACTAAAGAAAATTGGACATGAGTAGTTTACACAAGGCAAAAAGTAATTCCGAAAATTATGATCACTGCTTATTTCTTGTGCCATCTCAAAAAGACAGAATTGACAGTTTCCACAGATTCCAGACTAAAATGACGGAAACCAATAGATACACAATCACACACACACATATGAAAAGAAAACAGAAACCACTTCATACATGAATTTAGAACTTACCAACCAAAGTAAAAAGTCGTTGGCTCTCTGAGTGGCAATTTTATCTTCCATGCTGTTTGTTAGAGGAACAAACCAATAGGAAAAGAGATTAAGCCCTATAAATCCATTCTGCTTGTCCTGCATTACCCATAGTTTCTCGAAAATGACATTTTTGATATATATAGTCATAATGTTCAAATTCATGGTTCCTAAATGACATATAAAGAAGTAGTGGAGTTTTAATTATGCTGGGATGCTCAAGCAGGATCATTGTCCTTGAACATCATATAGTTGAGATTAAGGCATAATTTTATATATTTGTTACATTCGTAAAAATGCTTACAATGAACAGCTTACAACATACCTGGTATCTTTGCTTGTATAATCTAGCAGCTGATGCATGTGCCAACAAGATATGATGAGCTGCCATGTATGGCTCAGTTGAGGAGTTGCCTCTTGAGCAATTAACTCCATATGGAGGTGAACATCGCTGAGGGGGCAGAACTCCAGAATCATAACCCCCAATGACAAACACATTGGCTTCATTCAAAGTAGTCCAATATGAAACCCTGTCACCAAACTTCCTGAAGCACACATCTGCATATGCTGTGAAGTCTTTCCTGCATCCACATCTAGTTATTGAGTCACTTTCCTAGCCATGTTTTGTGCTTGGTGGAGGAAATGTGTATACTCTTTAAGTGCAAAGAAGTGGTGTATGATGGACAAGGGTAGAGAACCGTACACAATCTTCCGACTAACCCATCCTCCATACTCATCTTCAAGTACTTGAGGAAGATCAGCATGGTGTAATGTTACATGTGGTTGTATTCCTGTGTAAACGAGAATTGAAGAATGTCAATTAAGGAAACACATTTTTTTTAGCATCTGGTATGTACTTTTTTCTTTTTCAAGATTATAATTAAAAAAAAAAGCCTGCATTGCTAAGAAAATGGAATTATCATCATCTATGATGGAAACTGGCTGTAACCGTGGCTGATTAGCTCATTGATGAGATTGTTGTAATATTGCAAACCCTTTGGATTGACGGCTCCTCTTCCATCTGAAAAAGAGACCATCAGCAGATTAAGTGTGAGGAAAAGAAACTTATATAACTTATTTCTTGCTTAGTTAAAGTGAGTGACAGTTATGTGATCATACTTGGGAATAAGTCTTGACCATGATATGGAAAACCTATAAGGCTTCTAAGCCCGTGTCTTCCATGAGCTGGACATCCTCCTGCAAGAGTTAAAATGAACCTAATCATATCTATAAGGTGTGTTTGTGACAGTGAGTTGGTTATGACATAACCATATAATTGTTACAAAATATATCAAACTCAGAGAATAATAAGATGATTAATTGACCTTAATGAAATATGTGATTTGTATTTATGTTTAAAAGAACTTTAAGAAGGCACATTATATAGACTGACCTTATATTTATGATACCCATCACATGCTATGTCCCCAGTGGCTCCATGAACAATCCCTGAAATATGAGTTGGGCCAATTAGGCAGCTGATTATCAGATATAGACAGAGATATGTCTCAGGCTCTCAGAATTGTCAATCCACTTATAATTGATGATTGAGATTTCAGGAAGGAAACTTTTTTTTCTTTGTTCTGTGCTGCTACCACAAATGCAACTGAATCCATCCATGTCTAAGTTCTGACAAAAGGGTAAGGTATTGTGACAAGGAGCAGGATAGTTCAGTAGTCCCACATATCTAAGCCCAAAAGATCCATAATCATTCTTTTACTAATTAGTAAATTTCACCAAGCCTAATTTTTTTCATGGATCAAACCAATTACACTTACAATTATCATTACAGATGAAATTAGTTGCATCTCCATTACTTTACCCAAAATGTACCCAGTACCAGTACGCTAGGTTGCACAGGTACTCCATTTTAGCCCAAGTACCTGTACCTGTATCGTATCTGATACTCGTACCAGTGTTGTACCCGATATCTAATATCTATTGTGTCTCACATATGTTTTTAAAAAAATGATGTATCCCCGTGCCCGTACCGTTATCGGATACGATACCGAATCCGTACCCGTGCAACTTAGCCGGTACGACTCCATTTTTGGAGTACCTGTGCTTCATAGATACTTATCCAAAAGAGAGAGAGAGAGAGAGAGACAGAGAAGCTAAGCCTGTACTTATGTTTAAAAAGAAAAGTTTTACTTTTGGTCTTCAATAATTAAAAAAAAAAAAAGGATGAAATGTAGTACAAGTATAGTGCCATTATATTTTTTATAATTCGATAGTTTGGGAGAGGAGATTAGATTATTAAAACTTTGGTTATTCTTATAAAAAAGACTAGTCAATGCCAATTGAGCTACATGATTCTTGACAATATAGTGCTTCTTGAGTAGCCACAAGCTCAAATAATTAATTAAATAAAAAAAGATAACGTATTACAATAAATTTTTCTTAGACACATTTTTTTTTTTTGATCAGTAACAAGAAAATTTTATTAAAGAAAAGAAAAAATCCCCAAGCACACAGGATTTTAAAAGGAAGAAAAATCACTACAAGAATTAAAAACTCTCAAAATAGGAGGGACTCACTACAATGAGCCAATAAAAAGAGTGGTATCCAACACCGCCTCTCACATAGGACCCACATAACACATAACGGAACAGCACCCCACACATCCGCATGGCTATTTACAGAACGACCCCATCCAATACCAAACCTCCAACATCCCAGGCATCACCCAAACGACCCCGAAAAGGCAAAACACCATACCATACTCTGACACAAATAAAGAAAGGTCCCCACTATGCTTCACATACAACACCAATCCACAATGCAAAGATCTTTCCGCAGTAAGTGAGAATCTTCCCATGAGCTGTCCAAGTATATAGAAACCCCAAAGGAGTATTCAGAAAAATCTGTTTTAATCCTAGAGGGACCCCAACACACCCGATCCTCTTGAATTGATGAACCTCAAAAAGTATAACAAGCCAATCATAGCCTGGAAATATCCACTTCCCAATCATGAACAACCAAGTAAAACGGACATCCCAATGAGGAACCCCATCTGCCAACATAGGTAATCAGCAATCCGAGCCTCTCTAACTAGAAAACTAAACTGGTACCCAAAATAAACAATGTACAGATTGTCAAGAATTAATAAATTATAAAAGGGTTGGCTTTTAATCCCAAGACAATAAACAGGTTGGCAAACCGTTTCCATTAGTAGGAGCATCCCCCAAACCCCATCACGCTGCAACCATAACAAATGTGTAAACAGGGAGACTATATATATATATAATAACATAAAATACCAAAAACATGAATATACACACAAGGCATATTAAACACTAAGAAAAGAAGTTTTAATTATTAAACTGAGGTATTGATTGTCATATTTAGAACTGCATGGTACCCAAAATAAACAATGCGAAGAATTAATAAATTATAAAAGTATCCTTTTATTAGTATAAAATGAACATATGTGTATATATATATATATATAATAACTGGGGGTCCTCCCATCTTGGTTTGCTGCACCTTCAACCTTTTACAAACCATTGAAAATAGATATTGTAAGAGATAAAATAAAATTTGCAATTACTAAAGCATTCAAAAAAGAAAAAAAACACTAAAACAGATACTTGCTTCTTTATTTTTACATTATTCTTTTTTGATCGGTAACAAGACAAATTTATTGAAAAAGCTCCCCAAGTACACACGAAGTATACTAAAGAGAAAAATGAATGTGTGGACGCTCTAGCTAATTTAGGACTTCTTTACACTAGAAATAAAGGAATTGAAGTGATCACCTGATAAGCTGAGGCAGCAGCACCAAACACAAAGCCAGGTGGGAAGTCATCTCTGTTAAACTTATCAGTGCTTAAAACTAGTGCTGCTAAATTTGTTAGCAAAACTAGCCTCATCAACATTTTCCACCTAGCTTTGTGGCAACCTAGGAGTACCAGATTGGTTAAGAACACGGTTAACAGTTTTGTTGCATGCTGAGTACCAACATAAACTGAAAGCAATAGTGTATGGCCACAAATTTAAAAGACTTATCACAAGCCTCTACTTTGTCCGATGGTTGAAAATACGTGTGTGCGTTTGGCACAAGCAAAATAAGATATTAACTTTTTCAACAACAACAAAAATAAAAATAAAAATCAGTTTTATTGTATTTTTCATTTAACTTTATTCTACTGTATTTTTAGTTAAAAGATAAGGATTTGGTTAACGGGTGCTTTAGGACATTGTTAAAGAGTATTAAATGTTGTTACTTTACCGAAAATTGTAAACTTTTTAATATTAAAATATGAAGAAAAATACTAGAATTTTAAGAGTTGAATAAACTGTTGGTCGTTAACATTTACACGCATTGCACATTTGGTCTTTAACTTTTAAAACGATCAGAATTTGTCTTTAACATTTCAAAATTGTGCATAATTGGTCATTCCGTATATTTCCGTGAACTTTGTATATATATGACTAACGGATTAATGTCGTGTCAATTTTTTAATTGAGTTGACATTATTTTTTTTTACAAGTACGCAATTAAAGTGGCATAGCCCATTACTCAATTTAAGGTAATTCTTCTCTCCAACTTTCTCTCTGTTTTTCTTTCTTTTCCATTGTTTTTTCTTCAAGCTTGCATATCTGTTATACTTTCTCTTATCAAGGATTCAAGGCTCATGACCCACTTCACTTCTTTTTGTGACTTCAGTTCAGGACTTCCGCAATAAGGACCCCTATTTGCATAAAATGGGTTTGGAAGAAAATTTCAAAATTGCCACTTGGGCCATTAAAATCGTGGGGCCCATGCATATACTTTGAAAGCCCAAGCCTCATTTAATAGAATTTCTTTATTTAGTCTTTAAAGAAGCCCATTTCTTCTAGCTTTTGATGCTCTTCTTAACAGAAGTTTTCTGCTACTTGTAACAATTACCTGAATTATGGACCATGATGACCTATCAGGCCTATGTTGATTTAGACTTTGAGCCTGTTAAAAAACATGCAATACATATTTCAACTAAGATTGTTTTTGGCTTGTTTCATTTACCTTTTCTAATGGGAATTTGGAGTTAAGTGTGTAAGATGGATAGTGCACTACCCAAATACTCTGGGATCAGCCATTTTTTAATCATGTTCAGCTGTCAAAGCAGTGACTCTAATTTACAAGGTCAGTACTTGCTTCTATTCTTTGGTATATATACTGTCACTTCAGGTTTAGGGTTTCTGTAATGTAGCCGCCCATTGTAAAGTTCTTTCAAAATATAGTGAAAATCGCTGCAACTCCATGGCTGTAGCCATCTTTGTGTCGTGTGATTGTTTCTGTTTGTTTTTTTTACTCTATTTTTTATTATAAGAACAGGGTTTTATTTCTAACACCTTTGTGTTTTGTATTTGGAAAAGTTGTCACAATTAGACTCAGGGGCGGCTCTACTTGTAGCTCAGGGTGTTCAAGTGAACACCCTGAGTTCTTAAAAAAATGCATGAGTTCTTACAAAAATGCAATAAATTTTTTTTTTTTTATATATATATTGAAGTATTGAACACCCTCAAATAATATTGAACACCCTAGTTGATATCCTGAACACCCTGCAGCCTCTTTTTCTTCTTCTTCTTCTCCGCCCCTTCTTTTTCTCTGCCCATTCTTTCTTCGTTCTTTTACTTTTTGTTTTGCTGAAACAGCTGTTTCCTATTTCATTTTCTTTGTTTTATGTGCATGCCTTCTTTGTGTGTGGCCACTGTCCTTCCACGTGTCAACTATGTGTATGAGTAAAACAAAATTTTTGCCAATGTGAACTATGAGTATGGAGCTTTGAATTTTTCTGACAGTACTTCCTTTTTTTTTTTTTTTTCCTCAATGTTTTAAGAAGTATCTATTTAAATATTAAAATAAATTTTGGTGTGTTTATTTTTTCATTATTTAATATAAGCGTCCATTATTATTATTGGGACTAACATTTATACTAAAGATTGATATGAAATAAAAGTTTATAATTTAAAGAATCTTAATATTAATTGATACCAAAATATTTCATTTTTCTGCCAAACTGACACGGCTTCCGATACAGTATTAACAACATTGCTACCGACTCGACACATTAAATAAAATATTAAATACTTTTTACTTAAGTGCCAAAGACCTATCCTATTTAATATTCTACTTCATTGTATATATCTTGTATATGCTATTTTATTCTCTTTGTCTTTGAAAGCAAACCACTTCACCCTTAATTATTTTATTTCTCAAATGATCTTAACGGTTTATATAATTAGAAGGAAATTTTAAAATTTACTGTCTTTGAATTTTTTTTAATGATATCAGTATATTCAAATTATCATTTTATTAGATTTGTATATTTTAAGTTTTTTAATGACTATTTAAATTTTTAATAGTAATTTAAGTTTTTTAATGAACATCCTGAAAAAATTTCCTGAAGCCGCCACTGATTAGACTGTTGCTATCCTTTTATGTGAAGAATATGCAGTACTGGCAATTGTTCAAATTCCTTATGATATGCAATTGAATTAGATTTTTTTTTTGGAAAGAAAAAGCTCTAATGTAGCATAATGGTAAATAATACACTTTTAGAAGACAATAAACAACAGCACCACCACCACACCATGATGCAACAACTAATGAATGGTGAAATCTATTGAGCATGAGAAACTGCAGTCAAATTCTTCTCAAGTTTGATAAACTCATCTGAGTTGACACCTTTTCTCTTCAAGAAATTGGAGTACCAATGAGCAGAAACCTTTGGCTGCCTTTTTAAATCCGGGTCATCCAAGTCTACGTAGTAAAGGCCATAGCTTGATGCGTAGCCGTCCAACAACTCTAATACATCCATGAAGGACCATTGAAAATAGCCTCTTACATTTGATCCATTCCTTCCAAAATTTCAAGATTGGAGAAAGAGAAAAAGAAGGGGGAATTATGTCAAAGAGATAAATAATAACCATATATCAATGCAAATAAACATTTATAAACTGAGAATAATGCTTTGTAATGTATTAATTAGATATCTAGAACTCATCCATCAATCTAGGCTTAAGTTCTCCAAAGTGTATGAAATGGAATAAACTGTTTTGATTATGTGGCTTGAATTTGTATGAGGGTGCATGGAGCATCATACACCAGCCAACATTCTAGACATTTATCATGTTTTGCTTTGTGTGACAATTATTTGTCACATTGCTCATGTTGAAAGAAAGAGTTGTTTGTAAGCTTGGTGGATTAATGTGCTCACAACTTTTGCCTTTAGGTGATGATTTTGTCTAATTTTGTGTTGGCAAATTAGCCTACAGTGAGTTCAGTTTTATAAACGTTTCATTTCTCTCTGTATGTGATGTGGCAAAGAAATATAAATATCTTGTTGTGTTATTTTTATTAGACAAGAGACAGTAAGAGAACACTTTGGATGTACTAAGGTTTGGGTTCTGATAGTGTTTTGAGCCACTTTTGTGACCTTGCTACTTTGTTAATGTAAATCACTGAGTTAGGATCAAGATGTCTAGAGTTGCAAATACCAAGATTATAATGAAGGTAATATTTATATGAATTTTAGATTATAAAATTAGATTTAAACTGAATTCAACTGAATATGGGCATACCTCAGTGCATCAAGCAAAGCCCCAATATATCCATGCAAGTATTCCACCCTTGACCAATCTTCTAATGATGAATTACGTTGTGTTCGTTGTCCTGTAAAAAAATTACAAGCAAGATTAAGTTTCTTGATTAGATGATCACTTAAAATGATAAAAAAAAAAAAATTGGATTTCGAACCTAGCCTCCAAATGCCCGCCAAACATTAAAAACAATCCCTAAGTTTAAAAAAAAAGAAAAAAAAAAAAAAATTGAATATGAGAGAGAGAGAGAGAGAGACCATTCTCATGAATGTAAATAGGAGGATTTCCATAAGCTTGCTTGAAATACTCCAGCAATTCTTGCAAAGCCAAAGGCCTAATTGGATACTGAATCAAATAGGCTAGTTAGTATTACAATGACATGACTTCAGAAGTAAACCATGTCTGCAATTTATGCTCATTTTCTCACCCCAGATTCTGATGCATCATTTTGAATAACTGCACAATAGCACAAGTAGTAAGCTACTTCAATTTCATCTCTAAAGACTTGGTAACAAAAGGGCGGGTTTATTGAGGATCATCACAAATAAATAATAGAATGAGGCCCAAATTCAACCACAGACAAGTAGAGTTGAATTGGTAAGATAAGAAAAGGTAAAAAGTAATCTAATTACTGGTGAAGTTAGTCCCCATTGTGTTCAGTCTTTATATAAAAGAACTTACATTTCATATCTATTGCCATGTCTGCTTCAAAGTTTCTGATCTCCATGTCTAGTTTGCTGGAATCGTCCTTGATGTAGAAGGTCATGTAGTGATTTAATCCTATGAAGTCAAATGAACCCTTGACTTGATTTGATTCAAGATTGGTGAAGGCCGGAAGTCTTGAGCCTACATTTTTTTTCATTACATCCGGATAGTCTCCATAAACCAAGGGATCCGCATACCTGCAATGCCAAGCAGATCATGATAGCATAAAAAATAAATGAATTCTGAACCTAGCTAATATGTGGGCTTATAATGCAAAAATGAAAATCAGTGGTTTTTACATTAAAAAATAAAAACAAAAGAATCTCAAAATTTGTAATGACTACTTGCCTTAGGTCCATACCATATTCATATTACACTTATGCCGTAATAAAATGAATAAAGACAAGGTCACTTTGTTCCTGAATGTGTAACTTACCAACCAATTAGGAAGTCCCTGGCTCTTTGAGTGGCAATTACATCTTCAGTTTTGTTTGTTAGAGGAACAACCCAGAAACCAAAGAGATTGATTCCTATAAATCCATGCTGCTTGGCCTGCATTTTCCACACTCTAAACTAATGAACTTTTACTTGTATTTCTTAGTAACCAATTTGTTCAAATATATGTTCCCAATTTTTCTTTATCGATTGTTTTTGGTATGTAAGATTCTAAAAATTAGAACAAAGGCCTAAAGTGAGCATATAAAGTACTAATAAGAGGGTGGTTCTTTTTCAAGCTGCAATCTTCATTTTTTAACATCATATAGTTAAGGCATATAACATTAATCAATTCATTAAATTGACCAAGGCACTTCATATGACTAGCTTATATAATACCTGGTACTTTTCCTTGTACAATCTAGCAGCTGATGCGTGTGCCAACAAGATGTGATGAGTTGCCAAGTATGGCTCAGTTGAGGAGTTGCCTCTGGTGCAGTTAAATCCAAACGGAGGAGAACAATGCTGAGGTGGTAGAAATCCCGTGTCGTAACCTCCCATGACAAACACATTGGCCTCATTCATAGTAGTCCAATGTAACACCCTGTCACCAAACTTCCTGAAGCACACATCTGCATATGCGGTGAAGTCTTTCCTGCATCCACATCTAGATTATTAAATCACATTCCTTGCCATGTTTTCTGCTTAGCGTACAGAATGATTATATATACACTCAAGCACAAAATAATTGTCTATGACAGATATGAAGACTGAGAACCATACACAAATTTTCGACTAGTCATTCCTCCATACTCGTCTTCCAGTGCTTGAGGGAACTCACTGTGGTGTAATGTAATGTGCGGTTGGATTCCTGCTTGATCAAGAAACAAAAGATGCATCAGCAGAGAAGAGGCACGGACAAATTAGCAAATTGGAAGTACTTCTTCTTGCTTTAGATTGGAAGTACTCAATCAATTATGAGAAAATTGTAATATCTTCATTTATGATGGAAATGGACAGTAACCATTGCTGATTAGTTCATTGATAAGATTGTTGTAATATTGTAGACCCTTTGGATTGACAGGTCCTCTTCCATCTGAAACATTAGAAAATGTGCAGGTTAAGTATGAGAAAAAAGACCAGATATCACTTACTTCTTGTTAAGTTAATGAAAGAAATTTGTGATCATACTTGGGATAAGTCTTGACCATGAGATGGAAAATCTATAGGCCTCTAAACCTGTGTCCACCATGAGTTGGACATCATCCTGCAAGAGTGGAATCAACCTAATCATACATGAATCATACTCCTAATACCAGATTGTTCAAATGAAATGAACAAATAATTATTTGGTTATGTCATGGTTATATAATTGTCATCTGTGATAATTATAGGAAAAGGATTATTGTACATACCTTGTATCTGTGATACTGATCACATGCTATGTCACCATTGGCTCCATCCATTTTTCCTGAAAATTTGAGGTTAGTGATCAATCCTGATACACATTTCTTGTGAAATTTCTATCTTCTAAATTTCTGTTTGTGATTTTAGGGATCAAGTTTGACTAATGACAAGAATTTTCAACAAACCAAGGGGCAAAGATACAAAAATAAAACAATTTCATCCTTGAGTTTCTTTTCCATTAAGATTAATAGTTAAGAAAATTAGAAAGAAATTAACTTGATTTTGAATGTTGAGGGACAAAGTTCACATAATTAATACCCGAGGGACTAAATTGATTTTTGCCCACTCATTGGAGGACCAAATTAATAATTTAACTAAAGAAATTTAATTTTGATCTATATAATATATTAGAGCGGAAGCTTAATAAACGATCCAAATTAGATTCTAATTGTACTCTAGTTTTTATATCAAGTGTTATTCCAATTAGATTTCATATGCTCAAATTTTGTGC
Source organism: Fagus sylvatica (assembly GCA_907173295.1). NCBI lineage: Eukaryota > Viridiplantae > Streptophyta > Magnoliopsida > Fagales > Fagaceae > Fagus > Fagus sylvatica. Next base: position 19,249,642 of record OU015767.1, read on the forward strand.
CAAAAGTCCCTCCAATTTAAAACTATATGATATATCTATCACATTCTATTTTAAACTCATTTAAAACTTACTTATAGCCTATTTAATTTCAAACCCATTTAGAATTACTTCCAACCCATTTGAAACTAATCCAAATTTACAATTACTTTTATTTTAAAATTTAAAATTAAATAAATTTATTATTGCATCAAAATAACAAAAAATTTCCTTTACAAGTAAAAACTAAGTATATCAATAGGTCAACAAATCATCTTTTCTTTTTTCTTTTCCCTAAAATTGAGCAATCAAGAATAAACCAATTGTATACCCTACTAAATGATATCTTTACAATGTTTTTTTTTTTTCCTAGGTAATTGTATGGGATAGAACTTCCGTATATATAGGACAACACAAAGGGTTCAGGTGCCAATAATTGGCCTAAAGGCTTCATTGGCTATATATACTTAACAAAAGGGTTCTTTTCAAGAGTTGACAAAGGCCATTGGCCCATTCACAAAACGAACTTTTTAGTTGACAGATTAAACTTAGTTAAGAGAACATTAGTATTTGTTAAGAGAACATTTATTTGTTTTGTTTTTGACAACGAGGATACCCAGAGTTCTTTGAACATCTATTACATATATGATTATGTTTAATTGTTTATTCTTAAATGTGCAACAAGTCCCCTTAGAGTCACCTACCCAAGGCAAAGCCTTGCGCCTATCGTGATACACGTGCTAGTAGGGTGTTGCGTGTCCCCTGGAATTAATCGAAGCACGCGTATCTACGGAACGTTAGCCCGGACACTTAAGGTTATCAAAAAAAAAAAAAAATGTACATGTGCGTATGCATGGGATTATAAACTATGAATCTAGGGCCTTCAAAACTTCAGGACATACATGAGAAGATAAAGTATAATTGTTGCAAATAATAACAGGATTAGCCAAGAGTCAGTTTAAACACATGCATGTAATTATACCAATGGTCTATTGGCCATTAATGATAATTAATAACTAAATTATATCTCAGTTAAATTTCTAATTTTATGAATGCACGCAGGGCCGGCCCAATCATTTGGAGGGCCTCAAGCAAAATCTTAATTAGGGCTTTTACCATTCAATACTAAATTAAATTAATCTATCATTTACAACTAATTAAACTAATTAAAGCCACTATATACTACTACCCACAAAATTTAATAGTTTATATGTATATATTTGTGTTGATTTTTTTTTTTTTTTGAGAAAAATATTTGTGTTGATTTTAATTGTCTTTAATATAATGATACAAAGATAAAAGACAAAACAAAATAGTGTTGGGCACTAATGCACATTGCATAGCACCCCATTGGGCCACCGGCCACCCAATTAAAATTGTAAACTTATACCCAATAATAAATAGTCACTAACCTATCATACTAGCTAAAGCCCAATAAAAATATACCTTTATAAAAAAGACTCAAGCCCATCAAAATTCTACATCAGTAGATGATTCAAGAAAAAAAAAAAAAACCAATTAAACTTAAAAAAATGTAAAGTCAACTAACAGTATTCACATGGTGGTGGGGGGCTCTAGAAAAATAAAGGTGAGGAAGGAGAGATTCTGTGGCAGATTGGTTTGTCACTTTGTTCACCCATCCACAGATTAAAGGTTCTATTTTAAGAGAACAGAGAAAGAGAGAGAGAAGAAGAAGAAGAAGAAGAAGAAGAAGAAGGAAGTGGATGATGAAGAAGAAGAAGCCCTATTGTGCTGTCCTGTGTGAACGCAAAATAACAAATGACAATTGAACGCTGACATGCAAAAGAAGAAATGCAAGAGGGCTGTTGTTCTTTCTTAAAAAAAAATTAAAAAAAAAATGGCAGAAGAATATAGGTTCTGCTGTTCTTCACTGTGTTGTGTGCTAAACATTTTTCTCTTTCTCTTGACCCAAAGTTCTTTTAAATTGGGGTCCTGTGAACCTCCTCTTTTTTTTTTTTTTTTTTTTTTATTATTTTTTTTTTTTTGATTTGGGGGCCTTGTTTAATAGGGTTTTTTGTTTTTGTGCTGGGGGCCTCAAGCGATGGCCTAATTCGCTTAAGGATTGGGCCGGCCCTGAATGCACGTCATTCACTTAATTTTATGGATAAGATGAAATAATGATTTTCTAGCACTTTAAAAAAACAAAAAACAAAAAGTTTGTTACAACAATTAATGGGTTTGATATAGTAATCTATTTGAATACGAATAATCTCATTCTTATTTTAAAAACATTTACCAGGGAACAAAATATTCCATAAACTTAAAATACAATACTAAAGAAAAGCTTAATTACCAGCGTGGGCGAAAGTATCCCATATGCTAGGCGTCCTCCCATCTTGGTTTGCTGCACCTTCAACCTTTCATATCATAAATATTTTTCAAAGGATACAAACACAAAGAGAGAATATTAATCATCTACAAGATCAATCTCCTTTTTAAAGTTAGTTTAAGACAAAATTAAAAAGAAAGTATAACAAAACTAAAACCATAAGTAAACTTAATTAATTATTACCTGATAAGCTGAGGTCCCAGAACCAAACACAAATCCAGTTGGGAAGTCATCTCTGCTAAATTCATCAGCACCTAGTACTACTACCACTGCTAAGTTTACCAGAAGAAATAGAGAAAAATTAGAGAGACTCAACATTGTTTTATTTTTTCAAAAGCATGCATGTATTATCATCTAGCTTGACCCCTATGAATGGCTTTATTAATTTATAGCCAGACAATTGAAGAGTGCTCAATGTGCATGCATACTATTGGTTGAGCTTGTATTAATATTGGTAAGAGACAAACCTGTCCTGGTCGCCGACTCTGGTACATTGGGCTTTACAAAAAATTTATGGAATTTTATGGCAAGGAAAATTGTTACGTTAGTCACAGAATATTTTGGATACTTGTCAAGTGGTACTACTTTGAATATTTACACCAAATATATGTGGAGTCTGCTATTACACGCGGACTAATTTTCATGACAGTCACAATTATAACTTACCTTGAGTCTGTGACACGTCTCAATTTGTCTCCAAATATTGGATTATATCTAGAATCTCGAATATCCTTTGTTGGATGGACACGGTTGGGCTAAAACCAATTTATAGTCGGCATGTTACAACCCATTACGTGGCAATTAATAAGATCATCCACATATATATTTAGTCACATGACCTATTTAATGAGTCGTGTGACTTGTTTAAATAATATTTGTGGATAGTCTTATAAGTTGCCATTTAGTAGGTTGTAGTAAACTGTTTGTAGTCAAACTCTGTCTTTGTTGGATTTAATAAGTATCGGGATATCTTGAGAATTACTATAAACTATACTATTTTGTAAGCTTCTTCTAGGCACAGTTTAGGCCGAAGCATATAAAAAACCATAGAGACTGTGTCAATGCAAATTAAAAAATAAATTTGCATAGTTGAAAAAAAAGATTTGAAATTTAAAATTCAAAGAGTGACTTAAAATGCATATTTAGAATAGATGTAGATGGGAATAGAAGGGAGTGATCTTGCCAAAGCCTGGTCATATATGTTTGAGATTTAGTCTACTCAAAGATTGGGATTATATTTCTTTAATAATAAAAAAAAAAATAAAAAAGGTAGGATCTTGCGCATATAAACATAAGATAAATTGGTACAACTAGTTAAATAATGACTTCTTTTTTTTTTCTTTCTTTTTTTCACGAGTCTTTGGTATTAAAAGTTAGAAAGAAATTTTTAAATTAACAAATAAATACAATAGGAAAAGGGAAGAAAAGAAAAAGTTATTACTACTCCAGGCTTTTTATTTGGCACAAGAATCCGTTAAAGATGGTCCACAAATTGTATATCCACAACAATGAAATTGCTAGAAATTAAGGTTTTAGTGCTAGGGAAGAGTTTGCTGGCAGATTGGACTAACCAAAGGTAAAATGGCTAAATTATTTGTTTTGTTTTGTTTTGTTTCAAGCAAGCGACAAAGAAATTCGAGAGTTTGCTCTGAGATTGGACATAAGCTCAAAGTAAAGGTAATGATGGCTATAATCTATGTTTTGTTTTTTGTTTTTAAGCAAGTGAAAAAGAGAGCACAGGCCTAAACCTGTCAACGTACAAGGGAGACCTTACCGGGCCCAACATGCTAGATTCTATGTTCAAGAGCCCATAAAGTCCTTGCCAACATAGAAATATATGTAATATGTGCAATCGCAGCCAAAGTTGACACTATTTCCAAAATTTAAATGAAGACTAGATTTTTACTTGAATTTTTTCAAAATTTAACCAAGTAATCAAATCTACCAGGGCTGTTCTTGCACTAATCCAAACCTTCTGACGGTTTACCGATCAGCAATTGATGTTTTTGAAGCGAATTGGTAGGTTTTGATTTTAGGATTCTGACAAAAAATGGCATTGCGTCGAGGGTATATAATTATAAATATATATAATTAATTAATATAAGCAAAAACAATGTGGCTTGGTTTTAAATATACTTAAAAAAATGGTGTCATCCCATCCATACTTAAACGTCATCATTTTACTTGTTCCATCATTTTACTTTTGGAACAAGTAAAATCCAAACAAAAGATCTCATTTTTGTCTCTCTCTCTCTCTCTCTCTAAAGTATAAACCACTTTGAATTACCAAGCTAAAAGGGGTACGAGAGAATGAGAAACCGATGAGAATGAGCTTGTGGTTAGAAAATATAGTTGGAGAAGAAAAGGATGTCAATGATCATGGTCTATGTTTATTGTTTATTCATTAAGGATAGAGGTCAATTAATTCTAAGGGGTTGGCCCAAGTGGTGAAGGCCTTAATCTTGGAGGTATGCTCCCTTCAAGGTCTAATGTTCAACACCTCTTGGATGCAAACAATTCTTAGGGCCACACTCCCTGGTAAAAAGCCAACGAGAGGATGCAGTGCACGAATCCCATGGGATTATTTGAGGTACGCGCAAGCTGAGTAGCATAAAATCCATTAAAAAAACATTTCTTTTTCACTTTTGGGCCCAACCCATCATTTGGACTCAAATCTTTTTTTTTTTCTTTTCTTCTTTTAACTTTTTGGGCTCAGTAGGAATCCAAACTGACTGCACTAGACACATTGAGCCCAACAAAACCGATCGATTACAATTGATCACACCAAGCAATTCGATACGATGCATTTCCTAATTTTATGAAGCTGACCCTACCAATTGGGTGTAAGAAGGGTGTTAGAGGCTGATTTTTCACTACCCAAAACTAACAAGCCTAGAAAAATAAACTTCATGTATTCGAGCCATAAAAAACAATAAAATTCATTACAAAACTTGAATATAACATCACAATTTTTTTTTAATAATAATAATATATGAATCTTGCGGTATAGAATAATTTGGTCTGTTATTATAATCATCGTGTTTATTTTGGATAAAAGATGAATCTTTCGGTATAAGTAATTTTTTTATCATAAATTTCTCCATAGTAGTAGCAAAAGAATAAAAAATAAACTATAAGGCATTCAACATGTGATGTGCGGATAAATAGACAAAAAGAATTTAATTTAATTAAGTTATATGATTAATTAAACATTATTATTTTAGTTATTAATATTAATTACAAAGCCACAAGCCACAAAGTGACAAAACCACAAACAACCAAATAAATAAACCACAAATCAATCAAAGCACAAACCCACACAGTAAAACTGTGAATCAAACAAACCATCGCATATTAAACCATCACCAGTTGTTGTTATTTGGGCTTATTTTGTTATTATGGTTGTTGTTTGAGTTAATTTTTTGTTGTTATTTGGGCTTTTTTTTTTTTTTTTTGGGTTAAGTGGATTGAATTTATTAAAATCAGGGTGTTCAAAATTTATTGGTGTTCAAAATTTTATTTAAGAGTGTTCAACACCTATACAACACTTAATTTTTTTTCCCCCTTTGCTTTTAACAATTCAGGGTGTGCAATTGCACACCCTCACCAGTATGTGGCGCCGCCACTGCTTGTACCAACTTAGCTACACCTTCACTCACTCATATTTCTCTTTGCTTTTATACAATTGTATGGATTATTTTACTTCGCTGGTTTTGCATTGTGTTGGTAAACATTTTGGTTGTAGCTTGGAGATGCAACAATGGTGAACCATAAGTCCAACCCTGGATGGAATGCCAAACTCATCCAACACTCAACAAAAGGAAGATCTAGATGTCAATTTCAACCTAAGAACTCCACATGGCAGCGACAATGCTCCCCTCAACGTCATCCTCTTGTACATTTGAGTTCCTGTCAACTTGAAGTTATTGCCGGAAATACAAAGGTGTCATGGATGGCTAAAGTTACTGTCAAGTGTCCAAGACCACTGCTGGACCAAAAACACTCAACATAACCAAATGGCTGCTAAAAGAGGATTTCGCTAAATGACAAAAGGCCATAACCAAATGGCCTACCTTGAATCATTGGATGCTGTCGTCAAACCTTAAAGTCACAACAAGGGACGACAAACGAGTAACGTGTTTGTAGCACTAGCGCAAAAACGTGCCTAAAATAAGACTCTCAAATACTCTCTTTGTTAAACTATAACTTCTCTTACGCTATCGCTTTTCTTGCATTATTACCGCTCATATGATATTACAATCATTTCAATCTTCTAAATTTGTTAAAAACATTTAGCTACGAGTATTATATATGATTTTCTTTTTTATGCCACTTAGCTATGATTATCATTTACTAATAAAAATCGTATTTTCACAAAGAAACAAAACAGTAACTTTCTCGGAGCACCCAAAAATGAAAGAAATTTTGGATTTGACTAACCCTCTCACAAACCCGGGCCGAAAGGCAATCCAATCAAAGTTTGATGCGTGGCAAGGCAACAAAAACGACCCCAACAAAGGGCCACTCCACTGACCCCACCAAACCATGTACACCCTCAATGTTTTATACTATACAATTTCAAAACTATCTTTTCCTAGAATCTGTTTGTTTTAACTTAAAATGCTATGTTATTTTCACCATTAGGTTATGTAGAGTTTTTAAAACCCTCAATATTTTGCAACTAGTTGTGCACAACTCATTTATTTAAAAAGTGATATATTTTATTATTTTTACAAAAAATGTTTTAAAAAGCTATTCTCTCTTGAAAATGAAAGCCCCTAAAACATCTTTATTAACCGTGGCTTCAATTATTGAATGTTGTTGCATACTTGCAGGCTGTAGCTAATTGAATTCCAAAATTTTCAAGTAGCAACCAAACACACCCTAAGAAAATCAGTTAAAACAGGCGGGTAAGGCAAGTGGAAGCCAAAACAGAAAAGACCTGACCCCAAAAAAAAAAAAAGTTCCAAAGTGTCCGGAAAACGTTGTGAGTCTCTCATTCTCTCCTCAACTTTCGCTCTGAACTATTGCAATGCCACTCTCTCATTCCCAACCATTCTTACCTGTCAAACTTTTGCTCTTCCTTCCTCTTCCTTCTAATTTTAGCCATTACAAACAACCCAAGAAACCACACCAAAGCTTTAACAAAAAAACTCTTTGCTGGTTTTTGTTCATGAAGGAACTAACATCTACATCATTTTCTCTTCTGGGTTTCTTCAAATTTTGTAACTTGAAAGTAAAAATATTCAATTTCTTGTTTTCTCTTTCTGGGTTTTCATTCTTTTGGTGAGTGGGAAAGATGTGCCACCACAACAACATTGTTGGTCTGTGGTTTGTTTTCCTTGGAGTTTTGACCTCTCCAGTCCACTCGAAAACCGCTTCTCCGGATGGTATATGTTCTTCACTTTCTATTATTGTGGTGATTTCAATTGAGAAAATTGATTTATTTTTTGAAATTGTTGTGCCTTTTATACATTTATTTAAGTTGATCAAACCTAGGAAATTAAAGTGAATTTTTATGGCATATTAAAGGTCTTATTAGTTCACCTAAACCAATTATACAATGCATATGTTTTCTTCTCTTATATAGAATTCCCATGTATTGTTTCTTAGGAAATCGAATTCAATTTTGAATTGTGTGTTTATTTTCTGTTCTCTTGTGGTGAATGTTTACGTATCAGTTATGATATTGTTGGACAATTGAAGGCAAGAGCTTGAACCTTATATCCTCAAGTAGGCAAAGTTCTGAGTCTTGAATACAAGGAAAATTAAATATTGATAATCAAATTACTGGTGCTTATGCTGAAGGTGGCATTGCAACAATTTTTCCCCTCAAGAGTCTAGGGCATATGGTAAAAGCTTAACGAAACTATGGAAGTGATTTACTGTCAAACTGAGCTTTCCTGTGTCATGTTTAATGTCTCGTGTTTCATAAAGACAATCCCTGGTCCAGACCATTGTAATAAACATATATAGACACCCCTTATAAACAGTCTTAGAACAAAATAATGATGATTTCTTTCAAAAAAAGGGACTCCTAGCTCTCTCCCTGTAGCACTTAAAACCGTAGGGGAGAGAGCATATGAGGCAGTGTTCGAATCAATCAATTTATAGATTCTGCTTCAGTCTTAAGCTTGTTTCATTCCTCATGTTTTAGTTGAATCAAGGAATAGTTCTTTCCTCCCCATGGGAATAAGAAACATGTGAACAGAAAAAGTAAAAAAATGATGAAAACAAGACTAATTCGAATTCATGGACAAGTGTATTTCCAGCTTTACCCGTTTCAGATATATTTAAGTTATGGATGTTGAACATCCATATTATACTTCCTTAGACTTGTATTATGCTGATTCGAGGGCTTACTGAAAACGAAAATCCCTTTTGGCAGAATTGCCATTATATGTTTCTGAGATATTGACCATCTTGTGGGATTTCCATTTTTTTTTTTTTGGTTTTATTTGAATTTTGATAAGAAATTGGACAAAATATGTCTTTTAAAATGAGGTTTATTATACAGAACCAATTGCACTAAGGTGTGTAGTTGGAGAGTGATTCAAACACCTTAATGGAGAACTTGTGTTCTTTTTAAGTACCTAGATTAATGCATTAAAAGGTGGGATATATAACCTAGGATCTTCTATGTATTTTGACAAGAAGGCATCAAGTGGATAAGAAAGAGGTTGCATGCTTGTGAGTATAGTTCCTAATCTATCCTTAATAAGTATTGTAACTGAATTAAGTTCTATTTGCATCTGCTTTGTGTCTTGGATACTATACACATAGATATCTTTCAAGTTATGGGAGTTGCATGGAGGAAGTTTCATTTATTTATTTATATGCATCTTTACTGAGATCAAGTTTTTTTTTTTTTTTTTTTTTTTCTCTCTCTCTGAAAGAGTTAAATGTGTAATTACATATATCTCTCTCTTTGAAAGAGTTAAATGTGTAATTACATATATCTTTAAAATTGAAGATCCTGATGTTTGCTAACTGTATTTTGCAGTCTCTTCCCTTAATGTGATGTATACCAGCTTAAATTCTCCTTCAAAACTAACTGGCTGGAAATCAAGTGGGGGTGACCCTTGTGGTGACTCCTGGTTTGGGATCAAATGCAAAGGGTCATCTGTAACTGAAATGTATTTTTATATTTTTCTAGTATCTGCTGATTATTGCATAAATCTATATCTGCCTAATGTTGAGAACTTACTGTTTATACATAATACAAAATGTGCTGAAATTTCTGAATCAAGCCTTCTTTGTGCTAAAACAATTTGCAGAAACTTATCTGACCTTGGACTGAGCGGATCAATGGGCTACCAGCTTTCAAGCTTAACATCCGTCACTAACTTGTGAGGCCCAGTTTTTTTAAAATAGGCATCTTTTATGTTACAATTTTCTGTTTCCTTCGAAAGAACTTCACCTGAAGTCAATGCATTTGTTTGTCTAGTACAGTGATTTAAGCAAGAACAACCTGAAGGGTGATATACCATATCAGCTCCCTCCTAATGCAGTTTCCATGTAAGTCATTGACAAAAACAACTCATATATCAACAGTAAATTATCCTAAACTGAATCTATTGCGATACCATAATTTTTTTGTTTACTGCACAACTATCCTTGTTTGTCACTCTTATGGTCTATGAACATGAGTTATGGTATTCTGAAACCTTCATTTGAAACTTTACACTTTTCCTTTAGATTTAATTTATATTCTTTTATTTAATTTCATCTTTTTATCTTGTTGTTCCTACTGAGCTTTGCAAAAGAGTGGAATAGTTAAGCTAATTTCAATCCTTGGGGAAGGTTGATTTCATCAATACTTGCATTGATAAATACCATGTTCAAGACAGTAGTCTTCGAAAATTTTCTATCTTATAACTTGCTTCTTGCCATTACATTGATGTATTCCTTATCCAGATATGTCTTTATTGACCTGAAATAATTTACAGTACTGATATTGCACGTTTGATGTGTAGAGATCTTTCTCAAAATGGCTTCACTGGTGGTGTGCCTTACTCAATTTCTCAGATGGCTGACCTTGAAAACTTGTAAGCAAAATTTGTTTTTATTTTGGCATAAATTTTTTAGCAGCACTGTTTCTCATTTCTTTGTTGTTGGGTGCAGATATCTTGGTAACAATCAGCTGAATAACCAGTTGAGTGATATGTTTGGAAAACTTTCAAAATTGAAAGAGCTGTAAGTATTTCTAACATGGTAGAAAAGGTCTTCTCTTTTCCTTATTTTGGGTGTGAATTGTATGCTCTTGCTTGCTGTGAGCAGCTTTACAGATTCCAGTCTTGCATTTAATATGAATTAATCTGGCTTTTGGCTTTTTACAGTCAACACAAAATTGTGTATGTGCTTACGTCTCCTATTGATACATTGCAAAACTTGTATTTTACTTTCACAAAGGCATATTCTATATATTAAACTTTCTTGTGAGATCCCTAATAACTTCATAAGCTTCAAATGGACTTTTTATGATTATATGACAAAAAATGAAATGCAATGTATAAGATTCTATGACTGTTAATGTTCGTTGTGATTCTACTCAAAAGGAGAAAACTTTTGAAGAAATTTTCTTACTCAATAGACATTTTGTGGAGAAATTTGTTTATTGTATCCAGTATCTTACTATAAATGTGAATCAGTACCTATATACATGAAAATTTATTTGTTCATACCACTGCCTCGCAGGGATCTCTCTGACAATTCACTGTCAGGAAATTTGCCTCAGAGTTTCAAATCACTCAAAAGCCTCAAAAAATTGTAAGAAGCAATTCAATTTAATTTTAAATCTTTAAAGTTTTGTGCTGCTAAATTTCTTATATCTTCATACAGGAATTTAAAAAACAATCAATTCAGTGGCTCAATTAATTCCCTTGCTGCTCTTCCCCTTGAGGATTTGTAAGTAGGCCTTCAGTTCATATTTTATTACTTGAACTTTATGGTTTCCATGAAAATTGTACAAAAATTAACAATCATTCTTTTCATTATTTATCCTTTTATTGTACACTGTATTGAAAGCAAATCTTCTGACTCATCTGAAGGTATTTTGTAAATCTACTTTTATATTTCTTGGATTTTACTCCATACAGGGTGAAATCGTAATCATTATCTTGAATGTTCTTTGAAGAAGGGAACAGGAAATCTTTGGAGTTAAATCTTTTCTAATATTGGGTGAGAAGTTTTTTAAATTTAATGATCATTGGAGACTGCAAAACAGATTCACCCATAATATACTTGACAAAAGGGTTAATAGTCATTGAAGAATTATGTGCAGTTTTCTTTCTTAATTGACCATGGTGCTGACCATTTCTATGTTTGCATCTTTCCATGAATCAAATGATTTATCCTGGTTATTTAGTCCATCACTGCAGTGTACTTGTATAATTCAAACTGTTCATGGAATATGGCCTCCCCAAATATATTTTGTAATCCATTAATTTCCTTAAAAGATTTCAAAATAAAATCACTATATATAATACAGCTAAAAAGACATTGAAGGGTTAATCCAGATTGAATGTACTATCTAAAAGGGCAAAGGGCAATCATAGAAAAATGCTTCTCGTCTGAAAGCACAATGTTCTCAATATCAGCTGAGTTGTGAGGGATACCATTGAGTGTTTAAAGATTCATTAAACTAATATAATTATAAATTATTTTATGTTGCATGATACATTGTAAATTTCCATCCATAACTGCAGGAATGTTGAAAACAACAAATTTACTGGATGGATTCCTGACCAGTTGAAAGAAATAAACTTAGAGTGAGTCTTCTGTTCAAATTAATCCTATTTATGGATATATTTCTTAAGAAGTTGTTTCTCTGACTTTGTGATTATCTTTAATGAAGATCCGGAGGTAATTCCTGGTCATCTGGGGCAGCTCCTCCTCCTCCCCCTGGTACACCACGTATTGCTCATCCACAGTCAACCCACCATGCTGATGGTAAGTCTGTCAAGAGTGGAGCAGCAATTGCTGGAATAGCTTTGGGTGTACTGGCAGCAATTGGGGTTCTAATTGCTCTGTTTTCAAGGAGAAAGTCGTCTCCTTCCTCACATTTCCTCGAGGAAGAGACATCTAGCCAGACTAGATCATTTACCCCTCTTGCATCTCGGGAATTATCAAAAGACATGCCTGCCGACATAAGCCCAGACTTCGAAGGTAAATTGTTTTGGTAGGGAGCTTACTTTAATTGTGTTAATAATGTCACAGGCATAACCTTCTTATTAGGCCATAAATTTTATTGTTTGCTTATTCAGAGTTGTCCTGAAAAAAAATACTGGAACATCTGTAGCATGATATTGCACCTTGATTAGTAAAATGGTTCTGGTACAGAGAGTTTATGCTATCATTTACGGTCTATGCTAACCAGTGTAGATATACTTGTCATTGGTTGAATATTAATTAATGTATCTATAGGTGGCATATCTCCGTTTTCTGTGAGCTGTGAGATTTTCCACAAATTAATTAATTGAATTTTTTAATATATATAAATCTCTTTGTGACTTTCATAACTCCTTTCAACCAGCTGATGTTTTTAGTCACCAAGTCCAGAGTCCGGTAGTGATTAGTGTCTGATCTTTCCTATGCATTCTTAAGGTCCTCCTTTGATTAGTGTCTGTTTCATCCTTCTGTGATGTTTGACTCATATTTCTTATGATGGTTATTTTATTTTTCTTCGATGCCTCATAACGACATGTGAATGTGTACTTTGCACTGTAATTCAACTGACAAGATGATATACTTGTGACAGAGCTTAAATCAGTGAATTCATCTGCTTCAATTGATATAAAGACTTTGCAAAAGTGTCCTTCAATTGGTCTTCCGCTGCCACCTTCTGAGTTTAAGCAAGCTTATAATGACAATGAGTTTGCAAACCGTCTGAATGCTAGAAGAAGCACCTCCATCCGTGCTACACCTTACTCTTTGGGAGATTTACAACTTGCTACTGCTAATTTCGCTTCAGGCCGCCTTCTTGGCGAGGGATCTATTGGACGTGTTTATCGAGCTAAATATGCTGATGGGAAGGTATTTTCTGCTTGGTTATTGTATTTTTTACGTTTTCCAGTATCACTTTCAGACTAGTATGCTCTTCCCTGCATTCACCATGACCACAGAAAGCATTAAGTTTATGTGGATACTGCTAGATAGTGGAGACAAAATGATCATCCATTTTTTTTTTTTTTTGAGATAGTTGGTTTAGGGGTTATACCATTTTAATCATGTTATTATTTTGGATCTGTTTATTTAATCTCTCCCGTCAGGAAGATAAATGCATTTATTTGGTTACAAATGTTAAGACATTTGTATAAGCATGGGAGACTAAGGCCAGAAGCACAGAGAAAATTTTATTCTAATTTTAAGAGTCAATTGTATTTTTATTGGTCAATTAGATTTTTATTTTAGGTCTTATAATTAATTAGAATAATTATTATTTTATTTAATTTCCTAGAGTCAAAGATATTTTTTTTTGATGTGAGAGTCAAAGATATTTTGTAATTCAATAATTGGCTTTCCTTTATCAACTAGAATTAGGGTTTAGTCCTAGTAGTCTATAGAAGCATGCTATTGTGTATTCCTATGGAGATATTTTACAATTTGATTGATTAATAAAAGTTCCTTTGGAATTTTTCCAATGGCCTCTAGCCAACCCCAGGTGTTGATTCCTAGGTTTGTTCTCTCTTGTTTAATGCTAACTCTAAGCAAGTCTAGATGCTAACCCCTAGGTGATCTATCTTTTATTTCGGTTCTTTCAATTTTGTTGTTGCATCCATTTTGGTTTTGTCTTGTATCAAAGACCTCCTTGATAGGATTCCAATGCTGGTTCTATCTTATCTTGAATATTCATGAAAGAGTCATTACACTTAGATATTTATAGGAAATTTACCTCATAGCAGAAAGAGTTTGTGAGAATTTTAATTAACTCAAAAATATCTTATCCATGAATATGTTCGTCTAATTATATTTTTTGTTAATTTTATTGAACAGCTCAAAATACCAATTCCACTAAAAATAGGAAAGAAAATTCACATGATTTTCATTAATGAATTTAATATAAAAACAAGCAAAAGAAGTTAGTTTCACTATTTCTTACAGTTGCCCCATTATTATCATCAGAATGTATGACAATGCACATAAATCTCCTCAGCTCACACTTAAATGCACTTATATGGGCCTTATACACTCAAATCTTGTAAATATATATTTTTTTAATGGTGTTTTTGTTTATCTAGAAGGTTCTTCTCCAATATAATCCAAGCAAGTTAGTTTATTGTCTCATTGAAGCTACTCACTAATTTGTAATTTGCGCTTGCTGCTGGATTGTTTTGCTTGGATATTAGTAGCATCTGCTGATATTTTGACCATCTGCAATTGATTATTTGAGTAATCAAAATTTACTTACAATCTGCATGGAGAAATGGGTGAGTTTCAAATTATAGTAACTAGATTTATACATGTTTTTCAGGTTTTATCTGTGAAAAAGATTGACTCCTCACTTTTCCAAGGAAGACGATCAGAAGAATTTTCTGAAATAGTTTCAAACATTTCTAGACTTCACCATGCAAACATTGCTGAGCTTGTTGGTTATTGTTCAGATCAGGGGCATAACATGTTAATTTATGAGTATTTCAGAAATGGTTCACTTCATGAATTCTTGCACATGTCAGATGACTACAGCAAACCACTAACGTGGAACACCAGAGTCAGAATTGCATTGGGCACAGCCCGAGCTGTTGAGTAAGTCAACATATATACTGCTTTTTGGATAACTTCTATTTTTATTTTGTTCTGTCTAAGCAAACATATCAATTAGTACATGCAATATCCCTTTGTGTATGTGCATGTATGATGTATCAACTCACAGATGCACACAGACACTGTAAATCAATTTATGGTAGAGTAAGATAAATTTATGTGCTACTTGCTGATTCATAAAAGCAATTAATCATCCTTTTTTCTTTTCCCCTTTTCAGTCACAAATCATACATTCCAGTATGACTAGTGAATTTAGCCTTCTAACAATTTAAACACCTATAATTTAAAATTTTAAACTCATGCTAGAATGAATTTTTTTTTCTCAAGTTTGCTTCATATTGCATATTTGTTGTGAATTCAACCCCCTGACTGATTTAGGTTTATGAGGGCATCAAACTCTAAGAACTGACCTAATTCAAACTCCAAACCAGAAAGTAAAGCCAGTGACCATAAGCCTAACAAAAATGAGTTGATCTGAGCAAACTTAGAAACTTCATCTGAGATACTTTGCATTTGATATGGTTAATTTTCACAACGAATCTATCTTATACATTTAATCATGTACATACATTAGAGACATACAGTGAATGTATGTAGTTCTTGCCTCTAGGGTGAGATTGGAGTTCTTGAAAACTTAAACATCACTAGTGTGACCTTTAGTTTTCAATTTGTTAATATTTTACCAAATCAGTGTTAGATACATGTCAAAATTGACATAAAAATTCGTTTTAGCTGAATTTTTCATGATTTGGATTAATCCAATTCACGTTCATAATTATCATGCATATAGTTTATATATATATGGTTATAATATGAGCCTTTTATTTAGTATCAGCCCAAATGGCCTACATGGGATATTTAGTTTGTAGTGAGTATAATTCCAGCGAGTTGGTTAATATAGTTTTGTCAATTTCGTTCCTGCTTTCAAAGCCGGATACAGTTTTTTTTACACTATGACTGCTTCTAGTTTTATTCAATTAATTTTTTGGACACCATTTCTTTGTTCAGGTACCTCCATGAAGTCTGTTCTCCATCCTTAGCTCACAAGAACATCAACTCATCTAATATTTTGCTCGACACTGAACTCAATCCTCGTCTCTCTGACAGTGGTTTGGCTATCTTTCATCAGGTTACTATTTTTTGATTGATGATAGGTCTTATCCTAAACGTGACTTAAATAAGATTTTCTTTGAACTCCAGTTTTATTAAAATTTACCAAGTATAAAAGCAAACCTGCCAAAGGAGTGGGCCATGTACTCACCTTTTTGTTAGTATGCTCTTGAATCTGTGTATAGATAATCAGATCAGTTGTTTATATCATCATTTCCATCAATATTATTGGATTACATGAAACTTGGATAGTTTCTCATGTGATCTTAGTCCAACATACCCCAATCCTCTTTTAATTTGTCTACAGTGAGGACTTAATTATAGACAATAAGGCCTGATTACTATATAGCTAGTATTTTGGGTCCTTGAAATAAGTTCCCTAGTATCATACTCGTACTACTGTGCAGTAATGCAATATCGATAAGGAAAGCAGCACCCGTAGTTATGGTTGTGGAAACATACTGGGGTGTTTAGGCTTTGTAGAAGAGAGTTTTGGGAAATGCAATGAGGCTTTCATATCTGGCTTGGCTCGAAAGAACATATGAAGCCTATAGTCCATTCCAATGACATACATCATTAAAGTTTTGAGTATTTATAAAACTTTAGTAATTATAGTGGTTTCTAATTCGATAATATATAGAACCACTTCAATTTTGGTCACTTTTGATAAAGGTATAAGGATTTGGGTAAAGGTATGTAAATTTATATGGTCTTGTATCTATAGGAACCATTGGATTTAGTGGAGACAACAAATACTTGAACTTGCTTATATCAATATGAAATTACTTAAATAAGTACTGTTTCTTCTTGTCACACAGTTTTCATGGACAGTCACTAAATGCTGTATTTTTTTGGGGTCATATTTTTGCTTTATGTGCTGATATATATTTAGGTCAAAGTGTAAGTAGAGTTCATAAAGGTCCAAGTGTGGCTATGATGCACAATGTCAATCAATTGATGCTTCATATTAGTATGTTGTGTTGTGAGCTTTCCAAGTTGCCTATATGCTTTAGACGTTCTTTTACACTGAAATGAAACTAAAGTCATTTTTAGATGAAATGCACCATTGTGCCTCTAGGGTTGCTTATGTTGTTTTTTGTCTCAAAATAACTGCTGCTTGCTTTCTTACATCAAGAAATGCATTTTACTTACTTTACATATTTATTTTATTTATGAAGATTTATGAAGAAGTGTTTTTCTTTCTTTCTTCAGCGTACTAGCCAGAACCTTGGGGTAGGATATAATGCTCCAGAGTGCACAAAACCTTCAGCCTATACACTGAAAAGCGATGTTTACAGTTTCGGAGTGGTCATGTTGGAATTATTGACAGGGCGGATGCCTTTAGACAGGTATGTTACATTGTTGACTCAATTCTATCATTTACTAAGCTATTTATGCAATCCCCATATCTGAAATATATTTATTTCATTCTTCTTTTTAGCTCAAAACCAAAATCCGAACAATGCCTTGTACGATGGGCCACACCACAACTCCATGACATAGATGCATTGGGGAAAATGGTTGATCCAGCCCTGCGTGGATTGTACCCTCCCAAGTCACTGTCTCGATTTGCTGATATTATTGCCCTCTGTGTTCAGGTAACAATCACCCCCTTCCCACTCTTTACAAAAACCTTTCATCAAGAAAACATAGTAGACATATACATATTTAAATTTCCCAATGAAGTAGAAGTTGCACACTAAGAAGAAACACTCAAACACACACACACATGCTTGGATCTTGGTCTTTCATATTTTTCAAAACTGTATCAAGGTGTTTGTAGAGGTTAGACATCCCGCAGGCTATAGCCTGGCTCAACTTTGGCCTACCTTGGATTTTGGGTTTGATTCCTAGACAATGTGCAATAACAGAGGCCAGAGGGTAATGTTTCATGAGCATTTAACAAACTATGCTAAGATGTTTTTTATTTTCTTTTTGGGATATGAATATGTAGCCTCTTGTTTCATAATCATTTTATCCTCTAGTGTTCTAACGTGTTCTACTTCATCTTTATATTAGTTGGAGCCTGAATTTCGACCTCCCATGTCAGAGGTGGTGCAAGCATTGGTGCGGTTAGTCCAACGGTCAAGTATGAACATGAGAGATGAACTTGAGGCTTCTCATCGGATGGATGATTATGACTATCAGTGATTTATATTTTGAATATTGTATATACATATGTGTGAGATAGATTCAAGGGAAGGAGAGTCATGTTCTTTTTTGTTTTTGTTTTTCCCCTCATGGATATTTCTGTTAATAGATATATTTTTTTCAGAACTCTTAGAAACTCTAGTTGTTATAATTTGTAAGTTTCTTTCTTTTTAAGAAAGCAGAATATGAGCAATCTGAGAATTGTATCTGTGGAAAAAAGCTGGTACAGGCTGTTAGAAGTTATGGTGGACAAATCCAAAATTGGGAACATTTTGGAAATTGAAAGAGATTTACTCTTTAAGCTATACTCCGATTTCTTTGGTTTTCTAAAAATAAAAAATAAAAAATTGCCACATTACGTTTTATGTCCCCCTCTTGATGAAACCTCGGGGCTAATGAAGTTTGCTTTAAATGCTTTTAGATGTCAATCTTCCTTTAGATTATCTATATAACACATCGAGATATATACTTCATAGATGCGGTGCAAGGAGATTTGTTTGTTATTATTATCATTATTTTGGGGGGTTCCAAATTCCAATGTAACACAGAAACCATACTCTCAAAATACACAAAGCATATCTGAGAAGGATGGGACCAAGCCAAATGGGCAGAGTGAGGTCACTATTGACCACATAATTCAGTGGCCTTTGTTTTTATATATAAACTCAGTTAAAACAGCTATTCTACAAATCAAATTCTAGTTACTAGTTAGTACTAAAGTTAGGAAGCTGAAAACAAAATGACCCAAGTACAGGTTCAACACATAGCTCTAAGCTCTGTCAGTGGGGTGGTAAGGCCCAGTCTTGTAGGATTCTTCAGGCCAAACGAGCAGAACAACTGCTATTTGGTCTTGTAAAAAGAATATGGACTTAGGCACCCAAAAGAAGAAGCCTCTAAGCCTCTAAAAATCCCCCACCAAAAAAAAAAACCCCACTAAATCAACTAGATCTGTACCCAAGACAACAACAGCTTGAACTAGATAACAATGTACTGCAAATAATAATAGTACAAAATTCCTAAATTTTTTATTCCCAGACAACCTTGTTCCAATTATGAACTACCAAGTCCAAACTACCATAACCTTTCATGCATACCACATCATATATTCATACATTGGGCTTGTAAAGCACATAGTAATGACACAAAAATCTCTAGATCCCTTTTTTTCTTGTATCTAGGACCACCCGGAGTAGTCCTACTCCTCCTCATTCTCTCAAGGGGTGGCCTCAGCGTGGAAATAAATATTTATTTATTAATTTTATAACATTGAATGAAATTATGAATACTAATCTTTTCATAATATATTTAGTCTTTAATCTTAGTATATATATTTTTCATTCTTAAATTTTATATTTTTTGGTTCATTAATTGACTCTCCTAAAGCTCAATTCTTGATTCCGTCCCAATGTTCAAGGGGACTCCACCTTGTGTGGGATGACTATCTTTAGATGTTTACTTTTGAAAATAATATTATGATATACATTTTATTTAAGTAAAATAACCATACCTGATACATTCACTCAAAAAAAGAAAAAAAAATCTTCCTTTTCTTGTACTCGAGGATGTCAAAGATACATCTCCCTTTCCCTCCTAAGGCAAAAATTGCTTATTTAGTGATTATGGGGTTTCGTGCGTAACATACTAACATAGTTACTAAATTGAGATACATTTGATTTAAGTAAAATAACTATACCTGATACATTCACTCAAAAAAGAAAAAAAAATCTTCTTTTTCTTGTACTCGAGGATGTCAAAGATACATTTCCCTTTCCCAAGGCAAAAATTGCTTATTTAGTGATTATGGGGTTTCGTGCGTAACATACTAACATATTCACTAAAATATACGCATCACTTTTAAGTAAAATAACCATACCTGATACATTCACTCAAAAAAGGAAAAAACAATCTTCTTTTTCTTGTAATCGAGGATGTCAAAGATACATTTCCCTTTCCCCCTAAGGAAAAAATTGCTTATTTAGTGATTATGGGGTTTCGTGCGTAACATACTAACATATACACTAAAGTATACGCATCACTTTGGACTTATACCATTTCTTGTTTTCTTTTCATTTTTAGGTGTTGGACGGTATCAATGTTATGACCTTGTCAATCTTTTACAACTACTTAAAGGAAGACTTGGTTGTTGTATTTAGTGGAATTTGGTAATGTTGTCCATGACCAATTAATTTAACCTAAAAAAAAAAAAACTAATTTTTATTTAACCTTTAAAGAGTAGAACCCATCCCACTTAGTTTTCAGATTCTTTTTCTTTTACAAGTTTTGGTTATAAAAACTATCACTTTCTGATTTTTTTTTTTTAATTAAATTGATACAAGTTGTAATTCATGAAATATTGTATACAATAGGAAAAGATCAAACAATGGCACTCTCTAACTCTTAGAAACCCTAGCTACTAAAGCCTAGGCTGCTTTATTACAAATATTCATATAACTAATAAAAGAAATATCTCTGAAAACAGGATGTAACGCTTTAAAGTTGTGTCTCATCTATCACGAAGTTGCACTTCAGCCCGACAAATCTCCATTTTTGATTTTGCCCGTGATTCTATACATCTCTCTTTGTCAAATAATTACGTGCATTAAAGTAGACAATTCCTTTTCTTGTCGTAAGGTTTAGCGTCAAACTCAAATCAAGGCAACAACTGGTCCATCTGGGTTTTTGAATATAAATACATTAAAATATAGAGTAAAAATGTCATTTCATTTACACATTCTAATCGTTGCTTCTCGGTCATGTGCTTACTAATTACAGAGGTTGGTCAGATCCATTTTTAAGTGAGGATAGTCAATGGTGACTTTTTCCACACTCATAAAGTCAAGTTTTGAGTCCTTATAAAAATATCAAGTGGGAATTAGTTATAAACGCACCTCATGGACCATGCCTACCTTTTGGATTTAAGTGACAAATTGTTATGTACCACACAAAAAAAAAAAAAAAAAAAAAAAAAAAAAAAAGGCTTTGATCAGGTATGACATATGACCATACTATATACTATATACTTAAAAAATGAGCAATCAAGTTCTAGTAAGTCAAAGCTGAGCAATTAAGTTTAACAAAATGGCATCGATCAGGTATGACGTATGAGTATGACTGTTACTCTTTAAAATAAATAAAATATATGAGTATGACCATACTATATACTTAAAAAATGACTATTATATATGTAAAAAATAAAATAAAATATTTTTAAACCTTATTGTTTTAGTACTTTTCTTTTAAACTTTAAATTTTTAAATTGTTTTATTTAAATCTCAAAATTTTTTTTTTTTTAATAATGTTTCATCTAAACTTGTTATCACATTTTTTTCTGTTAACACTGTTAAAAATCACCTGACTAGCTTGATTCAATTATTTTAAACTTTATGATTTAAATAATATTTTGAAAGTTTAAAATTTAAATAAAACATACCTAAAATTCTAAAGACTAAAAAAATATTATATTATAGATATTAAAAAAAAAATGTGACTATACTGTAATTAATATGTTCAAATTTTTGGGCACAGTTGTCAATCCAATCTATCAGTCACATTCAGTCAAAGCTTAAAAGGACCGATGCCTCAATTATTTATGTGAAACGTTATATTTTCTTAAATTCAGTGGAAGTTAGAACACCATCTTGGAAAGTTCAATGTGATCCATTCATCTCTTTGATATTCAGGTCAATGCCACCCTTTTTGGGGTGAGTGTCAAATTATGATTTATAATTGTTTACTATATGGTATGAACAAACGCTAAATATCATGCAATGCTGGGTTTGACTTTTTGTTTCATTAGCTGTGTGTGAAAGTGATGAGCGATATGGCAGGTTATAATATCTAGTGTGAAAAGAAATTAAGAAGAAAGAGCCATGTATTTTTTTCCCGACAACTTTTGGGTCCACTTCAATATCCCATTAAATTTTAAAAGTGACTGATGTCTTTTGCAAATACCTCATGACCATTCATAATTTTGGATTTCATGTCTTATCACATTGAAATGTTTATTAAGCCATTATGACAAGTTACATATACCACCCACCCATGTGGTATATCCTTAAAACAATAAACTATTTTGTGTTTTTTTTTTGTGATACTTATTTCTGTCGTAGTTTATTCTGATAAACATCAATATTAACTATAACTGGAATTTGATAATATGACGAATAAACTTACGATAAATAATGGAAAAGACTTTTTATTCATTCTTTGTGGTAATTTTATATGTCCTTTCATCAAATTTTGTTTTAGTTAACTAAAATGTCTAACAGAGCAAACTATATGGGAGGTAAGTGTCACAAAATAAAATCCCAGACCACAGGAGAGGTAAGTGTCACAAAATAAAATCACAGACCACAGGGGAGGTAAGTATCACAAAATAAAGCATAAGATAGTTCCTTATTTGAAGGATATTCCATAGGGGAAGTATCTATAATTTTCCCTTTAAAAAAATGAAAATCATTAATTTCAAATATGTAAAAAAGTAAAATAAATAAAAAAGAAAAGGAACAAACTCTAAATTTGAAGAGAAAAAACTTGTTAAGCCAGATCCACCTTCAATCCATTTAGCATAAATATTCCACACAACAAAAAAAAAAAAAAAAAAAAAAAAAAAAAAAAAAAAAAAAAAAAAAAAAAAAAAAAAAAAAGAAAAACCTAAATTAAACCACACTATCATTCATTTTCTCACACTGCATCCCCCTCAAATCTCATTCTCAATTTTCTCATCAATCTCAATCCCCACTTACCTTAAAAAATTAACAAAATAAATAAATAAAAAATAGTCCCAACCTCCCAAATATACAAGCCTAGTCCTTAATCACTCAAGATCCAAGCCTGCCTGGCCATATAAGGAAATCGGGACCTTAACCCGGACGGAGCTGGAGCTATGGCTTGAGTGGGATTGAGACTATTGAGTGGAGAAAAATGAGGAACAGCTTGTCATCGTCGTGGGTGGCCATGGGGTCGTTTTACAAGAAGTTTTGTGATGGGGTGTTCATTTAAAAATCCTTAGTAGTATATAATTATATATAACCATTAAATTTTTTAAAGATTTCATTTCACTAATAAAAATTATAGATGTCCTTTCTAATATTTGAGTCAGTCCAATAATGTTCTTTTAAAAAGGAGAAATATTTTAAATCCTACAATTTAAAAAAAGAAAAAAGAAATAGGTTTAAAAATATTGCATGCGATCCTATCTGAGAGACACATTAAAATTTTTACAATAATTGTTAAAGTCCAATAGGTCTAACTTAATCTCAAAAGACGCTTTTAGAGATGAGGGATGTCCCTAAGTTATAAATTGCACAACCCAATAATATTTTATCAATGTGAGTCAGTGGCGGTGCCACATAGTGGTGAGGGTGTGCAAGTGTACACCCTGAATTCTTAAAAGCAAAGAAAAAAAAAATTTATATAAGTGTTGTATATGTACTGAACACCCTTAAATAAAATTTTGAATACCCTCAAATAAATTTTGAACACTATGATCCTAATAAACTCAATCCACTTAACCCAACAAAAAAAAAAAAAAAAGCCCAAATAACAACAAAAAATTAACTCAAACAACAACCATAATAACAAAATAAGCCCAAATAACAACTGGTGATGGTTTGATATGCGATGATTTGTTTGTTTGTTTCACAATTTTATTATGTCCACTGTGTGGGTTTGTGCTTTGATTTGTGATTTATTTATTTTGTTGTTTGTGGTTTTGTCACTTTGTGGCTTGTAGCTTTGTAATTAATATTAAGGTAAATTATACTAACACCCTATTTTTTGAAGAAACTAGACTTGCTACACCCTATTTTGGGAAAATAACACTCCGTTCCCAAATTTGCAAAATAATTAACACTCCACCCCATTTTTTTTTTCTTTGTTTATTTTTTATTAATTTCTTTAACCAATGCCTAACTAACTAGAGTTAAAAATAAAAATTATATTTCAATAAATTTAAGTTTAAGTAGGGAATATTCCTTTAAAAATAGGGGAAAAGGAGGAGAGTGTTAATTAATTTGCAAATTTTGGAGCAGAGTGTCATTTCCCTAAAATAGGGTGTAGTGAGTCTAGTTTCCCCAAAAGAATGGGATGTCAGTGTAATTTACCCTTAATATTAACAACTGAAATAATAGTATTTAATTAATAATTTAATTAATCATATAACTTAATTAAATTAAATTTTTTTTGTCTATTTATCCGCACATCACGTGTTGAATGCCTTATAGTTTATTTATTTTTATTCTTTTGCTAGTACTATGGAGAAATTTCTGATAAATAAATCGCTTATATCGAAAAGATTCATCTTCTACCCAAGATAAACATGATGATTATAATAGCAGACTAAATTCTTTTATACCACAAGATTCATGTAGTATTATTATTATTTTGTGATGTTATATTCAAAGTTTTGTAATGAACACCCTAACAAAATTCTAGGAGCCGCCACTGTGTGGGACAATACTCTCTTTTTAATATGCTCCATCACATGTTGCGGACCAACTAAACACGTGGACCACAATAGGGGGAGATATGCCCAACAATTAAGGGGTGGCTCTAATACTATATTAAAGTCCAATGAGACTAACATAATCTCAAAAGATGCATTAAGAGACGAGGGATGTCTATGGCTTAAAAATTGTACAACCTAACAATACTTTGTCAATGTTTGGGACAAGACTCTCTCTTTAACAGTAATATAATTAATACATAAGCTACATGTTCCCAAGCAATCAATTATTGAGGTAAACACTTTGCAAACTCACCTTTTTTTTTTTTGGCTGAAAGAATTAAGATGCCTTTTGATTAGTACTTCACTAATCTGTTTAGTTGCCGAGAATTTCAAATTTTGAGAGTTTTAAATTCTTGAAGGTTTAAATTCTTGAAGGTTTAAACTCATAAGAGTTAAAATTTATGTTGTTTGGAGATGTTTAGAATTTCAATACATATATATATATATATATTAAAAAATATGAATTTTAATTGTTTAAAAAAATCATATACATTTTTTTTTTATTAAAAGCTAGAGTTAACTAATTGAAAATAAAGGATAAACTTTTTAAATTAAAAAAATACCTTTGAACATTAATAAACATCTTATTTGGGAATGGTCACTAGTTCGAGTTCCCTCAGGGCTATCTATCCACGTGCAAATAGGGTGTTGCGTGTCCCCCTAGGAATAGTCGAGGTGCACATATCTACGGAACGCTGGTCTAGAAACTCAAGGTTATAAAAAATAATAATAAAATAAATAAATAAATAAAAATCTTATTTGGGTGAAAAAAAGTTTTTTGTTCTAAAATTAACTATATGTAAATATTTTTATTGTTTTAAGAAAGAAAAAAAGATAAAATTTAATTTAAATGTCAAATCAGTAATTCTCACATATATAAGATAAAACTTAAAAAGGTAGAGTTAGAATCGTCTCAATTCAAGGGAATTAAGATGTCACGGAAATACTTCCGAGAATTTTGTGAAACGACCAATCATATTTTCATGAATTCCCAAAATTAACAATATGATTCAATCAATAGTTTAGTGGCTATCACTATTCTATTATTGTAATGAACGGATTGAGATCCTCTAAAGTTCCTAGGATAGTCTACAAAGTAGAGTTCTTTAAATCTCCACCTCTTATTTTAAATAAATGATTATGATATTGCCACATTATAAATCCACCACTAAAGACATAAATTAGTGTTTCAAGTGCACTAAAACACTCATTAACTACTCACGTTTATCGTTTGCTAACTTTACTCTTTCTTCTTCTTCCATTTCTTTCTTTTCTCTGGAGCACACAAGTCCCACCATAGATACATGCCAAATTCACAAGGTACAATCTGAATAAAAGAAAAATATAACACTTCTTTACAAGAAACTCAACCCTCATTGTGTTTAATTGGTTCCAGATTTGAAAACAATATCTTCATGCCTATCTCGTTTTACTGCATCCATAGCATTGCCAGTATCGAAATCACAAACTTGAACATATTTCAAATACCAAAGTCAATTTTTCAAAACAACTATGAAAATGCAAGAATTTTCAAGTCTTTGTTTGTTACTTACCAAGAAAAGTCATGGGATCAACATAATTATTTGTTTTATCACCAAAGGGAACCCATGCATGACTGAACCCAACACCCATTCCCTACAAGAAATTATATCCATTTGGCATGTCATCTATGGCAGGACGTGTGTGCTCCTAAGAAAAGAAAGAAACGGTAGAAGAAGAGAGAGTAAAATTAGCAAACTGCGTTTTTCAAACGTGAGTAATTAATGGGTGTTTTAATGCACTTGAAACACCAATTTATGTTTTTAGTGGTGAATTGATGATGTAGTAATATCTTAACCCTTTATTTAAAAATAAGAGGTGGAGATTTAAAGAACTCTACTTTGTAGAGTACCCTAAAAACTCTAAAAGATCTGAATCCGTAATCAACATGGTAATAAAGTGCTTTCCTTAGATATAAAGGTTCTCTTACATTTAAGTATTTAACTATTGAAAGGATATGTACATACTCATACATAACGCGCGCATCATTCAGTTTTTATTTTTTACTTGATGTATCTTGTAGGAAATCATGCAATCAAGCCAAAAAAAAAAAACATTGCATAAGAATTTCACAATAGGATATTAAATTAACTCTCACTGGTACAAAAATTATAGAAAAAATCTAGAAACACACAAAAGTGTACAACTTGTGTCACAACTAGGTGAGGTGTCATGTGTTGATTGTTGCAAATCAAGGCAAGTCTGGTGGTGGAACCAATGATTATAATTGTTAACCACTCACCATTTAACACCTCATGTATTGTGATAAAAATTGTGCATGTTTCTATGTCTATAGGTGCGTTGAAAATTGTAACCCTTTTTTAAACATATAGGGAAAATCTATATTATAATGTAAAATCAAAGTTTTTTTACTTTTGGTCGACCTCATAATATTGCGTCACATAAGCTTTTGAGTTCTCACAATTTTACATCTCATTATTTTAATATATATTTTTAATTGAATTTAAATTTTATTCTATAATTAAACATCTCATTAGAATCTTGACATATTATATTTTCTTTAATAGAAATAATATATTATTCCATATATATAAACACAATCCTAATAAATGCCTAATACTATAATATATTTTATATATAAACACAATAATAATAAATTTCTTTTAATAATTATCAATTTTCATATTTAGATAAAATATAAAAGACAATAAAAATCATAGTTAACCAATAATTTTTTAGATTTAATTTTAATTCATTTTCCGTGCATCGCACGGTTTGCGACTAGTTATAGAATATTCCGGGAGTTTATATTAAATGCGTACTCTCTCCTTTCACATAAGTGGTGGGTCCCACCATGAATTTAATTAGCGGAACCCACCACTTATGTGAAAGGGGAGAATACGCATTTAATGTATTCCCGAAGTATTCTATAATTACCCAAACATATAGATCTATGGTAATATGATATGATAGTGGCAAATTGTGAGTAGTGGAGAAAAGTTGTGGATATATATGAAAGTGATGGTCCACCACTCATAGTTTGCCATTTCACAGTTGTGTCCATCGCATGATTGTTTTGGAAAACTTGACGGACACAAACCCAACCTAAATTTATTATCTACTAAAGTGGCAGGTTGTTAGTGGTGGAAAATTCACAAAATCAAGACAATACTAATGGTGAACCACTGTGACAGTAATGTCTAACTATTTACAACCTATCACTTCAGAAGTTTGTGAATTTGTGTGTGAATTGGATGTGTTCATTGACCGATTCATAAAATTTTCACTAAAAAATTCATTCTCTCACTAATATGAACCCCACTTAGGCCTAACACCACACAAAAACAAAAAGGTTGTATTCGAAAAATAATAATGTGACTCTAGAATTATTCGAAAACTTAACTTTTGTGTTTTGATTAAAAAAAGAAAAAAAAATCCTACTCTTTTTGAACGTAGATGGATGAAGCCAAAATAAGAACACAAACGAGGTAGTCACTGTAGAAACAAAATATCTATGTAGATTTTGTTTTGAAAGATAAAATGACGAATTGTTTTTGTTGCAAACAACAAAGTCAATAATCACCTGCTCCTAACATATCCAAAAAAACAAACAACTTATTAAAGAATTTCCATTTAGTTTTGACAATTTATGTTGATGTACACTTAATAAAGGTATCTGTTTATCATACATTTCTTGCAAATCTATTCGTCATCACTTAGCTACGTACCAAGCACACATAATTAACTTGACTTTGATGCCACATAAAAGCAGCTTACTTTTGTTTTGGGTTAAAATAACTAGATAAAGTTTGAACTTTGAAGGCGTACTTAGTGTCGCTTCTTGTTGCGCTATTTGCCTATTTGGTGCCTTGGTGGGGCTTTAGGTTTTATAACTTACAAGCTTCAGTTTCTAATTAATAATAATAAAGTTATCGTGCTGCCTATTTTGAAACAAAATGGTAATTTTTTTTTAGAAAAATAAAATGATCCTTTAGAACAGCCAAAAAATAAAAAAATAATTTAAGCACTTTTCGGGCATTTTCTTGAGAAGACTTAGGGTGGCTTTCAACAAAGACAATAATTGTCTTACATAACTACCTTATTTCACTTCACATTACACTATTTTAAAAGTGGATATATATATTCACAAAATATGGATATTTATGAATGTTAATATTCCCAATTTGTGGATGTTGATGTCCATAATTTATGGATATGTCCACACAAATAAGCTCAATTACCAAATATATATGAACAATTAACCACTTATGGATTGAATTCAATTTAAAGGTTAATTGATCAACAATATTAAGCATGCAGTAAACAAAATCAACAAACAATCACAATAAACACATGATTTTTTAACGAAATGAAAAACCAATGGAAAACCATCCAAAGAAAAAAACACTATGAGGGTTAATTAACGAACCCTAAGGCAAACATCCACTATAAAAAAGAAAAGTTTTACAATATTAGGTGGAGGAGGAAACCGACTCTCAAGTCTAGAATGAGGACCATCCAGGACATCAACACGATCCAAAATCTTACCTTACATCTCCATAACAGTTTGAAGATGAGATATATCACATCAACCAATGTCGAAGAGGAAACTATAAGAGGATCATCATCATCATTATCACTAGCTGCATGGGCAGTGTTAACATATGTATATACCATTTGTTATTGTACTGGTCTAGGGTTTCCTAGGGTTTACTATGTATTTACTATACTGTCTTTAGCTTAGGCCTATATATATTCTTTTAGCTATACATGTTTAATCAGAATACTGAATACACAGTTTATTCTCTTTGTCTCTCTGTGCTTCCCTCTTTAAACTTAATATGGTATCAGAGCCAAATTAATTTTTTGGTATTGTGATTCTTAAAAGCACCCGTAGCACTATTTGAAAACAAATTTTCTCTCCAGAAACAGTCGTGCCTCTCCTCTCTTGCCATTGCTTCTAGAGACCTCCGTTCATCCTGTGCTACCTACTACTCTGATCGTCAGAACTCGATATACAAAACCTAAAAAATTTCATCGCCAGAAAATTCCCCACGCGCCTCATCTGTCTCCGGCAAACCCGCCGGTTCCTCTCTCCGCCGCCGCCGCCGTTAGGCTGCTCCGTCTGTCTTGTGCAAGGCACCACTTGATTCGTCTCTTCAAGACAAATCTCCACCCGAAATTTCACAGCCAAACGACCTTCCACGCGCCCTCACGCACCAGTGAAGCTTCTGGCGTGTTTTTTGTTCCCAGCTCCACGCAACCCGACTCGTGACCCGCGAGTCGACCCACCCCGCGCCCTCACTCACAACTGACGTCAACCCTACCTATTGCTGACGTTAGCCCTAGCTGGAAAAAAAAAAAAAAAAAAAAAAAAAAAAAAAAAAAAAAAAAAGGAAAAGCTTACCCATTTTTTTTGTTTTTCTCATTTGTTCTTTTCAGGTATTTCCGATGGATAAAAATGAACTTCCCAAGACTATTACCACCATTCTCAATGGGCACAATTATGTTCTGTGGTCCCAAGACATACGCAGCTTCCTCAAAGGCCATCGTTTATGGCGCTATGTCACAGGTGAAATCCAAGCTTCTGTTCGTTCTAAGGATGAAGAAGACACAAAATTTGCTGATCGTCTTGAAGATTGGGATTGCAAGAATCACCAAATCATCACCTAGTTTCGCCACTCTATTGTACCTTCCATTCATCAGCAATTTGGTCGCTATGAAAATGCTAAGGATGTTTGGATCTTCTGAGTCGTCATTATACTACTGCTGGCCTCTCTCACGAATATCAACTTTGGGGTCTTCTTGTCAATATGAAACAAACGCCTAGGCAACCGATCAATGAGTTCATTTCTGGTATGCAGTCTATTTGGGATCTGATGGAGCAGTCTACCCATATTGTCAAGGATCCTGCAGATGCAGCAATCTTAGCTACCAAACGAGATCAGTTTCATCTTATCCAGTTCCTGATGGCCTTGACTTATGAATTTGAACCAGTTCGTGCTACTTTGTTTCAGCAGGTCCCTCTCCCTACTTTGGAATTTGCTATGAGTCAGCTTCTCTCTCATGAGATCCGTCTTCGCACTCTTCAACCCCATCACCCTGATGCGGTCCTTGCTACTGCTGCACGTCCTTCAAGCTCTTCCTCATCTAGGAATGGTCCAAAATATTGCAAGAACTGTCATAAGTAGGGACATCTTTTGGCTGAATGTCCGACCATCCAATGTTAGTATTGTCATAAGATTGGTCACATTGTCTACAACTGTCCTACCAAGCCTCCCAAGCCAGGTCAATCAGGCATTCTTCCAAGGCCTGTTAATCACTCTGTTGCTGCTGCTGCTACTGAAGACTCACCCTCTGATCCCTCTCTCTCATCTATCCCGGTTAGTTAGTTAGGACCAATGGTCTTTACCATGGTCAAACAATTTTTGTCCTCCTCTGATAAGGTTTCCTTTGCTGTCTCAGGTAATACTTGGTATTTTGATTCTGCCTGTTGTAATCATATGTCTCCTGATTCTCAGCTATTTTCTTCTATTATTCCTACTACTCATGCTCCTTTTATTCAAACTGCTAATGGCTCGCACCTTGCTGCTAGTCATACTGGTTCTGTTTCCACCTCTACACTGTCTCTATCTGACACATATCTTATTCCTAACCTCACTCTTAATCTCATCTCTGTTGGTCAATTATGTGAACTTGGTTTTGACTTGGGACTTAGTTGATTTGCCTCATGGTATATTTGTCATTGGCTGCAAATGGGTCTACAAGATCAAGACCAAATCTGATGGCTCTATTGAACGATATAAGGCTCGTCTTGTTGCCAAGAGATATGCTCAGGAATATGGGATTGACTATAAGGAGACTTTTGCTCATGTTGCTCGTATTACCTCTGTTCGCAGTCTTCTTGCTATTGCTGTAGTTCATCAGTGGTCTCTTTTTCAGATGGATGTTAAGAATGCTTTTTTAAATGGTGATCTCACTGAAGAAGTCTATATGCAGGCACCTCCAGGTTATTCAGACTGTCCTGACAAAGTTTGCCTCCTTCGTCGCGCTCTTTATGGTCTTAAGTAAGCTCCTAGAGCCTGGTTTGCCAAGTTTAGCAGTATTGTACATCATTTTGGCTTCTCATCCAGTTCTCATGATACAGCATTATTTATCCGCCGATCTAATAAGGGTATGATTCTTCTTCTACTATATGTTGATGACATGATTATTACTGGGGATGATCACTCTGGCATTTTTGATTTCAACTATTTCTCCAACAACAATTTGAAATGAAGGATCTTGGTCATCTGAGCTACTTCCTAAGCCTTGAGGTCTCTTCTGATTCCACTGGTTATTATCTCTCTCAGGCTAAGTATGCCTCTGACTTGTTATCTTGTGCTGGCCTGACTGACACTAAAGTTGTTTCTACACCCCTTGAGATGAATGCTCGCCTTACTCCTTTGGATGACACACCTTTCAGTGATGCCACTCTCTATCGTCAACTTGTTGGCAGCTTAGTTTATCTCACTGTAACCCACCCTGATATTGCTCATGCTGTTCATTTGGTGAGTCAATTCTTATCTGTTCCCCATTCTACACACTATGCTGCAGTGATTCACATTCTTCGCTATATTAAGGGTACTATGTTTCACGGACTTTATTTCTCTGCTCACTCCACCCTTGACCTCTGTACTTATTCTGATGCTAATTGGGCCGGGGATCCTACTAACCGCTGCTCTACTACTGGATTTTGTTTCTTTTTGGGAGACTCTCTTATTTCTTAGCGCAGTAAGAAACAACATATTGTGTCTCGCTCTAACACTGAGGCAAAGTACCGTGCTCTGACTGATACTACTTCTGAACTTCTTGCTCTTCACTGGCTGTTGGAAGATATGGGTCTTACAGATTCTTCACCGACTGTCATACATTGTGACAACCGTAGTGCTATTCAGATTGCGCATAATGATGTTTTCCATGAACGCACCAAGCATATTGAGATTGATTGTCATCTTGTGCGTCATCATTTGTCTGCTGGCATCCTACATCTTCTTCCAGTTAGCTCTTTTAATCAAACTGTTGACATCTTTACGAAGACTTTTCCTCCTGGTCGTTTTCGTGATCTTGTTTCCAAACTCAAGATGGCTTCTGTTAGACCACCTTGAGTTTGAGGGGGGATGTTAACATATGTATATACCATTTGTTATTGTACTAGTCTAGGGTTTCCTAGGGTTTACTATGTATTTACTATACTGTCCCTAGTTTAGGCCTATATATATTCTCTTAGCTATACATGTTTAATCAGAATATTGAATACACAGTTTATTCTCTTTGTCTCTCTGTGCTTCCCTCTCTAAACTTAACAGGCAACATCTTCAGCAGCAACGAACTCATCTTCTTCATCCAGGACATGAGAAGAGGAAGTCTTTGCAGTCTGACGTCTTTTCTTGGTTTAAGATGCACTTCGTGATAGTTTGAGAAACAATGATGATCTTGTAGGAGAACTGCTCCATCTTAGGAGGAAATACTATCCCATGGTGAAGTAGGATACGAGTGATAAAGACAGGATGGATGATCTTGGTCCAAGCCTCACAAGAATGAAAAGGACCCAAAATAGACTAACAGAGAGGGAAGGACTTCATAGCTCTTTACTATAGACGACTGAGGGAAAACCCCACATTTCTTAGGAAAATCCATGGAAAGATTAGTCATCAGGGCATAAAAGACTCCATCTAGAGGACAGTGTTGATGTAAGTCACTAGAAAAATGTTGTGGCAAGTGATGAGGTTCACAATCCGAGCCTCTATAGAAATGTTTTGAGTCTGTATTCCTGATATTAGAAAGTGGCCTAAACCCATTTGGTGAAGTAGTTCTTGGCTACTATGAACCAACACTTGTTACTCAGTTGCTTTGGACAGAGGTCCTATATATTAGGTCTAGACCCATTGGATGAACAATCATGGGCTAGAGATTGAATTAGAGTCCCGACCGGTTGATGGATCATTGGGAGTGAAACTATGACATTTGTCACACTTTTGTACTTACTTTATTGCGTCCTTCTGCATGTAGGGCCACTGATATCCTTAACCAATCACTCTTTATGCCAGCAATCGTCTTCCAATATGACTCCCATAGGTCCTTCGTGTATCTCATATAGGAGATTTTCCAATTTGCTTTCGTCGACACTGAGTAAATAAGGCTTGGTGAAGGACCTTCACTAAAGTGGATCCTCCTGAGATACCCAATACCTGGCCGTATCACATCGTGTCCCATATTTTGATACGTTGTTAGAAAATTGAAACAAAATAAACATATAAAAAAATGGGTATAGTATGAAAATAAATCTCTACTCTCTATTATGAATCGGTTTGTGGGGCCCGCTTTCTCGTTGAATTAGGTCCATCTTCGCCTGCCTTTATAGACGATGCTCAGTTTTTATATTGTGAATTGCAACTTGGGTTATGGTTTTCCCACGGCGGGTCCAGATTACAGCCATCAAACAAGAATGTGCGATTGACCTAAAATTACTTGGGATATTAACATTTTGATTAGAACAAATATGGGACCTTTAATTAAAAATAGATATAACCGAGACAAAGTAGATCTGATGGCCCACTATTTTGTGTGTCCAAGTACGCCAAATATGGTCCTAATTTTAATTACAGTAATAGCAAATTATTCAAAAACGATTTGTACGTACTGCAATGCCATGATCATCACTTTGTGTTTTTATTGTCATGTTAAAAAAAAAAAAAAAAAAGAGAGAAGAAGAATTGTTTAGATGCAGCTAGATAACAAAAAGAAAAAATGCCAAAACGCTATCATTACATAGACATAGCTATACAAACTTACAAAGTACACATAGAGTCCCACAGCCAGCAATACCTAAAGTTACAGAGTCCCATATAAAAACAACTTACAACAACTTTTTTTTTTTTGGATAACAGCTTACAACAACTACTAGACAACAAAAAATCATTTAATAAATAATATACAATACATCAATGAATAGTCAAAATTGAACAAAATAAATTTTATTATTGTGTACTAGGAATAAAAATAGATAGATGGTAGTCCAAAAAGTCTCTCAATTTATTGTTTAGCAAGCAAAAAAAAAAAAAAAGTCTGATAATTTATCTGTTTAGGTTCTCCATCACGGTTGTTTAATTAATTCTGTTACAGAGATAAAATTTTCATTGAAACTTTCACACATTCCCTCACATGGACTTACCACGCATCTCACTTGGGCTCACCTTAACACAAAAGAAAAAGGGAGTGTGTGAAAATTTTGGTAATTTTTTTTGTGTCAATTGCACAGTATTTTTAATATAATAATTTAGAGTACCACTACACTTCTCGTCGTCCACATATCGAAGCTTGGCCCTTCCACAAATGGAACCCTTGAGTGGACTCTTTTATCTCGGAATGGTCTAATACTCCATTTCACTGAACCCAATATGATCTCATCACGTGATTTTTTTTTGGCACGTGTCTTGTTTG
Source organism: Fagus sylvatica (assembly GCA_907173295.1). Taxonomy (NCBI): domain Eukaryota; kingdom Viridiplantae; phylum Streptophyta; class Magnoliopsida; order Fagales; family Fagaceae; genus Fagus; species Fagus sylvatica. Next base: position 19,284,981 of record OU015767.1, read on the forward strand.
TGTCGGTTCATAGATTAGTGGGTTAGCCTTTTCTATATAAAGAGGGGTTTCAACCTACTTGTGATCACAGGTTCACAAGAAGTGTCCCCTCAAAGTTAGTCCCAACCCAACCCACCTCTCTCCTTCTGTTCTTCTTCTTCCTTATCAATTTTACGTTGGTGGGATTGGGAAGTTCCTAACACAAACCACCTTGTTTTGAGTGTCATATATCACAAAGATTAATTTCTGCAACTTCTTCATTCAAAAGTGTACGCTCTTAGCTAGGTAAAATAGACCCTTATTGCTCTCTCTCTCTCTCTCTCTCTCTCTCTCTCTCTCTCTCTCATATTCTATATATTTACCATGTTAATGGTGAAATGAGTTCATGGATATATCAAAGAATTTTCATGTATGAAAAATTTTAATAATTTGTCATACTCATGATCTTGGTCATATACGAAAAAAGTATTTTCCTTTTGGAAATCACAATCCACTAACAAAACTTGATGTTAAAGTCTTGGTAGTATATATATATATATACACAAAAAAGAAAAAGAAAAAAAAGTAGCCTCCTTTTGAGTTTTGGCAAAATAGTTTCATGATTATTTGTACAATCCACTAACAATACTTTCTTTCTTTTTTTGTTGAGGAAAATCCACTAACAAAACTTGATGTTAAAGTTTCTGATTATTAGTACTGATTAAAATAGTTGCATGTAACAGTGAAAGAGAAGTGAAGACAGAAGTGATTTCAAATCAATATCATCAAATCTTGACTATAACCACAAATTGGGTTGCATTTTGAGTGAAAGAGAATGTGGAAGCTGAAGATAGCAGATGGTGGCAATGACCCTTACATCTACAGCACAAACAACTTTGTTGGAAGGCAGATATGGGAATTTGACCCTGAGGCTGGTACCCCAGAAGAGCGAGCTGAGGTTGAAGAGGCTCGTCAAAATTTCTATAAGAACCGCTACGAGGTCAAACCAAGTGGAGACCTTCTTTGGCGAATGCAGGTACCTCTCTTTCTCTACCTTGCTATACAAATATATTATTTCATCAAATAGTAAAAGTAGTATTATTATTGTTTTCTTCATCTCTATCTCTCTCTGTCTCTTTTGGGGTTAATTTGAGATGATGGGGGTGGTAGATAAGGAAATTGGAAGCCCTCCAATTTTTATTTTATTGCTATTTTTAGGCAACATAACTTCATTATTTTCTTATAGAGAAAAAAAGGGCACCATTAATTTTGTTTAAATTGACAAATTCCGCAATAATTGTCCTTTTGTTACACTTTGAAAGTCTAAAAATAAAAAATAAAAAATAAAAAAGAAGAAGAAGAAGAAGAAGAAGTTGTATTTAGAAGTTTAAATTAACTCCTATGTTTTATGTTAAAAACGAGATCTAATCTAACTACCGTAAAAAAAAACTAGCATATCTTGTCAGTGAAATGATAGAGTATAAAGTGGAATATAAGATATTTATCTGGTGATCCAAGTCGGGGAGTTGTGGAGTTGAGGGCATTAATTAATCTACATTTGATACCTCCGCGTTTGGTATTTTGGCATCTCAAAATCTGATGGACCAAGTACCACGAAGTTTCCTTAACATTCACTTCACGGCCTGCACTTGTGGAATGAATTCAGAACCATGAAGTGGCATATAGATTAATTTTATGAGGTTATTTATTTACTTTATTAAGAAAATTCCTTAACTATGGGAAATACTAAAAAAAAGAATTTCAAAAGTTCAAATTACCATGACTGCAAGCTACAACCTTTGTACTGTTTCTAAAAAAATAGTAATTTTAAAAAAAATTAAATAGTAATTAAACTTCCTTTTTTCCTTGTTCACCATTAATTGTCTTTGCACTGTTTTTCTGATTACTTACGAATTAGACAGAAAATTATAATTGTCTTTTTGTTACACTTTGAAAGTCTAAAAAAAAAAAGGGTAATTTTTAGATTAGACAAGCAAATTTTCTTTAAACTTTTGTGTTGGAACTTGGAAGGACTTAATTCATCTCAGTGAATGGTTGTTGAACTTCAGTTCTAACGTCACAGGTTGGTGTGTAATAGCCAAATCACACATTTAATATCCTTTAATGCTTACTATGGGCGGCTTTGGACAAGAATATTTCACTGTCTTTATCTGTGTGCACACGCAGTACGAAACAATTTATTTTCACGAACAATCATCATTGATTTGTCAAATGAATGTTGCAATTCACAGAGATGAGAGACGGTCAGATATGACTCGCAGAATTTATGGCAAACGAGAAACATATTAAACTTTAAACAAATCCATCATACATAATACTTATTTGGGTCAAGGGAGACTAGCCTAATGGTTGGTGGAGAAAAAAATACACACACACTGGAGTCACTTAGCATTACATCTTTGACCTTTTATTTTGGGTATGAATACTTATGTCTGAAAATAAATTCTATATTCTGCCAAGGGATTTCCAAAAAATTAAAATTATGGAATATTGATTTTTTTTTTTTTAATTTATTGAACATAAAGATTTATCTATCTCTATGTTTAATAATTTGAAAAGATAATTTTTACTTTTCATAATTTTGTGAGAAATCTATTTAAAAAAAAACTGCTATAAAAGTAAAAACATAAAGTAAGGGTATTAAGTGGAATGTGGATGTAGGAAAATAGGTCCACTCCTTTGCCCTATGGTGGAGAATTGATTTATTTGCTTATTTTAAATGTGACTTGACCAAATCTGAGGATGTTGTGGGGCAAGTAACAAAATTCCCATGGGATCCACCAAACTCGTTTACAGGATGTGAGAACATAAACAAATTTGTCACATTCCTCACACTATTGTTGATGGTCGGTCAATAATTTAGGCAGTTGAGTTTATTTCGTAATATTAGTGTCTACACATACATAGTATAGATACACCCACCAACTATTTCTTTCATGTGTAGTCAACAAATTACAGCACCATATATTAATTATTAATAAAAGATCAAATTTAACGGGTCAATTGGATTTGTCTTCTTTTCGCAGCCATTTCCTTGAAAAAATCTAGTTGGTGCCAATAATTTTAATCTTCATATGAATTGGTCAAAAAATTGTCATTGCTGACCACACACAACAACTGAGTGACCCAAATTCTCTATGCTGGTTTTATTTTTATTTTCTTAAAAAGAAAAAAAAGAAAAAGAAATTATAACTAATTCCTAGACCATAGGAACTGGAATTTGATGTTGGAACCAACGCACACCACTTCCCAATGCCTTAGCTATGTGCATGCAGCATCAAATTAAAAGGTGACATAAAAATAAATTAATTAATTAAAAATTAAAAGGTGACATATAGTAGGTGAAATTTGTGTCTACTAAATTAATATTGTAATCAAGAGAATGGAACTATTAATAAAATTTTGGCTAATTGGTATAGGAAATGAAATTTTATAGCATTAGTAGGTGATGATATTTCCCCCACTTATGCATACACTGTAATCTATAATTAAAGCTTCAAAATTGGATGATATTTGATTATGTATTGTGTTTACTAATGCTTTATATATTGTTTTCAAAATGATTGCAGTTTTTGAGAGAGAAAAACTTCAAACAAACAATTCCCCCGGTAAAGATTGATGATGGACAGGAAATCTCATATGAAAATGCCTCAGCCGCTTTGAAGAGGGCTGTCCATTTTTATTCAGCCTTGCAGGCTAGTGATGGCCATTGGCCTGCTGAAAATGCTGGTCCATTGTTTTTCCTTCCCCCCTTGGTGAGTTTCATCATTAGAACCTTTTTGGATTACGTGACTTCTTATGGATTTCAGATTGATTCAACTACTAATTGTCATGTATTTAATCCAATAAATGCAGGTATTTTGTATGTACATTACAGGACATCTTAATACTGTATTCCCTGCTGAGCATCAAAAGGAAATCCTTCGATACTTATATTACCATCAGGTACATATTGACTGGATTAAAGTTTCTGCTAAATTTGTTACTTCCTTGTTATATTTTAGTTCAAAATGTTCTTGTATAACAATTATGTTGTAAATTTTTGTATATTGTTAGAATCAAGATGGTGGTTGGGGATTTCACATAGAGGGCCATAGCTCCATGTTTTGCACGGCTCTTAGCTACATTTGCATGCGTATGCTTGGCGAAGGACCTGATGGTGGTCTGGACAATGCTTGTGCAAGAGCACGGAAATGGATCCTTGATCATGGCAGTGTAACACACATGCCTTCTTGGGGAAAGACCTGGCTTTCGGTATGACCATGTTTAGTAAAGATTCACATCATATAGTATTATATGCTAAAAATAATTTGTAATTTAAAATATTCACTATGCATGATTATTATATTATGATAAATAACTCTAGTATGCAATGTTCCTTTATTGTAGATACTTGGTTTGTTTGATTGGACTGGAAGCAATCCAATGCCCCCAGAATTTTGGATCCTTCCTTCATTTCTTCCCATGCATCCAGGTTTGTATAATATCTCCATACTACTTCTATTTGAATTAGTCACCTCTGCTTGAAGCTGTTGCTATAGAGGTTTTACTTTTAAAAAAAAATAAAAAATTTCATAATAAAACTTGCAACATTCAAAATTTATATTTTTCTTATAGCTTATCAATTGCTTTGCCCTTAAACTGTAGCCAAAATGTGGTGCTACTGCCGGATGGTGTACATGCCCATGTCATACCTATATGGGAAAAGGTTTGTTGGCCCGATCACACCTCTCATTCTTCAATTGAGGGAGGAACTCTACGCGGAGCCTTATAATGAAATTAAATGGAAGAGTGTGCGTCATCAATGTGCGAAGGTGAGTTCACCTTAATTTTCTCCTCATGATCGATGCTTGCTTTTAGGTGAATATGCTTTTAAATATTTCTTCCAATGCATTGATTATGCAAAACTATTATTACAGGAGGATATCTATTATCCCCATCCATTGATACAAGATTTGCTTTGGGATAGTCTATACTTATTCACTGAGCCTCTTCTCACTCGTTGGCCGTTTAACAAGTTGGTTAGAGAGAAGGCTCTTGAAGTAACAATGAAACACATTCATTATGAAGACGAGAACAGTCGATACATTACCATTGGATGTGTGGAAAAGGTATTGTAACTATACAATTAAGAAAAAGCAATGGTTATCATCTTCTTAGGCTATATATCGTAGTATTCCTAATGTCATATGCATTGAACAGGTTCTATGTATGCTTGCTTGTTGGGCTGAAGATCCAAATGGAGATTATTTCAAGAAGCATCTCGCTAGGATCCCAGATTACATATGGATTGCTGAAGATGGAATAAAGATGCAGGTTAGTACTCATATTTAGCAAAACAATTGTAGAATTTTTTGCCACTTCTAAAGATTTACATATCACTTCATATTGAACTGTGAATGAAGACATTCCCTAAAATGGTTCTCTTTTTAGGGTTGGTTATGTACACCAATATATATATTCAAAGTTCAAACTTTAGCATAAGCCAAACCTTTTGTTTTCTTTTTCTTTTTTTTAAGTTCTAAGGTACCTTGTAAGAAAATAAGGGATTGCTGATTTGATATAATTTGTTTTGTATGCAGAGTTTTGGTAGTCAAGAGTGGGATACTGGTTTTGCCATTCAAGCTTTACTTGCTAGTAATCTCGTTGATGAAATTGGACCTACACTCGCGAGAGGACATGACTTCATAAAGAAATCACAGGTTTGATTTTCAAATTCTTATTGCATCTGTTCACCGTAATAATGAAGCATACCTTTTTCACAGTTTTGATTCTACAAATAAAAAAAATAAAACATAAAATACTATTTTCATTCAGTCTAATTATTTTCATTTTCCATTGAAAATTGAAAAGGTCACTGAAAATCCTTCTGGGGACTTCAAAAGCATGCATCGTCATATTTCTAAAGGATCATGGACTTTCTCTGATCAAGATCATGGATGGCAAGTTTCTGATTGCACTGCAGAAGGTTTGAAGGTAATTAACTTGGGTTAAATGATTCAATGAAGTCAAGTATTGCACAGCTCATTCATAATCATTGTATCCCTCACCAAATTCTCCTCTATTTTACAGTGCTGCTTGCTTTTCTCAATGATGCCACCAGAGATTGTTGGTGAGAAAATGGAAACAGAGCGGTTCTATGATTCTGTAAATATCCTACTTTCTCTACAGGTGAGGATTAACTTCGCTAACATTGTATCTTTTAGTATACTTATTCTTCACCCGTGGGCATGAATTGGAAATCCAGACTGCATTTGTTTTTTTTTTTTTTCCCCTAGTGCATTGTTTTTTGCTATAGTATTTCACTTTGTTCATATCAATAAGCTATATTCTATGGTATAATGTAGAGTAAAAACGGAGGTTTAGCAGCTTGGGAGCCAGCAGGAGCATCAGATTGGTTGGAAGTAAGTAACTCAACATATTGAAATGACCTTGACTACTTTAAAATTATTTAGTTGTTGATAAATTGACCCTTAATTGTCATAAATTAATGAAATGTTCTCTCTATTCTGCCTCTCAGCTACTTAATCCCACAGAATTCTTCGCGGATATTGTTATCGAGCATGAGTATGTTGAATGCACTGCATCAGCAATCCAGGCTTTAGTTTTATTTAAAAAATTACACCCCGGACATAGGAGGAAAGAAATCGAAAATTTCATTAAAAATGCTGCACGCTACCTTGAAGACATACAAATGCCAGATGGTTCATGGTATGTTCCTCTACTGGTTTATTAGATATGGTTGAAACGAAATCTATTTATGAAAAAGAAGTATTAGAGAAGATCAATTTCATGATAAAGCACTTTCTCAGGTATGGAAATTGGGGAGTTTGCTTCACTTATGGTACATGGTTTGCACTTGGAGGTCTGGCGGCAGCTGGCAAGACATACAACAATTGTCCAACTATGCGCAAAGCTGTTGACTTTCTACTCACAACACAAAGAGACAATGGTGGTTGGGGAGAGAGTTATCTTTCTTGCCCAAAAAAGGTAAATGTTTCAACAGGGAATGCGCTTTGAGCTTCTTGATAAATTTTCATATAATATCTTTAGTTCCATCATCATTGTTTATAGCAGTTCAAGCACATTAATAACACACACCATGTTGTTTCCAAATTGTTATTAAGAAAGGAATTTCAGTCATTGAAGTTATTGTGGATCAATTATGTTGTCTGTATAGGATTCTATAGATGCTTGATAAATTCTGACCAAAAATCAAATAATAAATTCTCTGTCCTTTATAATATAGGAATATGTACCTTTGGAAGGAAACCGATCAAATTTGGTGCATACTGCATGGGCAATGATGGGTCTTATTCATGCTGGACAGGTCAGTTTTACAGTTTAAAAATCCATCATTATACCTTTCATACTTTCTTCTCATATGCTTTATTTTCATAATTTTGATATTAAAATCTTATTTGTAATAGGCTGAAAGAGACCCGACACCTCTTCACCGTGCAGCAAAGCTGATAATCAATTCTCAAATGGAAGATGGTGATTTTCCTCAACAGGTATCCGTCTTTAATTAACATGAAGATAGTGTTTTTTTCTTGCGGTATACATGAACACTTTTAGCCCTTATAAGGTTTACAACTAGCTTGTAAGGAGACAAGTAATTCAAACACGAATTTTGTCACAAAGAGGGCAGAGGAGAATGAGAGTAACAAAACATGGAAGTATATTATGCTTGAATTTTACTTCAAGTGTTTCTAACCATTTGTAACTCTTTTATGGCAGGAAATCACTGGGGTCTTCATGAAGAACTGCATGTTACACTATGCAGCATACAGAAATATATACCCATTGTGGGCTCTTGCAGACTACCGAAAGCGTGTCCCATTGCCATCTAGAAGAGCTTAAGTGAAGCAGTGAATATTCCAAATTTTCAAGCAATACATGAGTGACGTGCATATAAAAGAGAATTTTTAATTCTCTTACTATTTTGTAACCTTAATTTTCTCTTTTCTAAGTGGTTATTTATATATGTATAGGAGTTTTAAATACATAGGAAGATAAAACAAATGGAAGCAAGGCTTGCATATTGTTGCATCACTGGATAATAAAGCAAATGAAAAGTTCTTGTATCTATTATACAACCTTTTTGCTCTTGAACTCTTGTTTGTGCATAACAAAATTAATTTTCAATTTCCAAGACCTAGCACATTCAATCAGTGGCTTGAATATCCTTCTCATTCTCTTTTGAGGAACTCATTAATAAAAATATAAAAAAGGCATTTCTTTAAAATTCTATAATGACCCTAGTTTAATTTTCTCAGAGCACCTATTGGGAGTCTAGCTATTGATAGCACAATTGAAATGAGAATGTTAATATAAAAAAAAAAAAAAAAAAAATAAAAAAAAAAAAAAAAAGTAAAAAAAATGCAAGGAAAGAATATGAAGTGAAAATATATGATACAGAAGGAAGAAGTTCTTTTAAAAATAAAAGTAGTTTCTATTGATGAAAATATGAGGGAAAATGCTTACGATGTAAGAAGACTAAAAGTCTGTATATTAATTTTTGTATAGAATTAGAATCGTACATCGATGCCTTTATATATGCATACAAAATAGGACAAAAGTACACAATTACAATGGTACAATGGTAGTACAATGTACTACAAGGGTAGTACACTATAGTGTATTGATACATTGAATCAAGACAATTATGTCTTGGGCCTGGGGCTCTAGGACGTATTGTACTCCAACCGCACTCCTTAAACTCATATTGAGTTGTAGAGCACGAACTTGAGTTGGATACAAGATCAGGAAAGGGGCTTGATAGAGGAGATTTGGTGAAGATATGAACTAATTAATCTTGGGAGGAAGCAAAGTGTAATTGCATGGTGCTTTATAGTAAATGATGACGAACAAAGTGATAATCAATTTCAATGTGTTTGGTACATTCCTAAAAAACATCATTGTGGGAATTTTGAATTGCACTTCGATTGATTATAGTAACCAGGTACTACTATAGGATATGGAACATCTATGTCCTGCAAATTATAGCCGCATGAGTTTTAAGGTGGTGTCAACCAATGCTCGATACTCAAGTTTTGTAGTTAAACGAGTAACTATAGTTTACTTTATGTTGAGCCAAGATAAAAGAGAGTTACCAAGTAGAAAGTTAATACAGTAATTGAGCAACTATTAGTAGGATCCCCTTTCCAGATAGCATTAGTGTAAGCATGGAGCGTAAATGGAGATTGGAAGGTGAAATAAATTAATTCCATGGAAAAAGGTACCCTTCAACTACCAAAGAATTCGAAGGACAAAAATATATTGAGAGATCGTGGAGCTGCTATGAATTGAATGACAATGTGCATGACATAGGAGATGTTTGGTTTGGTGATTGTGACATGTATGAGATCCCCACCCAACTACTTGTAGAGTGTGGCGTCATGAAAAGATTCATTGTCATGATTAAGGTGAGTGTTGTACTTGATACGTGTGTCGACTACCCAGCTATCTATAAGGCCAACTTGAGAGATAAGGCAAATGTATATGTAGACATTCCATTTTGTACCCCTTATAACTTGAGTTCCCAAGCTCAATGATGAAAATCACCAATCTCTATCAAAATGGTTAGTATCTTGTGTTAGACTCAATATGTACCCATTTCTAACTAAGGCCCAAAAACCATTCCATCCACCAACCCGTTTTCCAAGACCTAACCCCATTTTAAAGACAATTTAATGATTTCTAATTAAACCGGCATACGCCACTTTCAAACCTAGTATGCCATTTCCATCAAAAATCTGATTGCTAAAAAAAAAATTTCACTAACTAGGACTACCTTCTTCACTAAGAAACCCTAGTTTTCTCCTCCATGTATAAAAGGGGCTAGCACCACACATAAAAGTGTTCTAGAAATTGAGAGAGTAAGAAAGGCTAGAGGCTTACTAGAGAAATATACAGAGAAACTGAAAGTTCGTTGTAAGTAGCGATGCCCTAGGAAAATAGAGAGAAGAGAAGAAGAGTAAGAAAACGCTTTTGATCAAGTGACTATTTTCTAATCTGTGATTTCTCTCAAGACTCCTATTATCACCTTCAAGTTTATAATCCTTCAAGCCTAGTTACATCCAACACAATGCCGTTGTTCAGAACACATAAACTTGCGACAGAGATCTGACCGAGGGACTTGTAAAATATTGTTATAGCTTAAAGGAGGAGGTATGGATATTCTCAATGAGCCATACTCTTTACCTTAAATTTATTACTTTATTTTGCTTCGTTTTACTTTACGTTCTTATTTAGTTTATTTAATATTTCACTTTCAATTGTTTATTTTTTAGCACTTTAAATTCCAATCATTTATATTTCAATGTTTTAATTATGTTTATTGAATTATGCTCTTCACTTTTCTACTTTTAAAATTTTTTTCAAATGCAAATAGCGTATGCCACTTTAGTGCAGCGTACACCAATTTCATTTTGGCATATGCCAATTCGTACAGAAGGTTATATTTCAATATGAATTTTTTTAATATTTATTTATTATGAGCATATTTGATTAATTGTATGTTAGGGTTGGATTTCCTTAGACATAACCCAAAAATATGAAAAAGGCTAGTCAAGGCACCTTAGGGAGTCGTTCGTGCTATTAAACATTTTTAGGGTTAAAAGCAGAGGAACAAGAAAATAAGTTGCCACCTGGTTTGTAGGTCCAGTAACCAAATATAACTTTATGCATAAAATGACTAGTCTTGACTAAGTCCGATGATAAAGTACGCCTTGGGAAGGTGTTAAGCACCCAAGAATGTTTAACCTTATGGCTGGCCTTCCTTTATATTACTTGACATTCTTGAAATGACTTTATAAAACAAATCTCTAACCACACGAAAATCAATTAAACCTAAAATTATATCAACCAAGAGCAATCAAAGTATGGAAACTATGGCAGAATATTTGTATGAAATAAAAGAGAGTAACTCTTACCTAAATCCAAGCTTGCCAATTACCAAATTTTAAGGAAGGAATCTCAAAAATAATTAAATAACACGGCTTTAATGAAAGAAATGTAATATATCAAGATGTATGCTTTTGAAAATAGATAATCATGATAACAATTCATTGTGGAATAAAAGACATGCTTTTGAAAGCAGATAATCATGATAGAATTCACTGAAAAATAAAAGACATGCTTAAAAATAATAATTCCTTGAAGGATTAAATAAAAGGCTTTAAGAATGCCTAGATGACAAACCTAATATGAAAATAATGTTTTAATTGAAATAAACTTGAAAGAAGTATTGCAACTCATGAATTAAAGTGCTACTAAACATAAAAACATCAATTGAATGTAAATAAACTTGAAACAAAGAATACAATATATGAATTAAACTAAATTAAACACACTATAGCAATAAATGATTTAAGGAGGTTGGCAAGGACTACTAAGAAGATCCATACTTTACTCTTAGGAGCTTAAAGCAAGCTAGCAATTAGATGACTGGTCTCTCAGATTTGATCTCTTGACGAAATTGTGTGTTGAACACCAAAGGACAAGGCTTGGATGCCTAGCTTATTCATTGGAGTTTCGTGAGAAAGTTGCAAGTTTTCTAGTTAAAGAACTAGAGAATAACTTCTTGCTCAAGAACTATTCCTCACTATCTTTCTAGGTGTATCCGTGTGTTTGTGACCGAAGGTGTTGGACTCCTTTTATAGATGGAAGAAGGAGCTAGGTTTGCTTGAAAATTAGGTAAACTATGGGTTCATTAAAGAAAATAATTTAGGGTTCCTAGATTAGGGTTTCTGGTGGCACAAGCATACGCTACTTTATTATAGGCGTACGTTGCTTAGGTTAAACATCAGTATTTAGCTCGAATTTCTAGAAGGTTCTGGCTCGGTTTTCAACACAAATCATCTTATGAAAGATCATGACATACATCACTAAGACCAGGGAACCATGATTGAGTATTGACCAGTATAAATTAGGATGTCTACAGTGCCCCTTTTTCGAATGAGTTGTTTTGAAGCTATGAGATTCGAAACTATGAAATTTGTAGCTATTATTTCTTCTAGAAAAAATAGCTTATCTTTCTTCTAGAAAAAAAATATTTATATTGCTTTTTCTCCAAAAAAAAAAAAAAAAAAAAAAAAAAAAAAAAAAAAAAAGAAAATAATAAAGGTTTCTATTAAAGAAATTTACTTATCTATCTATATGAACATAAATTTAAATATATTCTGATTTAATGAGTTATGTATGGTATAAGAGTAATAAGAGGAAAAAATAATACATTAATCATTTATATAAACTTATCTATTTTTTAAAATATATATAAATTCAATACACTTTGACTAAATGAACTATATATGGTATAAGAGTAATAAATAGGGGAAAAAAATGATGTTGTAGTCATCATTTATAATTTACACATCAATTTAATACAATTATACAAAAATATAAGTGATAACATTGCTTCCATTTATAAGTAAATAGGCTTTTTTTACAAAAAAAGGTGGAAAGTGGGGGTGGGGGGGAGTCAGTAGGATCCTTGGCCCCCACCAGCCCCCCAGTCTCTGTCCCTGGTAACAATGGAGGCAAAGGATCATGTGTGAGAGAGCATCTCAAGTTACGTGTGGTATTGGTGTGTCTATAGAACATGAGTATTTTCCTAGCTTAGAGGAAGTGATTTGGATGAAGTGTTTTGGTAGATTTTGGAACTGAGTTGCAGAGGATCATTGTTCTGTCCTCCTTAATTAATTAGACCACGGACACCCATTTCTTTTTTTAGGCGTGGAGTTCCTTCATGCTTCATTGGAAATGCTCCATGGACATTGACATGTCCTTAGTGAACCATCGAAGTCCTAAAGCACAACAGACCTCATTATCATACTACCAAGAAAATAAATGGCTAGTGTATACCTTACTAAATGTGGTATACTAAAATGTGAACTTGAAAGCAAGGAAGATTTTCGTAAGACATTAATTTCCCTTTTAAGAATGCTCCACCCCAACTTTGCTGTTAATGCAGCATTCACGTGTTCTAAACCAAGACCTCCCTGATATTTTATTCCTTGTTTTCTCACCAGAAATCGCAAAGGATGGCATTAATCCTTTAACAACTGGTAGTGGTAGACATGTATTCTCCAATCTCTATATATATTTTGCATTAAAATAGAGATTGTCCCACACGAATACCTTTAGGATGGCGTGGTATAATGTGCGTTTATTTTTTTCTCGGTCAGAGTCGCAAAAACAGCAATGTCTGGGACCCTGGGTGCATGCACATTAAAATTTCTTTGAAATTTCTTATTCCTTACCAATTCCATCAATGTCTGTATCTTTGCTTGCGTGCGTCTGCATGCTTGACCAAATTTAAGAAGAAAAATGCAACTTATGTCCAAATCTTACGTGAGTAGCCAATGTGGACCGTCAATCACATTATTCATTATAAAACTACTACAAACTTGGATAATAATAAAACAAATAAAAAAACATTGCTTATTCCAAAAAGTATCATTGGACATTTAAAATTTTGCATCTCTACATGTATGTAAGATCTTGGGTTTCTCCACCTATTACCAATTGGTTTTGAGTTGGATACTATATCTTTAATATGTTATTAAAGTTAGGTTATTTAATTTCTTACGTCACCCAATATAATCAGTTAAAGTGTTTGGATGATCCCGTCACAAGTGATGGGTGTGTTGAGAATCAAAAAGTCTCACCTTGGACATTTAAAATCTTACATCACTATAAATAAGATCGTGAGCCTCTCCACATATTAACAATTGGTTTTGGGTTAGACGTTCCATCTTTAATAAGTAGCTAATACGGACAGTCACTCACAGTATTCATCAACACTATTGCAAACATTGCTTTCCAATTTCCATATTTTGATACAGAATAACTTCAATTTCTAATTACTATTGGTTGCTTCCATGGTTGATTTTGGTACAAAGTAGCATTTTCCAAGTTCGGCCGGTCTTTTTCTTCCACCTGTGGTCTACCATAATAAGATCAACAAGAGGAGTTTTTCCTCTTTATATTCAATTAATTAATAAATGTAGGTCAAGGTTCACTTGTGGGATAGCTAGTGGCACCATATCGTTTGTCAATACCCATTGTTTTGTATACCGTGTTCTGTCCTAGCTAGCGCGTGACACAGATCATAGATGACATCCATGCATTAAGAAAAATACACACATAGAATAATGTTGTTCACACAATCACACCAAAATTGACTTGCAAATTTTGAAAGTAATAACAATTATCATGGTCAAAGAAATGCTTCACTCTGGTTTCTAGTCAAGATTAATGGCCACTGTGTATTTGTGTTTGCCTATATAAACTCCCATATTGGCTTTGCAAAATTGTGCCACAAAAAAAGCAACATTCTAAGAACCAACTGCTTCATCCACTATGGAGCTTTTCTTCCTTAGTGGTCTCATCCTCTTTGCTTTCTTTGTTTCTATTTCTGTTGTTATTCCTCCTCTATCACAAGTCCTATGCTTCCCACCCAAATCTTCCAAGGGGGAAAATGGGCTTGCCCTTCATCGGTGAGAGCCTCGAGTTTCTCTCCACAGGCAGAAAGGGTCACCCCCAGAAGTTCATATATGATAGAATGGCTAAATTCTCATCCCAAGTCTTCAAGACTTCCATCCTTGGAGAGCCTGTGGCAGTCCTTTGTGGTGCAGCCGGGAACAAGTTCTTGTTTTCCAATGAAAACAAGCTTGTCACGGCTTGGTGGCCAAGTTCTGTGAACAAAATCTTCCCCTCCTCTCTACAAACCTCTTCCAAAGAAGAATCCAAAAAGATGAGAAAGTTATTGCCAAACTTCATGAAGCCAGAGGCCTTGCAAAGATATATAGGCATCATGGACACTATTGCACAAAGACACTTTGAGTCTGGTTGGGATGGCAAGCAAGAAGTGATTGTGTTTCCACTTGCTAAAAGCTACACCTTTTGGTTGGCCTGCAGGTTGTTCTTGAGCATTGAAGATCCAAAGCATGTTGAAAAGTTTGCTGATCCTTTCAATGCTTTGGCTTCTGGGATCATTTCTATTCCCATAGATTTGCCAGGGACACCCTTTAACCGTGCCATTAAGGCTTCAAACTTGATAAGGGAGGAGTTGAGGTCCATCATTAGGCAGAGGAAGATTGATTTGGCTGAGAACAAAGCGTCTCCCACGCAGGATATATTGTCATATATGTTGCTATTTACCGATGACAATGGACAGTTCATGAATGAAATGGACATAGCTGACAAGATCCTTGGTTTGCTAATTGGTGGCCATGACACAGCTAGTGCTGCTATTACTTTTGTTGTCAAGTATCTTGCCGAGCTTCCTGAAATCTACAATGAGGTCCTAAAAGGTGAAGTTTCCCTCACTCATCTTTTTTAATTCTATGGTTCTTTTGTTCTTTTTGAATCTATAAAGAGTACACTTTTCCAATTTCATAAAATTTTAATAAATTCTAGAAAATCTATATTCTAATAAGAGGAAGAAAAAAAAAATTAAAAAGGGTAGGTAGGGTTCAGTTTAAAACCAAAAAAAAAAGGTCAATTATTTGTCTATTAAAGGTTTGGTATGCTACCACCCATGGGGTGCGCAAGTGGTGAGGTTTGGTATGTTAGCACACATGGGTTGCATGAGTGGTGGGCTTATTGATGTTTATTTTTTTTTATCATTGGGCTTATTGATGTTTAGGTTCTACTACCACATTATTAGTTTATGGGATTTACATGAGTATCTCATGTGGTCAAGAGTGGATTTGATCTGACAAAAGACTTACTACTTCCTTAACAAAATAAAAATTAAAAAATAAATAAAGTTGGTTTGCTACAGTTTCCGTTGTTGAAGTGGGTTCTTTATGGTATGGGATATTAGATCCCATATTCATGAATGCATTTAATGCATGTTGTGTTGGAAATCTTATACAGACAGTTGTATACAAGTTCCAAAGAATTAGAATATTCAATCTTTTCCAAGAAGGATAGTTCAACTGAAGTGGTTTTGGATGTGTTTCTCAATAGTCACTAGTTCAAGTACCAGGGCCGGCCCTAAGAATTATGAGGCTTAGGGCGGTACAAAAAAAATAAGGCCTTCTATTTAAAAATAAAATAAAATAAAATAAAATAAAAATTCATTGAAAAATTACTCTACATACGGTTTCTTCTAAAAATTTACTAATTAAACTTTTATATTCAATATTTTCTAACAAATCTTGTTCAATAGAAAATATGGCTAATCTATTTAATTTTTCTTGTGACATAGTTGATCGCAAGTAATATTTTTATAATTTTAATTTTGAAAAACTTCTTTTAACGGATGCAACTGTGACAAGCATAGTCAATAATATTCTATATGCAATAGATGCATTTGGAACAATTCAATTCCTTGATAAAATTAAGTATATTTGTCATTATCTTTTTTTCTTTTGGTAAAATCTCTGGTAAGACTTTTAAGTCTGAAAATAAATCAATACCATCAAGATAAAAAAAAATTACCAGGTCTTATAAAAAAAACCTTCAAGATTAACATAATACTTTTTCGAATTATCATAATTTAGTGAAGTTAGCTTCTTCACATCAAATAAATACCAAAAATTGTTCTCATATATACTTAGGTTAGAGAAATAAATTATTATTAGGCTTAATTTAAAGACTTTTGTTTTAATATATGGGCCTTTTTAATTTTTGTATATATAAATATATTGAGGCCTTTCAATAAGGGCCTTAAAAAGTTTTGGGATGAGGCCTAATTTTGAGGTGAGGCCTAGGGCGGTCGCCCACCTCGCCCTTGCCCAGGGCCACCCCTGATTAGTACCCTTAGGACCATCTACCAAAGACAAAACCTTACAACTATCGCGATACATGTGTAGAGTGTTGCATGTCCCCCTTACAGTAGTACAAGTAATTTGGAAAAAAAAAAAAAAAAGTTTCCAAATTCTGTTGTTGAATTGTGTTTTTTTTTTTTTTTTTAGATGGAGTAATTGTGTTGGATATAAAGATATATGTTAATTATATTATTTTAAATAATGTGACATAATTTTTTTAAAAAAAATTTGTAATATCTAATCTGAACCATTAAATTAATATATTTGAAATGTAAATGATCATTTTCCAACCTTTATGGTTGGTTTCCTTATAAATTTAAAAAGGAAAAAAAGTAATTGAATTTTTAAATTACTCTGATAATCATTGCTTAGCCATATTCATCTCTGATTTTGTATCAAACAGAGCAAATGGAGATTGCGAAGTCCAAGAAACCAGGGGAGTTACTTAACTGGGATGACATTCAGAAGATGAAGTATTCATGGAATGTTGCCTGTGAAGTGTTGAGACTTGCCCCACCACTTCAGGGTGCTTTTAGGGAGGCCATTAATGAATTTATCTTTGCTGGTTTCTCTATTCCCAAGGGTTGGAAGGTTAGCATATTCAATTTGTTTACAACATGCCTATGCACATTTGTCTATATGTACCATGACATATATGTATTATATTTAACCAAATTTGGATGTTAATTTTTGCAGTTATATTGGAGTGCACATTCAACACATAGGAACCCAGAATACTTCCCAGAGCCTGAAAAGTTTGATCCCACAAGATTTGAAGGGAGTGGACCAGCAGCTTATAGCTTTGTACCATTTGGAGGAGGGCCTAGGATGTGTCCTGGAAAAGAGTATGCACGCTTGGAAATACTGGTTTTCATGCATAATGTTGTGAAGAGGTTCAGCTGGGAGAAGTTGCTTCCTGATGAAAAGATCATAGTAGACCCAATGCCCATACCGGCCAAAGGGCTTCCGGTTCGCCTTCTTCCTCACAATGCTTAGGCCATTGTTAATTAATTACCAGCTCCCTAGCTAATTCCACCATCTTTCTGAATGTAAACAGATAAATGAGAGTATAACATATACTTGAATGCCACTGTAAACAGGGAGGGATTATCTGTAATAAGGCATGATGCTACGGCTGCTGCTGCTATATACACAGACTCTCTATACCTCAAGAACAAAACGTTGCCTTAATTTACTTGCAGCTTTTTTCTTTCGTTTTTTTTTTGGTTGTAGTATCAAGTATGTATGGAAGGCTAAGTTTCCACTACTTAT
The DNA here is from genome assembly GCA_907173295.1 of Fagus sylvatica. NCBI lineage: Eukaryota > Viridiplantae > Streptophyta > Magnoliopsida > Fagales > Fagaceae > Fagus > Fagus sylvatica. The sequence goes on from OU015767.1 coordinate 19,303,016, forward strand.
ATTGAATCTTATGTTCTTTGAGTTGCTACTTGCCTATGAAAAGAAAAAAAAAAAAAAAAAAATTTAATTTGAAATATATTTAACAAATTACTAATTTAATTATCACTTATACAATAATATTTATGAAAACTAACTAAATAAATCAAATTGAAATTATATGGGTAAATTACATTTTACTATCCTGAACTTTGACCTCTTTTTCATTATCCCTCACAAACTTTCGATTTTAACAATTTATCCCTCCATTATATTCAAATGCACGCCTCATCCCTCCACCATCCAAATTGTCATTTGATTGGATGGGAAAGTGAGTCACATGAAAAGCACATGACTTTTGAGTCTATATCAACAACCAATTTTTAGAGAATTTTGGACTACTCTCAACCGGATCTGAGATTCCATATAATTGGTATTGCATGAGTGGTTGAGCTCAATCACTTAATAAAATATTATTAAAAAATTCAAAAAGTAAATAGTGAAAAAGTTAAGAAGTTATGAGAAGGAAAAAAGAATTATACCAATGCAATACTTTTTGACCATTGCATGGATCTCAATCCAACCTCAACCCCCATCTACTCTCTTACCTTTTTCAGATTTTTTTCTCTCTCCTCTCTCCCTTTCTCTTATCTCACCCATCCTACTTTGCCTTCAAACACACCGAGCGACGCATCGGAGATGCGGCCAAGAACTAAGTCGCAATGTACCCACAAAACACCTTCTTCGACGCCAAGCGTCTCATCGGTTGAAGATTCTCCGAACCATCTGTTCAAAGTGACATGAAGCTCTAGCCCTTCAAAGTCATTCACGATCCCGCGGACAAGCCCATGATCGTGGTCACCTACAAGGGCGAAGAGAATTCTCCGCTGAAGAAATATCGTCCATGGTTCTTACAAAGATGAGAAGAATCGTTAAGGCTTATCTGGGTCAAACTATAAAGAAACGCGATGATTATTGTTCCGACTTATTTCAATGACTCACAGAGGCAAGCTACAAAGGATGTTGGGGTGTGAGTGGGATCAGCCACTGGCACCGATCTCAGCCTCCTTGATGTCGTCTTTGTTGTTTCGACTAGGTTGCCATCAATGGGTGTTCAAATTTGTGTTTGGGAGATAAAATATTTTTGTTTTAATTTCTTGGCAAAAATACATTTTTGTTTCCTATATTTATGCGTGTTTTCATTTTGGTCGCTATATTTAGAAAAACTTTCAATTTAGTCCTTGTGTTTCTAAACCTCTTTTAATTTAGTCCTTCACGTAATCTCCATTAAGAATCTGCCTATATGGCAGATGGATAGTGATGTGGCCACCATTATTTCGCTGACTCAGCAATAAACAAATAATAAATAAAAAATAAAAATTTTAATTTCTAAATAAAATAAAATAAAATAACAAAACAAAATGAAACTATTTAAACTTTCAATTTTCTCTTTCGTTTTCTTGGCAACCAAACACCAAACAATATTAAATAAAAATTGTAATTACAACAACAATATGAATAAAATCCAAGTCTAATGGCTAACTCCATTTCAAAGTGTAACAAAACAAAAACAAAACCTTGAAAAAGTTCAATCACAAAAATTAGGTAATCTGACAATACTAGTTCAAAGAACTGAAACAAAATTGCATTGCCAAGAACACTGGGTTTTGAGGTTTGAAGAACCAAGAACACAAATGTAACATCCCTGGCTCTGATACCCTGGAATACTACTCAATATTATCCTCTTTAGGGCTTGTCCCCTTAAGGCTTTGTCCCTGTGGGCCTACCTTTTCTTGGGCTTGCCCCTCAAAGGATTTTCCCACAGAGCGCGTCCCCTATGTGTAGAACCTTGGACCCTTAAGTCCATTGAATTCTACACATGAGTACCATTAGGCTACAGAATTCAATGGACTTAAGGGTCCAAGGTTCTACACGTGGGGGACGCGCCTTGTGGGAAAATCCTTTAAGGGTGCGAGCGAGGGAGGACTCGCCAGGGTAAGCCTGGGGGAACAGAACCTGTGGATCCCAAGAAAAGGCAGGCCCATAAGGACAAAACCTTGAGAAAGCTTCCGTTGCCAAAGAGGACAATATGTGGTGAGGGGGGGTGACAACCTTCCTAACACCCAGACGCGTTTTTTGTAACATCCTTGGCTCTGATACCCTAGAGTACTACTCAATATTGTCCTCTTTGGGGCTTGCCTCCTCAAGGCTTTGTCCTGTAGCCTAATGGTACTCGTGTGTGGAATTCAATGGACTTAAGGGTCCATGGTTCTACACATGGGAGACGCGCTCTGTGGGAAAATCCTTTGAGGGGCAAGCCCAAGAAAAGGCAGGCCCACAGGGACAAAGCCTTGAGGGAGGACAATATTAAGTAGTACTCCAGGGTATCAGAGTTAGGGATGTTACAACAAATTGATAAATCTTTTGAAGAACCAAGGTTATCGGTAACAGGGCAATCAGAAACCGCCAACACCAACATCAAATCTCGTCGCAGCCCCCAAGCTCTAATCCCTACTCCCTACATAGCTCAGCCAATTGGCCCCTAACCAAGCTGCAAGAGACTACACTAGCAGCCCCATGGTCATTACCAAAACCAAGCTCACCCAAGACCCATCAATTTCAAAATCAAACACATCGTGGGTCAGCCAAAATGCCAAAAATCAACACAATCATCTCAAATCCATCACACACAGAGCAAAATCAAAGTCTCACCGTTACCCATTTCACCATCGTGAAAACCAAAACTCAAACCCTAAACCCTAAACAAGAAAGAGAGAACCCCAATCTTTGCGTGGAAGAGCTAACACCCATCCTAATCGTCGAAATCCTGCCTCGACTCAACCGATCTCACTTATTGCCGACTCATCTCCAAGACCATCAACGCACTCAACCACGAGGTCCATAAGCTCCACCTCCTTTACACCCTGTCACGCTACTTGAACCTGAGACCATGGTGGAGGTCTGAAATGCACTTCCATGGTCTCGATCTCACCTCACAAGGCTTCATTTTCAATCTCATCTCACCGCACTGCGTCTTCGATCTTACCTTGCCAAGCATCGTGTTCGAACTCATCTCTCTGACCCCCAGGTGAACGTTTCAATGTCCAAGGTTAGTGGTGGAGAGAGAGATTTAGAGAAAAGGAAATGAATGGCTAACAATGAGAAATCTGGTGAGGAAAAAAAAAAGAGGAAAGGAAAAATAGAAAAAGAAAAAAAATAAGAGAAAGGAAAAAAAAGAAAGAATAAATACATGGCAGCTAATGTGGCTTTTTAAAATCTTTTTTATTATATTTAAATGACATAATTAGCCACCTTAGCAATTTTCGTCTGCCATGTAAATAGATTTCTAACAAAGATGACATCAAGGACTAAATTGAAATTTTTTAAAAGACAGAAATGCATTGTACACCCTCTAAGTTTGGCCAGTTTTGATTTTGTTTCCTAATATTTGAAAGTTTTGATCCATTCCTTCTTCGTTTGGTTCCGTTTGCATTTTTGTCCTCTCATCCAAAAAACGTTAGCTCCTAACCATTAAGTTCTACCTAGACCTGTCACATGTGCTAGTTGGCCCAATAAAATCATGTCACGTATAAATTAAATTAAAAAAAAAAAAAAAATTCTCTCAAATATAAAAATTACATAAAATAAATAAAATATTTTTTTACCTTGCATTTTAGTTTTATTAAATAAAAAACTATGTAGAACAACTGCTTTTTCCTTCAAAAATGAATTGGACAAATAGAAAGATTTTTGAATAAAGAGATTCTATTCCACTTTGAGAATCCAAAACTCGCAGCAAATGATTCAAAAACAACAAATAAATTAAAATAAAAAAATCTATCACAACTTCTCTCTGAGTTTCAGATCTCCCTCTCACCTCCATTTACGTTCCTCTCTCTAACACAACTATGCTCAAATCCTTCACCATCAACAACCACCACAATCTCACACTGACCAATTTCACTCTAGCAAAGTCCAAAATCCCTAATCTTCGCCGAAAAATCTTGGTCCAATAATATATTACTAGGCTTAATATCGCCGTGAATCATAGGCGGATCCAAACTATGCAAATACTCAAGCCCTCTTGTGATAGCAACAACAACGCTGAAGCTCTTCTTAGTTCTTCCACTCCAAAAGCTTAGGCCTTTAGGTATGGAGAAGCGCATCCTGGAGATTCCCGTTTGGCATCAACTCGTACACGAGCAACATACGGCGTCGCTTATGGTGAGAAGAGAAACCCAGTATGGTCCCACACCAAGACTTGCGAAGGCGCGATTTAATTCAAAACTGGGAGAGCTTAAAAGGGGTGAGCGGCAAAGGTATATGTTTACACATAAAAATAATTTTATTATATAGTGTTATATATATAATATTGACCACCATAATAGATTAAATTGGTAACCATATTATATGTGTAATTGTATAGAAATAAAATTATTTGTAACTTTCCATTTACATATGTCATTATTTCCAACCTTCATGGTGGAAATTAATGGTAGGATGTAACTACCAATAACTTCTATGATGTGGATGACATGTGTCATGATCTCCAAACTATTGGGAGTAGTTATTTTCCTAAAAATAAACCACCCAAAGTAGTTATTGATGGGTAGTTATTTGATGGAAATAACCACCATTTTTTACTATTAATAAGAAGGTTTATTCTTCAAAGAAGGTCTCTACAACTCAACTTCCACAACTCATGTGTAAGAGATCCATTGTGATCTAAAGTGTGTCTCAAGTGTGTTCAAAGTGTGTTCTTCAAGTATATTCAAGTGTGTTCATTAGTTGTTCTTATTGTACTTGTACTTTGTAATCTTTAATACAAAATATCTATGTATATATCTTGTTGGATCTACAATTCTTACTTCATCTTTCATACTTTGTTTGGTACTACGTGAAAAAAGTCCTTTATCATTAAGGTATAATTCGGACCAAGCACACCCTTTTAAAGTTCGAAGTTAGATTAGCAATTCTAATTCAAGGTTTGTAACAAACTTTGAATAAGTTTGATTTCATATCAAACAAATTGGCGACCACAGTGGGAGATATTAATCATTACATGCCAACAAAGTATTGTAAGGGTGGAAGATTGTTACTTGGTAAAATTTATGAACTAATTGAAGAAAATGAGGCCAAATTTCTTCTACAAATTAGTACTTCATGGTATCAAATTGACATTTTTCAATATTTATGTGAAAAATATATTGAATTATGGAGAGATTACCATGAGACATATCAATATCTTTATGGAAATTCACCAAAAGATATCTTCCCACAACAATATGGCCAATCCATTAATGATCAAGTGTTAGAATTTAATGGGCATGAAATGTCTAATGAATCTAATCTTGAATGGAATGGAGAAAAATCCATTATTGGGCAAGAACTACAAAAAGTTTTACACCAAAGGTGGAATCCAAGGAAAATACCGATCAATTATCCAAAGATGAAATATTGATTGAGGAAAAATCTATTCTAACTCAAGAATTAATACTAGGGGGATATGAAATGCCTTGTGAAGTTAATCTTGAGAAAAATGATTTTTCTATGGAAAATAATGATCAACTTGCCAAAGATGAAGAGTTTAGTGATGAAAAATTCACTAATGATTTAACTCAAGAATTAAAACTTATGGGGCAACAAATGTTCTATGATTTTATTCTTGGAGAATGGCAAGAAAATGTCCAAAGAATCAATGGAATATAAATAAGCCATTAGATTCGATGTTCTTATTTGAAGACAAAGCATATGAAAATTGGTAGATGTCAAACCAAGTTTTTATTATTGTCTTTGAAATTGAGCACCCATTATGGATATGTGGATCTCATAATTTGAAGATTTTGTTAAAATGGTTGACCAAATTCAGAAATTTGATCATTCCGAAACAAAATAATAAATTTTTACCACTAGAAATTAAGTCGGTCTTGAAAAGATATAAATCAAATTGGTCTAAAAAATCGACCAGAAAATCAACTGTTAATGTTAAGGCTGAATCCTTCTATAAGATATAAGCCACATGTTAATTGTTAAATGTAGCCTTCACGTATGGCTATAGGTAATGATAATGGTTAACACCTTTATTGGCTTTTTGATGTATTGCTATGAGAAGGCCACGTTCAGAATTGTATTATGGCTTTAAGGAAAGATGTAATGCGTGGCATTTGTGTAAGCCATATGTTAATCAAAGGCGAAACAATCTGTCTGATGTGGGAAAGAAAAAAAAAATTTAGTGCCGTAACCAGTTCACTCAAAGCAGCGGATTTGAGCCTCCAAATACACATTGAATCAAAGCCCTCTACTTCAGATGCAAAGCCTTGACCAGTATGGCAAAGCTTCCGATTCGAAACCTCCAAGTAATTTGAGGCTCTAATAATCAGTTCGAGGTAGCAATTCAAAGTTCCAATAATCAGTTCGAGGGGGCACAACTTCAGCAAGCACTTCGAGGCAAAGTTTCAACGCCTCGAGCCAACAGCAACTTCGAAGTTTCCTTAAACCAGCCACTTCGAGGATCTGTCAGACAACACTTCAAGGTCCTAACTTTAATAGAGCAATAACATTTCTTCTTTCTTCGAAATGCATTTTTGCACTAAAATAGTGCTATGGTATTAAAGATCATTGTTATTGAAATGCACTTAGTTCGTGAATGACTAGTTTGTTGATGAAATTGCTCCGAAATATATGGCCATGAAAAGTTTAACAAAATGAACTAAGTTGGTAATTATTCAAGTGCTTAGCTTATTTTTGGCAAACTCAAATATTAGGATTACGTAGTTTTAATATTTTTGGCCAAAATATTGTAGTGAATTGAATTGTCTATCATCCACTTTAGATTCCTAAACGTCATCTAAATGGATGAGGGAGGCATGTGTTTACACATAAAAATAATTTTATTATATAGTGTTATATATATAATATTGACCACCATAATAGATTAAATTGGTAGCCATATTATATGTGTAATTATATAGAAATAAAATTATTTGTAACTTCTATTTACATATGTCATTATTTCCAACCGTCATTGAGGAAGTTAATGGTAGGATGGAACTACCAATAACTTCTATAATGTGGATGACATATGTCATGATCTCCAAACTATTGGGAGTAGTTATTTTCCTAAAAATAAACCACTCAAAGTAGTTATTGATGGGTAGTTATTTGATGGAAATAACCACCTTTTTTTACTATTAATAAGAAGGTTTATTCTTCAAAGAAGGTCTCTACAACTCAACTTCCACAACTCATGTGCAAGAGATTCATTGTGATCTAAAGTGTGTTCAAGTGTGTTCAAAGTGTGTTCATCAAGTGTATTCAAGTGTATTCATTAGTTGTTCTTATTGTACTTGTACTTTGTAATCTTTAATGCAAAACATCTATGTATTTATCTTGTTGGATCTACAATTCTACTTCATCCTTCATACTTTGTTTGGTACTATGCAAAAAAGTCATTTATCATTAAGGCATAATTTGGACCAAACACACCTTTTTGAAGTTCGAAGTTAGATTAGCAATTCTAATTCAAGGTTTGTAACAAACTTTGAATAAGTTTGATCTCAAATCAAACAGTATAGATGAGGTCCATGCCAAAGCGTGGCTGGGTGAGCAGCGAAGGTATAGATGGATTTGTGATGGGTCAGTGACAGAGTTGGAGCAAGGGTAGAGGAGGGTGTTGAAGAGCTTTTGATTCAAGCGAGGGTGTTGTGAATCAGGTTTGAATCTGTTCTTGTTGTAGATATGTGTTTTATTTGGGTTGTCCATGTGAGAAGGTTGAGTATTGAGTTTGATGTTATGTTTAGAGTAGATTTCTCAAAATTTCTCAATTTCAAAACAAAATCCCAGATTAAGAACACAATTGGTCTTTTTTTTTAATTAAAATTTTATTTTTCGGCAATTTTATATTTTAAAGAAAATATTTTAATTTATTTAAAGTTTTTTTTAATATTTTTAATTCAAATTACACGTGTCATGATTTTATTGGGCCAACTATCACATATGTCAAACTTAGGTGACACTTAACGGTAAAGGACTAACGTTTTTTGGATGGGAGGGCTAAAATACAAGTGGAACCAAACGATCAAAACTTTTAAACATTAAGGTACAAAATCAAAACTGGCTAAACTTAGAGGGTGTACACTGTATTTCAGTCTCTTTAAAATATAAAAACCAAAATGAAAACACCCCCTAAATATTGGGACCAAAAGTGTATTTTTGCCTAATTTCTTTTACTGTGCTGATTTATTTCTTTATTTTTATCAATTATATATTTTGCTTGTCTAGTATTGGTGATGTGCGAGTGTTGAAGAGGTCTGAATTGATGAAAAGTTTATTTAAATTGTGAATTTATGAAAATTTGATTCAATTTATGAGTTTATGTTTATTTTGTTGTTATGTTATGTGTGAGTATTTTTTTCTGGGATTTGGAAGTATGCAACCATTAAAAATTAAGAGTTTGAGAGGTAGGGGATGATTGGTTTGCCGTTAAAAATGGAGAGCTTTAGAGGTAGGAGATGAGTGTGTTTTTTTTTTTTTTTCATTAAGGGTATTTTGGAAATTTAACTTTCAATGTGGCCTCACAAGCCACATGTTTTGCATGTGATTAGTTTTTATGTTACATTTAACTCCAATTTAAACAGTGGGGTACGTGTGTGCAATTCTATCCAATTGTGGGATAAATTGTTCAAATTGAAAGTTTGGGTGGAATATTGAAAAATGACAGAAGTTTGGCTACAAACCAGTTTGTAACCAATTTACTATAACTAGGGGTGGGCAAAAAAACCGTCAAACCCAACCCGCCCGACCAATCCGTCCGAACCGTTCATTCGTCCGTTTGTCCGTGAGCATATATATAAACGGATATAGATACAGATTTTTTAAATATTCGGATAACGGACAAATAACGGATTTATAGTTTCTGGTTGGGTGGATACCCAACCCACCCGACCATTTACTATCCACCCGACCCACCCGACCATTTACTATACACCCGACCCACCCAACCATTTACTTAAATAATAAATAAATACCTAATTATACTACCCAATACCCATACCCGCCTGATAACCCTCTCACCTCACCCGGTCACTCACCCACACGGGCCACACACAAAAAAACCTAATCACTTTTACCCAAATAAATCTCATCCTCTCTCTCTCTCTCTCTCTCTCTCTCTCTCTCTCTCTCTCTCTCTCTCTCTCTCTCTCTCTCTCTCTCTCTCTCTCTCTCTCTCTCGTTTCCCAGCAATGCAGCCTCCACAGACCTCACGATCTCGCCTCTCACCCACACGGGTCTCACGATCTCTGCCTCTCGCCTCTCGCTTCTCATGATGTCACTTCTCTGCCTCTGCCTCTGCTCCCTCTCTCTCTCATTTCCGTCCCCCCCTCGCTCACACCGTCACCTCAAATCACCTGATCTCACACCGCCACCGCTCCCAAACAGTCAATCTTAGTCTCAAAATCTCAGATCCGAGCACCCCGGCCAATAAGTTTTTGATTCATTGCTTGCTTTTTTATAGGTTTTGATTTGAGAATTTGTGGATTTTATTTGGTAAATATTTGGAATTGTGTTTTGCTATTTTGGAGATTTGTTCATATTTGAGAATTTGTGGCTTTGATTTGGTAAAGATTTGAAATTGTGTTTTGCTGTTTTGGAAATTTGTTCAGATTTGGTAAATTATATTTGCCTAAGATTTGGTTTTTAGGTTGATTTTCTTCTACCGTTCAGATTTGGGAATACTCGATCACTAACCGTAACCGACTCTTTCAATCCGATACCCGATCTGTCCGATCCAACCATTGGTGTGGATGGTCAACGAATTTTGTTTCTTCAAACCCGACTCAGTCAGGTAGGATGAAAAATTACCCCCAAACCCAATCCGCCCGACTCGTGCCCACCCTTAACTACAACGCATTACATGGCAACTAATAAGATCATCCACGTATACTTTAGTCACATGACCTATTTAATGAGTCATGTGACTTCTTTAAATAATACATGTGAATGGTCTTATAAGGTGCCACGTAGTGGGTTGTAGCAAACCGGCTACAAACCAAACCTTATCCATTGAAAAATAGGTTTAAATAAAAGTGTAATTTGCCCAAAATATATTTATAACATACCGAGCTTGAATCTTCACAAAGCTCATGTGGGCTTCATGATTTTAGTAGCCCAAATAATTTATGGATAGAGTTTGGTAACAAACTGGTTTGTAGCCAGTTTGCTACAACTCACTACGTGGTAACTTAAAAGATCATCCACATGTACTTTAGTCACATGACCTATTTAATAAGTTATGTGGCTTCTTTAAATAATACATGTGAATGATCTTATAAGCTGTCACATAATGAGTTGTAACAAACTGAACTACAAATCAGTTTGTAATCAAATCTTATCCATAATTTATTGGGTGTGAAATTGAGTTGTATCTCCCAAACTCGTTTAGTGTAAATATGGGTTCTTAATGGGGGAGCCCACTCTATAAAGAGGTGAGGGAAGTAACGTGGGCCGTGAGTCTTGATTCATTCTCAAAAATATGGGTTGAAAACCCAACCCATTAGGCAATTATATGGGAATGAGCCCAATTCTTGAAGTGACAAGACATGGGCCTTGAGCTAATATTGTGAAGTGAAAAAATATAGGTCATGAGCTCAATCCGTGATATAATATAAGAATAATACTGACCATGAGCCCATCGAGCGATATTAGAAAGATATGGGCCTTAAGCCTATGTCGTTTGAAATGAAGAAAGTCGAGGGCCATGAGCCCAACCAGAAAAGTATGGCAAAATCTTTGGGCAAAAACTTAACCTGTACGATTAGATGGATTTTTGGGCCATTTTGGATTTCAACGAACTTGGTCCAAAACCTTTTTTTTTTTTTTTAAGCTTCATGTATAAATGTTGAGATCGCTGACCCAAATAAATTGTTTCGTGTGGTCTAAAGAATAAAAGTAACCTTGAATTTTAAAAAAAATTAGTTGTAACCTGGGCAATACACATAAAAATTATTGCAAATAAAATCTAAATTAATTTTGATTCCTTTTACTTTTTTGTTGAATATGTTTTTTTTTTTTTTTTTCTTTTTTGTAGTTCAAAATGTTGTAGGCAAGATCGATAAAGAACTTTACGAATCAGATTTAGAATAGATCCTACTTTTTTGTTTAAAAAAATAACTAAGAAAGTATTTACCATAGGATAATTAAAATTTAATATAATGTAATTTTTCTTTTGGCATAAGTTGAATATAGTCCAATTTTTATAAAACATGATTCATGTTTATATTTATCATATGGATCATGTTTCCATCCAAAAATAAAATAAAGGATATTTAAAATAAGAAGAAGGACAATGGGCACATGATTATATGATCAAACCTAAATAATTTTCATAACTCATTTCAAACTCACATGGTTTCATTATAACAAATCCATCCATCTTTCTCCATTGCCAGCAACAAAATTAAATGAAATACATAAGAAAAAAAAAGGAACTCTAAAAATCTTGATGAAAATTGATAATTATGATTATTATTAAAAGATATTTATATTGTGTTTATATATGGAATATATGTTAGTATTAGACATTAATTATGATTGTGTTTTATATATGGAATAATATATTCTTATATTAAAGAAAATATGATATGTCAAAATTCTAATAGAAGGTTTAATAATGAATAAAATTTAAATTCAATTAGAAAATATATATTAAAATAATGAGGTGTAAAATTGTGAGATTTCAAAAGCTTATGTGGCAACTAAGCAATATGATGAGGTCAACCAAAAGTCAAAAAACTTTCGAAGTTTTACATTATAGTATAGATAGTAATCTTAAAAAGCTGGTAAACTTAGAACTACAAAATTGATAATGGGCACCTATATTATATATACAATAATTGGATAGTAATTATGTTCATTTTAGTCTATAATTAAAAAATAGTCAATTAAAAATTGTCCACGTCAAAAATCTAAACCCTCTAAATTTGGTCGATTTTGATTTTGTTCCCTAATGTTTTCAAATTTTGATCCGCTTCCTCTTAGTTGGGGTCCGTTTGAATTTTGGTACTCCTGTCTAAAAAACGTTAGTCTCTAACCATTAAGTGCCACCTAAGCCTAAATACGTATTTCGGTGACCAATCAAATCATACCACATGTTAAGTAAATTAAATAATATTAATTTTTTGAAAAATAAATTAAAATAATTTCTTTAAAATATAAAAATTCCATAAAATTAAAATTTTAATTTCATTAAAGAAAAAAAAGCAAAAAGCAAAAAACAAAAAATCAATTTTCATAATTCTCATTTGCAAATCTTCCTCATTTTCTCAGAAAATCACGTGATTTTCTTTGAAAAACAAAAACAAAACAAAACCAAATCAAATCAACCATACCCAAACTTCCTCAAACTCTCCACAATGCAACAACAAAGTTGAAAAAATACCACACATTCAATCAAAATAGAACCCAGCAAAACTAATGAGATTCCCAAACATAATGAATCAAAATAGAAAGTCCTTAAATCAAAAATAAATAAATAAACTGAAAAAATTACCAACTCAATGTCTCTCTCCACAAGGTAATGGCAGCACAAGGTAATTCCCTCAAACTCTCTGCTTTAGCTTTGTATGTTTGATCCTAATGGCAATACTTGTGGGCTTCACCTTGGCTCAATCACCTTCACAATCTCTGGCAAAATCTCCAACACAAGCGCCTACTCCTAAAGCCTCGGCGCTATCACCTATTTTGGTAAGATCGCGGCGTGGTCACGTTGATCCACGGCGGTGGAGAGTCATACGATTCCGTTCAAATTTTGTCCCAATCACCTTCGCGATCCACAACAGCGTGGTCCCTCTGATGAGATCCGGAGTCCTTGTACTTAGCATCGATCTGGGGGAAAGTCTGGACAAAATTGGTGGCGGACTCTTGAAGTCCTCGGTGTCGAGGGCCTTGTTGACACCATCGATGCAATTGGATCGCTCAACAATGGCGTCGATGCGGTGGAGGGTGGAATTAACGCTGGACTGAGCGAGGTCAAGCTCGAGGACCTTCCGGCTAACCTGATCGGCCAAAGCTCATGGCAGAAAACCATTCAAAGTTCAGGACCAAAAACGAAACTCATTTATAGTTTAAGGACGAAAAATAAAACTTATGTATAGTTTAGGAACAAAAATAATAGTTTAACCTACTTTTTATTATCATAATGGTGGATTACATTTTCTGCGATTTAATCTGAATATATATATATATATATATATATATATATATATATATATATATATATATTTTATATAGTACATAATCTAGTTTTTAGTACATGTACATTCTAGAAAAAAAAAAAAAAATGGAAATGTGTTCTGAAAATCATCAACGTAAGGAAACAAAAAAAGATAATGTCCCACTTAATTTCCAATGCTTCTATTATTACTTTTTGAATCACATTTATTTTAATAAAAAGTTTCATATATATATATATATATATATATATATGAAGTTAGCTCCAAATCCTGAGGAGTAGTTCAACTAATCCAGCTTTAGATGTACTTTCTAATGGTCACTAGTTTGAGTCCCCTCAAAACCACCTACCAAGGTAAAGTTTTGCACTATCGTGGTATACCTAGTTAGTAGGGTATTATGTATCCTCTTGAATTAGTTAAGGTACTTGTATATACGAAATTCTAGTCTGGACACCCAAGATTTAAAAAAAAAAAAAAAAAAAAAAAAAACCTAGCTCCATGCCTCTAAGAGTATTTCAAGAATTCTATGTCAATAACCTAATCTTGTTTAAGGATGCCTTCTGGACAGTGGGATCTTAAGTTACCCAAGATTAAAACAAAAAAAAAAGCCCTGGTTCCATGCCTCTAAGAGTATTTCAAGAAATTCTATGTCAATTAACCTAATCTTGTTTATGGATGCCTTCTGGACAGTGGGAAATCAATAACTTAAGATCCAATTCAGTGTACAAAATATAAAAACAAAGAAGACCATATGTAAACAGAACGAATGGATCAAATTCAATAAGAATAGAGGGCCCCACAAACAGATCCCAAAAGATTTCGACTGGATTTCATGCAGTATTATATATTTTCTTTTTCTTCTTTTGTTAGAGGCCATGATTAAGGACGGGTTGATAATATTATAGGGTTCAGATCTAGAGGAACAACCACCATTAGAAATCAATTCGTACACTCTAAACCGTCATTCCCAAACTCTTTTCCCACTCAAAATATTTATATTTAATGTCAAAGATTATAGATGTCAATGTGCAAGGCCTTAATTCATCTTTTATATATTACCCACCCAATTTTATAAGCATGCATTGTAATATATACCAACTTGTCAGTTGTGACAAGCACATTTCATCATACCATACGTACGTACAAGAACAACTCCATCACAATTCACACATGTAATTGTGCTGCAATCCCACTAAGACGATTTCAATCTTTGTCACAAAGATTATTTTTCTAATCAACATTCAATTACATTAATATGTGCTTGTTATACAATGTGTACTTGTTCTAGCATCATATATTATAAAAATTACGTGACATCCATAATTTTTAAGACATTAAAATGGCATTAACGTTTTTCTTCTATGTATGTTCTTTAATCATGCCTTCAAGTGATTAAATAATGCTAGAACACTCTAATTAGAAAATATCACAAAAAAATTATTTAGCCATTTTTCTGTGTAGGATTAAAAATTTAAAGGTGTGCATCTTCCAACAATTTTCTGCAATTAGTCAAATTACTGCCAGACCAAATTATTAGGTTGGTTAAATCTATTATTCAAATTTAGGAGTAATTAAAAAAAAAAAAAAAAAATCAGAAGAATAATGGTATAAAAATTGATGTTATTGAATTCTTATTCTTTTTGTTAGAATATAAGCCCAATGGGTTTTAGGCCCAATACACTGTCTTGTATAGCACTCCTTTTACTTGTGCATTACTCTTACCTCTGCCTATATAAAGGCTCTCTCTTGTACTACATTATATATATAATACAATACACACTTTCAGTGTTTAACATGGTATTAGAGCCAAGGCTCTAATATTGTGCAGTTTAGTCCTTCCAGGCGTTATTCCGCTGCCTCAGCTATCTCCGGCACTGCCCAGCCGCCACCGTCAGAAATCCGGTTGCCTGCGCTGCCAAGAAGCTGATTCCTCGCCGAACGGACTTGCTGCCACCCTCGGTTCTCGCGATATCGAACTCCGATCAAGACACATCCACTACCGTTGGAAAGATCTCGGAGAGCTCGACTCAACCACACAAAAAACAGCCCAATCGGCCGCTGGACGCGCCCTCACGCGCCTCCCAAAGATTCGGCTGCCGTCAAGCTGTTTGCCACGCGCCCACGCGCCTGTCTCTCTTGACACGTCAGCCCTAGCGCCACGTCATCCTGCCACGTCAGCCCTAGACCACGTTACTGCCATGTCAGCCCTAGTGCCACGTCAGCCCTGACCGTTGACCGGCATTGACTTTTTTCCGTTGACTTTGACCGTTGACCGGCGTTGACTTTGACCGTTGACCAGCATTGACTTTTCAGTTGACTTTTTCCATAGTTGACTTTTTGCAACCCAAGTGCTTCCTACCCAGTTTTTTCGCGCTGATTTCATTTTTGTGGTCTATTTTTGTAGTTGAGGTTTCATTATGACTCAAAGTGAAATTTCTAAGCCTATTCACAGGCGATCCAATCAGAAGAATTATCATCTTATTTGTGCCTTTTGCAAGCATCGTGGTCACACTATTGATCGATGTAACATGCGTGCCGGCATTCTTCAGCGCTCTGCAACCTTGACTGCCTCTGAGTCTGTACCATCCTCTGATGCTGAATCTTTTGATCCTGTCTCATTGACTACACCTACTTACAGCATAGCAGATCTGCAAGCCCTCTTCAGTCAGGTTCAAGCTTTGTCTTCCAATGCATCCAATTCTGCTCTTTCTGTGACACCAGGTATCTCTTCTGAATGGTTCTTAGATTCTGCCTGCTGCAATCACATGACGGACAATCCTCACCTCACAAGTGCCCATACTCCTCCTGTCTTACCTACTATCACCACTGCTGATGGCTCCGCCATGACTGTTAGTCATGTTGGCTCCATCTCTACCCCTAACTTATCTATCTCTGATGTCTTTTGTGTTCCTAAACTGCATCTTAATCTTTTATCTGTTGGCCAACTAACCGAACTTGGTTTAAACCTGTTCTTTTCTTCTCGTGGTTGTCTTGTGCAGGATTCTCGGACGGGACAGATCGTTGGGTCCGCGCGTAAGGTTGGACGGTTGTTTGAGCTCACTTCCCTTCACTTTCCGTCTTCATCAGTCTCCGCCCCTGTTATTGCTGCTTCTGCCTCCATCGAGTTATGGCACTCTCGTCTAGGTCATGTTTCTCTTCCTCGTATTCAAACCTTAGTATCTAGGGGTCTATTAGGTTCAGTTTCTTCCAGTCCATTTGATTGCATGCCATGTCAGCTCGGCAAACAACCTGCCTTACCTTTTAATAATAGTGAGTCTATTGCTTCTGCAACTTTTGATCTTATACATTCAGATGTATGGGGGCCCTCTCCTGTTCCCACAGTGGGGGGGTCAAGATATTTTGTTATTTTTGTCGATGATTTTTCTCGTTACACTTGGATTTATTTAATGAAAAATCGTTATGAAGTTCTCACAATATATCGTGATTTTGCTAAAATGGTTCAGACTCAGTATTCTAAAGCTATTAAGGTATTTCGCTCTGACAATGCACGAGAATATAGACAAACAGATTTTTCTACTATTCTTAAACACTATGGAACTATTTTTCATACCTCTTGTGCTGGCACCTCACAACAAAATGGACGAGCTGAACGTAAACTCCGTCACATCCTAGATACTGTTAGGGCTCTCACCAATGCAGCCTCCACTCCTGTCTCATTCTGGGGTGAAGCTGCTCTCACTGCAGTGTACACCATCAACCGATGCCCTTCACCTGTCATTCAAAACACAACACCATATGAACGGTTGTTTGGCACAGCTCCAAACTACAGTCTACTCAAGGTTTTTGGTTGTGTTTGTTTTGTTCTTCTTCAACCACATGAGCGCACTAAACTTCAACCCCGCTCCCAGCTATGTTGTTTTCTTGGCTATGGCCTTGAAGAAAAGGGGTACCGATGTTATGATCCAGTCGCCAAGCGTCTTCGAGTCTCTCGGCATGTGGTATTCTGGGAACACAAGATGTTCTATTCCTTACCTTTATTTTCTGCAGGTAATTCTGATTCTCAGGCTGATCCTCTACCAAATCTCTTCCCTGAGATTCCTTCCCCTTCTGCTGAGTCAGTTAATCCCATCTTCGACGAGTCTCCCCCTGCTGATCCCTCTTCTGATGAGTCTCCTACAGCCGATCCTACCTTCGACGAGTCTCCTCTCTCTGCCCCTGCTGAGAATCCTGTCAACACTACTGCTCCTGAGCCTCGTCGCTCTTATCGGGTAAGTACTCTTCCCTCTCATCTTCGTGACTTTCACTGCTTTTCTGCCTTTGCCACCTTACATGAACCTCACACCTTTCGTGAGGCCTCCTCTGACCCTTTATGGCAGCAAGCTATGAAAGAAGAATTGGATGCATTGTTAAAGACAGGTACTTGGGATCTGGTTGACTTGCCAGCTGGTAAATCTGCTATTGGTTGCAAGTGGGTGTACAAGATCAAGACTCGATCAGATGGTACTGTTGATCGCTACAAGGCTCGTCTCGTTGCCAAGGGATTCACTCAAGAGTATGGCATTGACTATGAGGAGACATTTGCCCCGGTGGCTCGCCTCTCCTCTGTTCGTACACTTATCGCAGTTTCTGCTTCCCGACATTGGCCACTTTTTCAGATGGATGTGAAGAATGCCTTTCTTAATGGCGAACTAACTGAAGAAGTCTACATGCAGCTCCCTCCTGTTTTCTCCCAACCTCCAGGCTTTTCTCTCAAAGTGTGTCGCTTACGTCGGGCACTATATGGTCTTAAGCAAGCTCCACGAGCTTGGTTTGCCAAGTTCAGCTCCACCATTTCTCAGCATGGTTTTTCAGCTAGTTCATATGATTCAGCTCTGTTCTTCCGACGCTCAGATCATGGTATTACCCTTCTCTTGTTGTATGTAGATGACATGATTATTACTGGTGATGATATGCAGGGCATCCAGGATCTTAAGCGCTTTCTTGGTCAGCACTTTGAGATGAAGGATCAGGGTCTTCTCAGTTATTTTCTTGGCCTTGAAGTCTCTTCCTCCTCCGATGGTTTCTATCTCACTCAAGCCAAGTACACATCTGATCTTATCTCTCGAGCTGGAATCACGGACAGCAAGATCGTTGACACACCAATTGAATACAACAATCGCCTGAATACTCATGATGGAGAACCACTTCCTGATGCTACCCTTTATAGACAGTTAGTTGGGAGTCTTGTTTACCTCACTGTCACTCGACCGGACATCTCCTATGCCGTTCACATTGTTAGCCAGTTCATGGCTACACCACGGTTTCTCCATTATGCAGCTGTACTTCGGATTCTTCGGAATTTGAAAGGCACCTTATTTCATGGACTTCACTTCTCATCTCAGTCGTCGCTCACTCTTCAGGCTTATTCTGATGCCGACTGGGCAGGGGACCCTACTGACCGTCGTTCCACTACAGGGTACTGTTTTCTTCTTGGTGACTCCCTCATCTCTTGGCGCAGCAAGAAATAATCTGTTGTTGCTCGTTCTAGTACTGAGGCAGAATATCGAGCACTTGCTGACACCACTGCTGAGCTCCTTTGGTTACGTTGGCTTCTCCAGGACTTAGGCATTGATTGTTTTACTGCAGTTCCGATCCATTGTGACAATCGAAGTGCCATCCAAATTGCCCACAATGACGTCTTCCATGAGCATACCCAGCATATTGAGATCGACTGTCACTTTGTTCATCATCACTTACTACAGGGTACTTTGCAGCTCCGTTCAGTGTTTTCTCAGGACCAGTTAGCTGACATATTCACCAAACCTATGCCTCCAGGCCGTTTTCGTGATCTTATTTCCAAACTCAAGTTGGTGTCTGTTCACCCAACATGAGTTTGAGGGGGGATGTTAGAATATAAGCCCAATGGGTTTTAGGCCCAATACACTGTCTTGTATAGCACTCCTTTTACTTGTGCATTACTCTTACCTCTGCCTATATAAAGGCTCTCTCTTGTACTACATTATATATATAATACAATACACACTTTCAGTATTTAACACTTTTATAAGAAGGATGAAATTTAACGAGTAAACCCTAAGAGGATTGAATTTTCCTCTTCTATAATGAATCAGATAGAGCAAAGTGGTCATCAATCTAGCTATTACGTACATTGTTTGAATTAGTCCATTTCTTATTTGGATATAAAAGTAACTCATAAAAAAAAAAAGTATCTTTCAATTACTAGTTTTTCTTGTGGAGATAGTTTACTTCCAATCCGGTTTGGAGGAATTCTCATTCAACCCACTATGTATCAATTAAATAGGCTATCCACATGTATTATTTGAAAAAATTACATGATACATTAAAAATGTCATGTGACTAAGAATACATTTAGATTGTCTATTTACTTGTCACGTAATAAATTTAGAAGAATCCTTCCAAATGGGATTAATGATTATTAGACCAGACCAGCATAAATTGCTTTTTGTATCTCTCTTTTTAACTCAAATTCACGATAAAGTATTTCCGTGAATAAATATGATCTCAACCATGGTTATACTAACTCTACTAGTAACCCAGTGGACCTACATGTAAGTTGGTCCAACTACTTAAGTTGACCAGTTAGTATCTACCGGTTCTCTTTGTAGCTTCGTGGCTTGACTTCTTCTACCAAGGCTCAAGTGACAGGTTAAAAAATTGTTCCAAGTCCTCAAGTGATTGTGATTGAGGGCAATAGTTTCAGAAAATCGAGATTAAAAATTATTTTCTCAATTTTTCATTTTAGCAGTTCAAATAAATATATTAAAAAAGTATTACTAACCTATATAAAAGGAAATCACCTTATTTATTAGAAAATTCACCTTACTTATTGAGGAATTATTCAGTCCACCAGGTGAACCACGTCATCTATCTACCATTCCAATAATTAAACATCACATATGTTGATTTAATGATTTATCAATATTCACACAACCATGATGGAGAGAGAAAAAGAGGGTATTCTGGTCTTTTTCTTTATTTGTTGGTTGTGTGAATATTGATAAATCATTAAATTAACATACATGGCGTTTAATTATTAGAATAGTGGATAGATGACGTGGTTCACCTGGTGGACTGAATAATTTCTTCTACTTATTGCATGTAAGAAAAAACAGTCACCGTTCAAAAAGGAAACAAACAAAACTCATTAAAACAATCAAACAAAATCCCAACATCCCAGCGTTGGGATTTCAGTTTAATTATTCTAATCACCCAAATTATAATGTGGTGATGTCAAGAGCATATGATATTATTAAAAGAGGATTTAGCACAAATATATTATTAAAAGAGGAAATAAAGAAGTCATAAGTTAAGACTATAAATATATACATAATATCTTTTCTCACATGAATAATAAGTCTCATCATATAAATGGTGGGATCTATTAATTAAATTTATGGGATTCATCACTCTGTAAAATGAGAGACTATGTATTTATTTGTAATCCGGGACTACTGGAAAAAATTTCGCTTTTAACATTCATAGGATTTCATTTCATATTGATATTATTGAATTTAATTAGGATAAATTATACTAATACTTCCCTATTTTGGAGAAACTAGACTTATTATATCTTAATTTGAGAAAATGACACTTCGTTCCCAAATTTACAAAATAATTAACACTCAACTTATTTTTCCCCAATTTTTAAACGAATATTCTTCACTTAAACTTAAAATAATTGGAATATAATTTTTTACTTTTAACTTTGGTTAGTTAGACGTTGGTTAAAAAAATTAATAAAAAATAAAGAAAAAAATTAAAAAGGGGGCAAGGTATTAATTATTTTGTAAATTAAAGAGTGGAGTGTTATTTCTCAAACTAAAATATAGCTAATCTAGTTTTTTTTTAAAAAGAAAGTATCAATATAATTTACTCATTTAATTATTTTGATTTGTGATGTGACATAATAAGGACCATATCAACCGCAATGATTTGATATATAATTTATGTAATATTCAAATAATAACAAGCTGCCAAATAAAAAAATTAGGAAGACATATCGGTTTACTCCAATTATCTATTGCCATTAAAAACAAAAAACAAATAATAACAAAACAAAAGAAAAAGAATCAGTCCTCTCCTTCACTCTCTCAATTTCATAGAACACTTAATAACATGGACAAAGAACAACCCAAGATACCATTTTAAAAGAAAGCCACCCAAAGTACAAAAGAAAAGCAAGAAGAAGAAACACTAGCAGAAAAAAGAGAGAAAGTGAAGAAGCAAATGGTGTTGTGTGACTCACCGGAACCCAAATTGGTGGTGGTAGAGATGAGTCCACCAAAAAAAGCCCCAAGAGAGGCCGAGGCCTAAAGCGACTCGGCCGTGGCTTTGTGGGTAAAACCCACTAGAGAATCGGTGGGCTTTTTCAAGGCCGGAAAGTAATAGAACCTTGACTTATTAATTAGCTGTTGTTGGCCTTGGCTTGTAGTGTTGGAATTGGCAATTAATGGCATTGTTGGGCATAGTGATAGTGTTATGCTCAACCGTCATTATACATATAGCCATTAATCTACAATTCTTCCTCTGCATAGTCATATCATATTATTAAGTTTCTCTCTCTCAAGACTCAACACATGCAAGACCATCTAGGATGAGAGAGAAAAGACTAAGATTTTCTGAAAAAGATTAAAAATAAAAATAAAAGAGAGAGATCCGGGAAAGTTTTGGATGGTGGGGTGGTGGACAAGACCCCCCCTCCATCTCTCTCTCTCTCTCTCTCTCTCTCTCTCTCTCTCTCTCTCTCTCTCTCTCTCGCCAATAAGTTTTTTAGTTTTTTAGTTCGGTGAAGAAAGGAGAGGATTGATTTTTTTGTTTTATTTTATTATTATTTTGTTTTTAACGGCAATAGATAACTGGACTAAATAGATAGGATCTCAAGTGTGCAGGGTGTCACTTTTTAACCTTTATATAAATGGATCAATGGGTCATTTTATGATATTCACATGGTTATTGTACCTCTAAATGGATAACTTGTTGTAGCAGGTTATCAAATATCACATTGATGGTACATCATCATATTTGATAGTATTAATATCATATATAATAGTACTATCATCACATTCTTTAGTACCTTTATTTACTTCATAATTGATTGTACCTTCATCATATTTAGTGGTACCTAGTACCAACATCACATATAATAGTATCCAACATCACATTGATTAGTAAATTATTATTTTATATTAATTTGATGGTACCAATATCACATATGATAGTACTTCATCATCACATTAATTAGTACCTTAATTTTTTTTAAAAAATTTATTATATTAATAAATCATATAGTACTAACCTCACATTTAATAGTACCTATCCTCACATCTCACAAAGTACTTTTAACTTTTTTATTAAAAAAAAATTATTCATCGTTGAGATTTACAATCAATTTGTTGGTACCCTAAATTTGAGAACCTCATTATTCCAGAGCTATCTCTCTTATTCTCAGTTCACCTTAGGTCAGCCGATCCACTCCCATCCTACATCTTTCTCACTTCCTAAGACTCAAAGTCTCTCTCTCTTACCGCTCGGCCACCATGGCCAGTGGGCTCTCAAGCTCCTCTCGCCAACACAGCTACCAGAGGTAGTTTCCTTTTTGTTCCCTCTCCCACTGCAACTTTCTCTCTTTCTTTCTCCCTCTCTCATACCGTCTCTCACTGTCACTCACTCAGGCCACTATGGCGGATCTTACCATGGCTGAGCTTTTCAAGCCAGCTCACCACTGCCACTGTTAGCGGCAGTTTCCCTGTTAGCCAAACCCAAACAAGACCCTTTCTTTCTCTAGATCAATCCCTATCTCTCACGTTCCTCTCGGAGACTAAAGGTGATGAAGACGGAGTGTGGCTGAGAGGAAAAAGGATTTTTACTATTACCTACAATATGTTCATTGAAATGCTCATTTGGGATCTGAATAGGTTCTTGTTAACAGAATAAAAAAAAAAAATTTATAGAAAAAAACTAAATTGATTAAGAAAAATGAGAGAGACGGTGACGGTAGGATGACAATGATTTTGGAGTACAAAATGAACTCATGACATCTGGGCACCATTTATGTATGTTGTTGCACCTTGGTGGCCTGGACACAATCACATTTTACGCGGTACAAGATAATGGATTTGTGGTTAAGGCACTTGCTTCGACCATTTGCTCAATCAAGTGTAGCAATCTATGTCATTCACACCTCTTGGAAGGGCAATTGGCTTTCATTTCTTACTTTTCTTGTGCTTATTGCTGGGTTCATCAAGTATGAGGAAATGATATGGGTCTATGAGATCTGCCAATCGCACTCCAAAATTTGTTGAGGACTTAGCCTTCTTCCTTTGTTGCTAAAGGATGGAGTAAATCAGACTACGGCACTACACGAAGAGCGATAGAGAAGAGAGCGAAGAAGGAGTTTAAAAAAAAAAAACTTATTCTACCAGTAGGAGGTAAACCTATTTAGTTAAATATACGGCTAAGGATTAAGTTTATTAAAATTAAGGGTTGAGATTTGAGTGGGTACTATACCCACAAAAAAAAAAAAAAAAAAAAAAAAAAAAAAAAAAAAAAAAAAAAAAAAAAAATAGTATTATAGAATGAGGGATCAACAAGAAATTTTAAAATCAATGGATTTGGAATCAATGCATTTTAGATCTATTGATTTAAAATCCAAATCTAAGTATCCAAACGCAATCATAGAGTATTTCAAGAAATTCTATGTCAATAACCTAATCTTATTTATGGATGCCTTCTGCATGAACGGTGGGAAATCAATAACTTAAGATCCAATTCAGTGTCTCCAAAATATAAAAACAAAGAAGACCATGTGTAAACTATTAAATAAATAAAAAAAGAGACCATGTGTAAACAGGACGAATGGATTAAATTCAATAAGAATAGAGGGCCCCACAAACAGATCCCAAGAGATTTCGACTGGAAAAAATCCAGTATTATATATTTTTTTTTCTTCTTTTGTTAGAGGCCATGATTAAGGACGCAAAAAAAAAAAAAGGGCCTTTGATTAAGGACGGGCTGATGATATTATTGGGTTGAGAGAGGTACAACCACCGTTAGAAATCAATTCGTACACCCTAAACCGTCATTCCTGAACTCTTTTCCCACTCAAAATGTTATACTTAATGTCAAAGATTAATTATCACTGCAAGGCGCCTTAATTCGCACATGCACGCAAGCATCATTAGGGTTATATTTAACTAGACTATATCCCGCGTGTGACTCTTTTTCATTATTTTTCTAAAAATATGTTTCTAACAAAGCAACTTAACTAAGAAGAAGGAAAAAATAATAACAATAATGAAAAGTAAAAAAAAAAAGTGTAAAATAGAAAATGTAAATAATTTTTCTTTGCGCTTAAAAATAGAAATGATCATTTTTATTATATCTCATCAAATGTATTATACTGATTTTTATTATATTTCATCAAATGTATTATACTAAGTCTATAAAGATAACTACCAATAACTTTCTAGTCTAGTTGCATCGATTCCTTTCAATTGGGGTTTATATCCTAGGGTTGTATTCACTTAGCAAAAAAAAAAAAACTCACTTCACATCGTTTATGAATTTCAATCACTTTGGTAAATCTCAATTGTTCCATATAGGGATTCTAAATGTTTAGAGGTTTCTCATTTTTGTTTAACTTACAACACTTTGATAGTACAAATAAATAATACAATTTGTCACATATTTATCCCATCTTTACCTTTTTTTACTTTCTTTTGTTTCTCTTTTCATCTTTTTTTGGACAATTTATCACTTATTAATAATCACATAAACAATATATGTGACCTTAGAAGTCCATCATATAACAAATTGGTCCACGGAGATAAAAATGACAATGTCATCTTAAGTCTAACACGTATCTCTTAGGAAAATTTAACACATAGAAAAAAAAAATGTTAAGATGTTATTCCCTCTACCCCTAAAAAAAATAATAATAATAAAAAAATAAAAAATTAACACAATTGTCTCTTTTGGTTATCTCTAAATGATAATCCATTGATATCCTAAATCTCAGATAATTTGAATGTTGCCTCATCAATTCTAATATGAGTGTTGGAAAATAATTTATACTTAACACTTACCCCCAAAAATATATTAAACAGATAGTTGTCAAGTTATTTAGCATATCCAATTGTATAAAAATAAAATGATCAAGTCAAACTATATTTTATATGCAGTTAGATAGTATCAGAAAATTGTAAAAAAAAAAAAACATTTTTGGTTGCAAAAATAGAGGACTACAACTTAACCAAGCAAAAATACTTCGAATATATCCAATTGTATAAAAATAAAAAGATCAAGTCAAACTAAATTTTATATGCAGTTAGATAGTATCAGAAATTGTTAAAAAAAAAAAAACATTTTTGGTTGCAAAAAATAGAGGACTACAACTTAACCAAGCAAAAATACTTCGAATGTAAAATATACATATTGCATATTGCGTAGAAAAACTCATCCTAACTATATCCTCCACTCTCTTCAAGACCAACTCAACTAATGCATCTGCATGCATGAAAAATATATATATATATAAAATCAATTGATATAACAATGAGACAATTTGGGATGGAGGGCTGATCTTCAACCTGTTTAATTTCTGGGAATTCATCAAAGACAAAGTTAATGATTCTGTCTCTGTCAAAATTATCCCAACATTTGATTGCAAAATTCCTGATTAAAATATTGTTTTTAATCTGGTAACTCCATTTAACAATCCATGGGACCTTGTATTTGAAGCAGAATAGCAGAACTGGGGGAAGTCTGCTAATATATTCTGTGCACCTGTACATTTGAACAAACTGATTAAGAGCCTGTCTAATTGTTCTGGTGCTCAGAGGGGGATCTTTTTTAGTCTTGGGGGGCACTGTGTTCCATAGAGTATCTGGGATGATCTCTGTTTGGGCACCATGCTTGGACCACCATTTTAAGAACCACATTGGTGGTTGACATTCTGGTTTAGTAAACTGGAAATCCTTGTTGAATTGGATGAACCAGGAATGAGACATATCAGGATATTGGATGAGTAGTATTTGGTACCACGCATCAATATAATCATAATAATTGTACTCAATAGAATGATTTTTTAGGGGCTTGGAATGCCAAGGATTGGAATGCCAAGGATGACCCCACTCTCTCAGATGAGTAAATTTAATGATTTCTACCTTATGGAAAAGGATTTGATTTTTAGTGGCTGGAGTTTTTCCAAAGATAGATTTTATTTCTACAGAACCTTCTTGTTGGAGGATGTTCTGATAAAATTGGATGGTTTTGTATGGAATAGAGGGGCAGTAATGCTGCTGGACTCCATCAGTGGGATGAAGGGGAAAATATGATTTTATTAATAGGAGGGGATCTTCAATCCTTCGGTGTTCGAACTCAATTGGAAAGAGTTTTTCTTCGAAGAGAAGGAAATAAGGGGAAACAGCTTTTTTGTTATTTCTTTGTTTAATTGGGGCTGCTGGGGTAGCAGGAACAATCTTTTTATTGAACGGGTCATAAGGTTCGACCAGGGCTTTAGCAAAGGAAGAACTGCTTTGGATAGGTTTTCCTAGGGATACCATCCTGGAGGAGGATGATGGGTTATTTTGGGAAGAGGCTTGTTGGGGATTGTATTGTACCTAACAAGTTGGCTAGGGGTTACTCTGGCTTTATACCAATTCTGGCTTTATTTCTGTGGAGCTTATTGGGTGGAATTTTGCTGGAGGTGGAGGTAGCTTTTTTGGCGTTTTTACCCGCCATCTTTATTCTGCAAAAATTCACGGGTAAGGAAGTCAGGGATGGAGTTTTGGCTTCCTTTAATATATTCAATTTCAAAATCAAAAATACTTAATATAGATTGCCATCGGGCAAAAATGTGTTTTGATGCAATGTTTTCAACATCTTTTTCTAAAACATATTTTGCAGATTTGCAATCAATGCGAATGAGAAATTTTTGATTTATTAAATCAGTATGAAATTTATTGATGCATAGTACTATAGATAAAATTTCTTTTTTAATAGTACTATAGTTATTTTGCGTTTTGCGCTTTAGTCCAGACACCAGAATGGAAACGAACAATCTTGGACTGACTCTTTGGAGAATCTGGACTGACTCTTTGCTTTATCCAATAATCCACAGGCATCAGTTTCATCCAATATCAGAGAATTTATTGTACATCAGTTTAATGCAACAATTTTGAAAGAATTTATTGTTGGAATGCCAAGACAAGGCAGAGTCTTAACATATTTTTTAATATCTTGGACAATGGAAGTGTGAACATCTGTCCAAGGGGGAGGATTTGTTTGGAGTCTATCAAATAAAGGTTTACATTGCTTCCTAAGATTTTGATAGAAATCAGCAACATAGTTTAATGAACCCAAAAATCTTTGGAGTTGAGATTTGTCAAGAATTTTATCAGGAAATTTATCAGCAAACTTGATGACTCGATCTATGGGACTGATTTTACCCTGATAGATGTTGTAACCAAGGAATCTTATTTTTGTCTGAAAAAGTTTAATTTTTGGGGAGGAGACTACTAAACCACTGTGTTTAATAGTTTCTAGAAACGTATATAAATGTTTCCAATGTTCATCAATGGATTTACTGAAGATAAGAACATCATCTATGTAGACAATGCAGAATTTACTAAAAGGATTGAAAATGTCATTCATGATGTTTTGGAACTCACTCGGGGCATTTTTTAATCCAAAAGGCATTACATTCCACTCATAATGACCAAAAGGGGTGGTGAATGCAGTTTTATATTTATCATCTTCATGGATCTGGATTTGCCAAAATCCACTTTTAAGATCAAATTTACTAAAAATGACTGAATCACTCAATCGATTTATTAAGTCTTGTTTATTAGGAATTGGATATCTTATCCATTCCAAGACTTTATTTAATGGCTTATAATTTATTACAAGTCTAGGGACTCCTCTTTCTAGTTCAGCATTTTTCTGAACATAGAAGGCAGGACAAGACCAAGGGGATTTGCTATGCCTTATTATCTTTTTCTCAAGTAAATCATTAATTTCATTTTTACAAAATTCCATGATTTCTTGGTTCATTTGGATAGGTCTGGCTTTAGTAGGGATATTTCTTTCATTAAAATCTTTAATGTAAGGAAGTTTAACAACATGAGTTTTTCTATTCCAGAAAGCATTTGGGAGACTGGAACAAACTTCGTTGGTTTAATTGGCTTTGGAATTTTTCAATTTTTTGTTGAAGAATTTCACATTTTAATTGTCGTTCAATTCTTTGAAAATGAATTTCATCTTGTAAGAATTTGACATGTTTTTCTTTACTTTTAATCAAACAAATTGATTGTGAGATTAAATTATCTTGCAACATTTTAATATCATTTTCTTCAAATTGTTGAAGAAATTCAAATTTAACAGGCTGTCCAAAAGGAGCAGTTGTTATACCATCCACATCTGTTGTGAAAGGTAATAATAAATGGATAAAGGGTAATCCAAGGATTACTTTATCACTTATATTTTTAACAAGAACAAATGATGTTTTAAAACAGACTTTGTCTTTACAGACATGAGCATTATTGATCTCATATTTGATTTGCATTTTGCTGCCATTGGCAGAGCTTAATTTTTCATTTGATTTTTCAAAATATTTAGTTGGGATTAGACCTTCCTGAATGCAGTTAAGGTCAGCTCCGGTATCCACCAGAACAATGACTTCTATTTCAAAGTCATCAATTATTAATTTAACATATGTGTGCCATCTGACTGGCGCAATTTTATTCAAGAGATTACAATATCTAATCTCATCATCAGATTTATTTAATCTTTTATAAGAGGATTCAGGTTGTTCATCTTCAGAGGAAGATTCATGATTATTAAGGGGTTTGAAGATTTTATCGAGTTCAAGGATAGATACTCGGTCTTCTAATTTATTATTTTTATTTTCCAATTTAAGATTTTTATCTTCAAGTTGTTTGTTGACATCTTTTAATTGGATGATTTCTTGTTTAATTTGTTTTATTTCAAGTTGTAAGTCTTCAAGGCTTACTTTCTTTGTTTTAAGTTTATTAAATCTTTCAAGAGTTTCTGAAAGGCTTATTGTGGGTTTAGGAAGTTTATTATCTTTTACTTCATCTTTTTTATTAAGCATTTTCCTAAGTTTGTGA
>OU015767.1:19332429-19370233 GCA_907173295.1 Fagus sylvatica
GCCTCTCTTGCTACCCATTCTCTCTCTCCACCGGTTCCCCATGCCTCCGCCGCTCCCACCCCCACCCTTTATCCCCGCCGATCCCTTTTCCCTTTCTCTCCCTTTGTCTCTAGTGTTGTTTCTCTCTCTTTTCTCAACGGCGACGACCGACGACTCGATCCAGTCATCGAAGAGGTGAGGCGCGCTCCATCTCGGTCTAGGCGGCTCTCTCCAGCTCCATCCAATCGCCATGGGTAATGGATCTCATCGTGGGTCTCTCAGTCAACCGTTCCTCTCTCAGTCCTCTCTCCTCTCTCTGAATTTTTTTTGTCTTTGCTGTGAATTTGTTGTTGTTGGATAATAGAATTTGTTTAGGTATCTTCGACTGTGGTTGTTCTGGGTTGCTATTGCTGGGAATTTGGGATAATTTTTGGGTTATGGTTTGATGTATTGGTGGGTTGTTGGAAAAAAAATTCTTAGGTTTGGTTTGTGTTGTGTTGGGTTTGGTTGCATTTGGCCACCATGTAATCAAATGGGTTTGTGAAGGAATCTGGGTTTTGCCTTCTTGGACACTATTACTGGTAGAGGCGGATGGGCAGAGACATGAGGGCTGGGGAAACCATGGTGAAGAGACAGAGAACAGGAGGAGAGAAAAAAATATATATATATATATCTCTTGAGTTGTCAATGTTTGGACTAATTAGGATCCAACAAGCACCATATTTGATGTCTCATATCATATTCATTATCAGACTAGTTCAAGAGATTTTAGAATCTAAAGCATAGTTGTTAATGCCGTTCCGTTCTGGCCGGAATAATCAGAAAATCTCGTACTAATATGCAGACTGAAATGAGAAACCCCCTATTCTATTTTGGAAAAAATTCCGGCTAATTAAGGCTAATTTTGGCCCAAAAAACTAATTAAATCTGGCCGGTATAAGTAGATGAACTTTTTTTTTTTTTATGTTTTCTCAGCCTCAACCGTGCCTTCTCTGCCTCTTCTTCTTCATTTCTCCTCTGCCATTTCTTTTTCTGCTCTTTCTTTTCTGCTTTTGGAGTCATGCCGCCCACACCTATACCTATCCCCCTTACTTTTACTTTTTGTTTTATGTGCCCATCTACTTCACGTCTATTAGACATTCTCATCCGGAAATGCAAAAAAAAATCTATTTTAGGCTCATAATATACCTATCCCTATCCCCCTTACTTGTACTTAGTATTTGACTTTTAATAAGAGTAATTAAATCTAATGATATATATACATTAAAAAGCATATTTTAGGCTCATAATAATAATTTTTATTTAACTTTTTGTTTTTTGCAAGTGGTAACAAAGAATATTCTAGTGAAAAAGAGGACCCAAAAAAAAAAAAAATTTTTATTTTACTTTATAAGCGAGTATAATTTTTTCATGGAAGGAAGAATAAAATATCCAAACTAAAAACATCCATTTTATAAAACGTGAGAATGTTGTGAATGAAGTTTGGATGAAATGAGAGGCCATAATGAGATAGAATGAAATTGTGGATTTAAGCTTATGAAAAGTCTTCAAAAACCTTCCACGCTTTCACATGTGGGAATTGACTATTGAGTGAGAGGCTGAAAGCTAAGTGTACGTACCTGCATCCGCCAAAGAAGATCAGCGTTGGCTCTGACTTGACGCCGATTCTTCGTGAAATTTTGACGAGCCTCTTCAACCTCAGCTCTCTCTTCTGGTGTGCCAGCCTCGGGATCAAACTCCCATGTTTGTCTTCCCACAAAGTTATTTGTACTAAAGAGATAAGGGTCATCGCGACCCTCTCCTATCTTCAACCTCCACATATTCTGTTTTGGTTTCAATCGTACTGCACAACTCTGCTAGTGATGATGAAGACAAAAACTGATGTTATATTGTAAACGATATCACTCTCTTTTCTTCTCATTAGTCATGTATAGGTCCGACCAACGTACATTAATTTCAGCAGACATTATTTAATTTATTATATCAATGTTATATTAGAGAATTGTACAAAAAAATTGTAACCCTTTATGCCCAAGAAATTATTTAGATGAAATATACATGAAAACACTACTTTTTTTCTCTCAAAAGGATCCCCTGTCACTAAAAACATGTTAGAATATATATTAGAGAGAGAACTATGGGGCTACCTTGCAGAAATCTTTTAAGTGACACTCAAAGCAAGGTCGCCTGTGTTGAGAATTTCCGACCAAAAGTTAGAATTGGCTACGAAGATCAAACAAATGGAGAGTTACTAGTGGGTAGTGTTGTGATCAACAATAGGCTTAAACCCCCCTTTATGTAGAGAAAGGTACACCCACTATTAGCTAACTTGTTTTTGTCTGTATCCATGCATTTGCGTGCGGGGCGTCCTGGCTATTAGTAGGGGCCTAGTAATCCTCTAGAGTTTTATTTTGTATGGTAAAGATTGTTGCATGTCATTATCACCATATATCATCTAGTGTGAATATATTAGTTGTTCAAGTTATGCGATTAGGATGGGCACAATTTTTCCATCAATTTTAAAAAGGGTCCACCCATAACTTAGTCCAACTCTAAAGATGTTCTGACTTCGTTAAAAAAAAATAATAATAAATTCAATGTGTCCACAAAATCAGAGGATCTTTTATAGTCAAGTACTCATTTTTCAATTTTTCATGGGGATGATGGCGGATAAAAATCATTGCTTTTGCGCGATCCTGCTATGATTCTTTGTTGCCATCTTTGATAATATCTCCAAGGTTCACTGCCTACAGGTGGATTTCAGCATCAAGGATCCACGATAAGTAGTTCTTGCCCAAAATGTCATGGGCAACGAACTCAAGTTTTGTAAGATTTGACGTGATCTATAACAAAAATATAATGATATTAATAATTGAATAAATGAGCAAACAGTTATGATATGTTCAATATTATTTAAGTGTAAATTTGCAATAAAATAACCCATATAAAATATGACATAAAGTATATGTGTCAAATATAAATTTAATATACGCCTAAAATAAAAATATTTGTAACATAAACAATAATATTTTAGGCATGAATCAATATGATAATAAATAAATTTGAGATTACCACTATATAATAAAATAACTTACAGTGGGTTGGAGTGTCACACAAATAACCTTTATTTTTTGAAGATAACGTAATGACAACTTCCTTTCAGAACTTGGGTAGAGTTTCGTTCTGATAATGTGTTATAAAATAAAAGAAATAGAGAGACAAGACATAGTAAGAAAATTATTTAGCTTGAAGCCAAAAAAAAATATTAAACCATCTAGCTTGGATTGTAGGAAGGTTTGATCCTACTGATATTCAAATATCTTATGATCCAAATCGTGATTTTGATAACCATGGGTGTACGTAACAAATTAAATCATATATTTTCAAAAGTAAGAAATTAAACTATGAGATTTCAAAAATTATCAAAGTAAACCCTCATACTATTTAAATGGGTTAAGGTGTAGCTTATTATTTTTGGACACCTCAGGTTTAATTTGTTATTTCTAAAATTAGAGGGTTTAATTTTTTTACTTTTGAAACTACAGGTTATTTGTTACACCCTGTGAATTATAGGGTTTAAAATGCGATTTACCCTTTTTTTTTTTTTTTTAATAACAAATGAGGAGGTGAGAATTTAAACTTAAGTTTTGTTTTATGGGCTTGCTGTATTTTATATATCCTACTGTATGTTTTTCAGAACTAAATTTTTTTTTCTCTTTTTTTAATAAAGAACTTGGGCAGAGCTTCGTACTAATAATGTATTATAAAATAAAAGAAATAAAGAGACAAGACATACTCAAAAAATTATTTAGCTTGAAGCCAAAAAAAAAATATTAAACCATCTAGCTTGGATTGTAGGAAGGTTTGATCCTACCGATATTCAAAGATCTTATGATCCAAATCGTGATTTTGATAACCATGGGTGTAACAAATTAAATCATATATTTTCAAAAGTAACAAATTAAACTATGAGATTTCAAAAAGTAAAAAAGTAAACCCTCGTTTTATTTAAATCGGTAAAAGTGTAGCTTATTATTTTTGGACACCTCAGGTTTAATTTGTTATTTTTTAAATTAGAGGGTTTAATTTTCTTACTTTTGAAACTATAGGTTATTTGTAACACCCTGTGAATTATAAGGTTTAAAATGTGATTTACCTTTTTTTTCTTTTTTTTTTCTCTTTAGTGTGTAAGAATTTAAGTGCTTTAATGCCCTCTCTAATTGCCAAAAAAAGTGGAGCTATGATTTTTTTTTTTTACAACAAATGAGGAGGTGAGAATTTAAACTTAAGTTGTGTTTTATGGGGTTGCTGTATTTTATATATCCTACTGGATGTTTTTCGGAACTAATAATTTTTTTAATAAACAACGTGCGATGGCGGCTTGCGGATCTAAGGTTGGAGGTGTTGTAAATTTATTGCAATATAGTGATATAGAAGTGGGGGTTGAAAACTTGTGTACTTGTCCTACATTGGAAACATACAAAAGCCTTGAAAGTATTTATAAGGTCGCACAAACACCAATACTTTAATTAAGTAAATAAAGTGAACTTATGAACATGTGGCTCTAGCTACTTCTTGCACACACGCACGTGCTCATGGCGTGTTGCGTAATGTGGCGCACTTGGCACTTTTGATTAAGATCAAATGGTCATCTTTTATTTTATTAAATAAAGTGAGATGCACTGGATCATAATCCATGAAAGTTATTTCTGTATACAGAAATAACTATTTATGACAGTTATACTGTTCTGGAACAGTGTCAATTAATGACTATAAATGGGCCTAATTAACTGTGAAATACACAATTTCGTACTCAATACTTTTTAAGGAAATTAGAGAAATTTGTTTTCTGTAATTAGTGATTTTGTTGTATCTTGGAGGTGAATTGCCTTAACCATGTTCGAGTATGGGCAATTATCACCTTAAAGAAAGTGATATTCACGCCTCAAAGTCGCAATGTTTTTTCTAATCATATCAAAATCTTCAACATGTGGTTCGATTTTTTACAAGCCCCATTAGTACGCGGATGATCGCACGCCATTTGTCACAGGTTTTATGTGAGTTGGGTGTTATGAAACATCAACATACTCCTTTATTTATAATATCAAAAAATAATGATAATAAATTTACAGTGCTTTGAGTGTCATTTTATTCTGGGAAATTATATTTCCACACCCCAATGTGTTATTTCCACACTATTAGTGTAGAAAATAGAGATAACAAAAATCGGAGTGATTCCAATTTTTATAGTGTGGAAACAACACATTGAGGGTGTGGAAATAACATCACCCTTTATTTTATTCTAACTAGCAAAACAATCAGTGGTAATCCACTCAAATTTGGAAAAAAGAAAAGAAAAAAATATTTGACAAAATCAAGTCATAATTAAATGTGTGGCCGGGTTCTTAATTTTTTTGGTTTTGTTACCAAATTTTAAGGATTATCCTCGTTAGGCTTCCTAATTGACAGTTAGATGCAAGGCAGATATTTAAAGGACACACACTAACACAAGGAAATTTTTTGGTCCGATACGATAAAATGCATATTATTTAGGGTAAATTATATTGACACCTCATTTTTTCAAGAAACTAAACTCCCTACACCCTTGTTTGAGAAAATGACACTCCGCTCCCAAATTTGCAAAATAATTAACACTCAGCCCCTTTTTTCTTTTTCTTTTTGTTTATTTTTTATTAATTTTTTTAACCAATGCCTAATTTTTTTTTTTTATTAATTTCCAACTTAAACTTAAAATAATTGGAATATAATTTTTCCTTTTAACTTTGATTTTTATTAATTTCCCACTTAAACTTAAAATAATTGGAATATAATTTTTCTTTTTAACTTTGATTAGTTAGGCATTAGTTAAAAAAATTAATAAAAAATAAACAAAAAAAAAAAAAAAAAAGGGGGCGGAGTGTTAATTATTTTGCAAATTTGGGAGCGGAGTGTCATTTCTCCAAACTAAAAAAAAAAAAGGGGGTGTAATGTGTGTCATTTGAATGTGAGTTGACAATTTCCCATGGGAAAATAAGGGGTATCAGTGTAATTCATATCCTATCCTATTTAAAAAAAAAAAAAATGTGTGTCATTTGAATGTGAGTGGTTCCCGTAACACATTCGAACCGGTGTACTCTAATAATATTTAGTTAAAAATATATATATAACAAATTTTAAAACTTTTATATGAGTTTTCACATCTTATATTTAGAAGAAAAAAAAAAGTAACTAAACATATTAAAATTACAAAATAATCATATTTAAATCATAGAAGAACGTTTTATGTTTATTTGATAATATCATAAGTCAAAAATAGTATTTTCTTAGATTTATGTAAGAACTTTCTTTATTTGACTTATTTGAAGATTTAAAAACTATGTATGAGTTTAAAATTTAATGCCCTAATTTAAATTTTAAGTCTTCAAATTTTAATATGTTAATTAATTTTGTATTTTGATGTAGTTATAAATAGTATTTGCTATTTGAAGACTAGTTGTTGTTTTTCCAATGTGGGAAGTTGTCTTGTACTCTTGTAGAAATGTCCCACATAGAAATCTATTCTTCCGAATTTTAAATATGAGGGTGGGCTATATTAATTTGTGGGCCTACCATTCATTCTAAATATTGGGTTGCCTTGTGTGAGCCAAACATTTAATGTTAGGTTGCCTTTTGTGTGAGTCAAACATTTAACATTTAATGTTGGGTTACCTTTTGTGTGAACCAAACATTTAATGTTAGGTTAATTTTAATGTAGACTTAACATATTAGTATTATTTTTTAAATAAAATTTTTTTGTATTTAAAAATGATCAAACCGGTTGGACCGGTCCGGTTCCCGGTTTTACCGGTTGAACCGGCGGTTTCCGGTTTTGCATCACTTTTTCTTTATTTCCGGTTTTTTAAGGAAACCGGACCGGACTAGGCACCGGTCCCCGGTTGAACCGGCCGGTCCGGTCCGGTTTTTAAAACCATGCCCATAACCCACATGAGAAAAGAAAAGAATTTTTGTTTAAGTGAGTAATTTAGTAAATTTCAAGTTTAGGGTAAAAATACAAATAAATCAATTATTTTAGGAGTTTTTAGAAATAAAAATAAATGGCTTGTAACCCTAATAATATTAGGATATAAATA
This sequence comes from Fagus sylvatica, assembly GCA_907173295.1. NCBI lineage: Eukaryota > Viridiplantae > Streptophyta > Magnoliopsida > Fagales > Fagaceae > Fagus > Fagus sylvatica. The sequence goes on from OU015767.1 coordinate 19,339,539, forward strand.
GAGTTCTAAACTTTATTTGGATACCAACAGACACTCTTTGACAACAAGAATTTGAAGGATTTCAAGAAAAAATAAATTGGAGAATTCTTGAGGTAAGAGCATATAATCTTATTCTATTTCATTGAATATATTGTTTGTGAAGAAATCCGGCCAACAAATAAAGTAAACCGATTTGATTTTTGATGATTTCCGGCCATTGATTGAACGATTTTGTCCCGGTAGCATAAAAGATCATATACGTTGGTGTGAATTGGTACACATAGCTTGATTTAGTTCTTTGCTTTAGTTCTAGGTACCATACTTGTCAGGTGGCCTAATATCTTTGGCAAATGGTATTCCTATATGGACGTGGCCTACTATCTTTAACCAATGGTATTCCTATATAGACTAGGGAGCAAAAAAGAAAGGCTTATTGACTTAGACCTATCTATTGACAAGTTAAAGCATTAGAGTTGGTAAAGGTTCACATGGGATGGTTTCAAGTTTGATATATTGTTTATAATTTCTGCTTTCTTTTGAGTTAGGTCCTTTGTGTTTGGTCTGAACTTTTTGACTTGGATTGTTCCATAAATCAAGGCTCCAAAAAATAAACAATATATGTTCCCAATCGTGCAAATAAATTGTGAAGTAGAGGTTTATAAACTATAGCACCAGGAATAATTTTTGGAGAATATATGTTTTAGGTTTATGTACAATCAGCATGTTGTATCCACATGCTGATTATACATAAACCGTCTTAACCATCTTACATTTTTACATATACATTATACAATGTAATCAAATGATGTGTTAAAATAAAATAACTGTATAGAAGTCGCAGTGATTGTCCATCAATTTAGAGACCCAAAATAGTTTAAGTTTAAGAAATATTACTAGAGTATTTAGACTTCATTAGTTAGATGGAGTAATTTCAGGAATCAGATATAATTTTAATTCTAGTGAAAGAGTCACTAGTAGACCCAGTTGAACACTTTGAGACAACTTTAATGGCCGGCTATCATCATAAGGTTTTTTAAGTTGACCATGAGTCCCCAAGTAAATAATATTTTCTATGGATTGATACAATTGGATTATTGTAAAATTGTTTTAGGTTGGACTTGTGAATCTTAAAAGGAGAGGAATATTACATCTATTTTTGCTAGAGGTAAGTAACGTTTTCTTAACTAACTATATTTTGTTGAAACTTCCCTATTTTATTTATTAAATATTCATTGTATTTCAGTACAGATTATTATTTTAATTATTTTAGATACATTGGTTTAAAGAAAAGAATTAGAGTTTTGTCTTTTTGGAATATTATAATGTATTTGATTTAATTAGTTGATTGTTTAGAAAGTTTTGTGTCTTCAACTGGGATCAAGCACTTTTTGAATTTTATGAAAAGAACTAAACATTGTTGAATTGTGATTTTATTGAATATGATCTTTTGACATTGACTGAAATAAAAATTGAATCTGAACGTCAATTCTACCAAAATCATCATAAGATTAAATAACCTCCTAAAAAGGTTACAATTATAAATATGATAAACATCTTTCTCCAAATGACGTCTATTCTACCAAAACCATCATGGACCAAATAACCTCTTAAAAAGGTTACAATTATGGAATCAATTTTCAACCGGTTCGTTAATTATCACTGCAGTTTCACGGGTAAATAAGGGCCACTAGACTTCCGCAGGAGTTCGATATCGACTTCTGGACTGTACGCAGGTTGCAAAAAAAATATCATTGTCAAAAATGGTTGAGGTTAGTATTGTAGGTCATCCACGATTTCAATGCATTCGTAATACAGTGGAACGATAATTGGGGCGTCGATTAAAAAGAACGATGTGATAGATCGTTCTTGGAAGGAGGTGGTTGTTTAGGTAAGAAATTGAAAGCTGTTGTACAAGATCCTTGTATACAGTGCCCCCTCATAATATACAGGTCTAAAGTGTTACACGTGTATGGAGTTCACTAAAAATGTCAAATAATACGACAATCTCACAAGATATTTTCTTCCTTAGGTATGTAATCTTTTACACATGCATGTAAGAAAATGTACCTGTCGGTGAGGGTTGGGAAAGAAAAGATCATGTGGTAATAGACTTGGTAAACGGGTCGGGTCAATCGGGTTCGAGAGTCAAATGGGTTTGGATAAAAAAACGTGTCGTCCTAAATGGGTTGCACAACCTATAACTCTTATCCGGTCTTTTAAGGGTCGGGTCAAAACTGGGTTGACCCGTATTTTTACACATGAAAAAATATATATATAAAAAATGAAAATAAACTTGATCCTATAGTCCAAAATTATCATTTAGTTTTCTTTGTCTTCCTTTCAATACAAATAAGAGAACACATAAACAAAAACACTCACAAATAAAAGAATATGGGAAAAAAAATACTAGATGTCATAGACCATATCAAATTATCAACCTCCTTAGATGTACTTTTTTTTTTTTGCTAATTGAACCTCCTTAGATGTATTAGTCGCATGAAAATTATGAAATTAAATTAAATTACCTATCAAGATGACAATATATATAAAGTTTCAAGAATAAAACATAATATGTTTGGTAAAAAAAAAAACTAAATAAATTAATATGAATTGGACCTCAATCTACTCGAAGTTGGTAGTAGTTCTAGCAGTGAAAATATTTATACTTGAAAATTGCACCTCAAGTTGGTGAGTAATTTCATTAATATTTTCATTTACAATACAAAGTTTTAATATAACTTTAGTATACAATGTAAATGGGTCAATAAATATTTAAAAGTTAATAAATATGGCTATTCTATTAATGGATTAGATATTATCTTCAAATCCATTTAATTAACTTTAAGTGCAAATCAAAGTTTCTACACTTTTTGGCAAAAGACAAGATTGATACTAAGAATTTTACCTCAAATGTTATAATAATACTTAAAAGAGCGTGTGCCATTAAAATATTAAATAAAACTAAGAAAATAGATTGCAATTCTCTTTCTACCAAGAAAGAACATCCAATTTTGTGTGTTGATTTGGTTAAGTCTAGCCTATTTCAAATACAAATTTAATTTAAGAATTGTTTTTTTAATTGGCATTATGTGAACTTTTATAATAGTCAAATTCCAAATCATTCAAAAAAAAAAAACTCTCATAATACTTTAATTCCTAACATAATAATATAGACTCCGAAAAAAAAAAAAAAAAAAAGTCTATATTTTAAGATGCAAGAATATCTCTTTTAGTTTGAAAAAAAGATAAAGTTTTCCTCTAAAATGATATGTGATAGTTTATAAAATCATTAATTCTGGTATATTAAATGAATATAGTTTAGTTTCAAATCAGTTTAGAGCAATTTTATTTTAACCTACTATGTAGCGATTCATAAGATCATTTATATGTATTATTCAAAGGACATAGTTTACCTTCGAACCAATATGTAATAATCTTTCTCCAACCCATTATATGACAAGTGGCAACTCACAAGACTATCTATATATACTTTTGGTCACATGACTCATTTAATGAGTCACATGAATTGTTTAAATAATACACATAAATGGTCTTATAAATTACCACGTTATGAGTTGAATAAATCTCTATCCTTAATTAAACAAATCACATGACTTATTTAATGAGTTATATAACTTGTTTAAATTGAAAAAATATTCTTTCCAAACTAATTTGTAGGTAAATTTTGTCCATGTTAAATCACATGATCCACTAAATCATTAAAATATTAAGCCACATAATTTCTAATTAGGTCATATGACTAAAAATATACGTAGATATTTTCCCACAAAAATATATTTTAACATATATCTTTGTCCTTTGAAAAGTGTTATATGTGGCTATTTTCTCACAAAAGTATATTTTAGTAGATAATTTTGTTAGTGTAGCCAACTAATATATATTTTTAGAAACGTCAAGAGTCTCGTAACTTAATGATATTGTTTGATCTTCTTTATCAAAACAAGATGAATCTCCACTCTTCACTTATTGTAATAATTGAATTATAAAAAATAAAATAAAAACATAAAAAATGGGGAAAATTACACTTTACCACCCTCAACTATCACTACTTTTTCAATCCTCCTTCCAAACTTCCAAGATGCATGATTTACCCCCCCAGTTGCATCCAATTGCACGACCGTTACCCCCTATGCCCAAAATCGTGTTAGAATTGACGGAATTGTGCAGCACGTGACACGTACATGTGTCGGACCCACCAGACTTGCTAGCACCCATTTATTTTTTTGAAAACCCCGAAATACCCTTACTTTTTTTTTTTTTACTAAACCGGATGTATTATTACATCGAACAAGCAATCAAATCTCTAATCCAAGCCTCATGCACAGAGGGAGGGAGGTTTGAGCTATTACAAAAAAAGCAAGAGGGTAGAAAAGATGTAAACTTGGCAAGGGAATGAGCCATGCCATTAGCATCTCTTCGAACCCAGCAAAATGAACAAGCAGGAAATTCTAAAGCAAGAACCTTAATAATATTGACTAAAGAAAGGATTCTCCCAGGTATAGTGGTAGCCACTTCAGTGATAGCTTCAATGCATATCTTAGCGTCCCCTTCAACTAAAATCTTTAGATAATTGTTCTCTTTTGCAAGTTCCATAGCCCATAGTATAGCAGCAGCCTTTGTAGTACAAGGATCAGTGGTGTCATACCTCTTGGTCCACCCATTCATAACATGCCCAGAGTCGCTTCTAACAATAACGGCAAGGGTGGCCAACCCATCTTTAAGAGCAGCATCAACATTGAGCTTCAACACCTGAGGAGGGGGAATGGACCACCAAGTAATGCTCACAACTCCGGTATCATCAACAAGCAGTGGGTTTAGGATATGCCAATGCTCCAACACTCTCACTTCCAAGTTCTTCACAATAGCCAAATGGTTTATCTTTAAATCATTATGCACCACCTGGTTCCTCACAATCCAAATGTTCTCAAGGGTAAGCGCAAATTGGATAGAGTTTTGAGCTCGGATTGTCTTGAGGTTTATCCTTAAATCAGTACAAATGGGTGGGTTAATAACCAAATCAAGAAACTCTAGACCTGTGGATGCTGTGAAGGAATCTGGATGTACACCCCAATTTAGCCCGAACCAAATTGGCTGGATCACTTGACATTTAAGGAAGAGATGCGAGTAGCTTTCCTCTTCAAATTTACATAAAGGACATAACGAATCGCCATTCCTAGTTCGTAGGGCCAGATTAAGCTTTGTGGGGATAGTATTGGATCCCAAACGCCACAAAAACACTTTGAGTCTCTCATGCATCTTTAAATTCCATAACTGTTGCCAAATGGTATTCAAATGAGTTACTGTGTTACCTGGTGCCAAGCAGGAAGAGATTGCAGATTTAACTGAGAAGCAACCACTAGGATTCAAGGTCCAGATGAGTCTATCTTGTGGAGCATCAATAGGAATAGGAATTTTAAGGATAGCGGCAAGAGAGTGGGAGTCAACTAACTCTTGAAGAACATTTGTCTTCCAAATTCTGTTACTGGAGTCCAAAAGATTGGACACACGCAGGGGTGGCTGTGGGGTATTAGCATGAAGAGGAGTTAGGGTAAAGCCTTCAAGCCATGGGACCCAAGGGTCCTTCCACATGTCAATTGAGTCACAGTTAACCATAATGAAGCAAGCTCCTATCTTGATAACCGAACACATTTTTTCAATAGCTTTCCACAAGTGTGAAGTATTTTTGTGAGGCTCCGAATCCATCCAATCCTCATTTACTTTGTATTTACTGCGCAAAGCTCTAATACAAATACTATCCCTGCCAGAAGCAACCCACCAAGTTAGTTTTGCCAACAATGCTTGATTGAATAGCTTGGACTCTTCTAAAGCCCAATCCCCCTTTTTAGAGCGACTAAGGATTCCCAAGATTTCCACACCAAATAGCCTCTATCTCTCTTAGGGTTCCACATAAGGAATCCATTTTGTTCCCTATTAAGATTTCAGTGGAGATGGAGTAAGTAGGTAAAGCACACGATTTAATCAAGGTTCTCCTCCCTATGGAGATTTGCATCTCCATCCCTAAGCTATCTCTGTCTTATTTGTGGTCCTTGGTTCCTTGAAGAGAAAATAGGAGTGCCCAAATAAAAGCATCAAAAATCTTCATTTGATCTCTCATTGCTCCATCTTTTAGAATTACCATTAGAGAAAATTGATTTATCTCTATTAATATTTTGGCCAGACCACACAATAACTATGCACTACAGGGACTTCTCTTCTATTAGCTCTTGCAAAAAGCTAAGATCAGTGGAGATGGAGTAAATAGGTAAAGCAAGGGCAACCGATTTAATCAAGGTTCTCCTCCCTACCCTGGAGAGTGCCTTGCATCTCCATCCCATAAGCTTGGATTCAATTTTTTCAATTAAGTATTTGTGGTCCTTGAATCTCCATCCCATAAGCTTGGATTCAATTCAATTCTTTCAATCAAGTCTGTTAGTATTCTTTCAATAGAATTGTGTCTTCTTCATATAATGGTGGAAAGATGGAAGAACTTAGTGTTCCTATCACCATCACGCAACCAAATTTCTCGGGATTTTTGCTTCCAAACAGTATCATTCCTGGTGAGCCACTCATCTAATTCACCCTGTAGTTTTGCTTCCTTCTTAGCATTACTAACAGACATTTCTTGGCCTTGGATCTCCACAATTTTCTCAGTGAGCTTAGTGATTCGAGTTTGGCAAAAGCCAAAAACGTTTCTGTTCCATTTTTTCAGAGCGGATTTTGTTCATTTTGCTTCCTACAAAGCTTTACTCCAGGGCATCCAGTAAAAGATTTCTTCCAAGCCTTGCGAACTACTTCATTACAAGAAGGGTCCCTTAGCCAAGCCATTTCGAAACAGAAAGGTCTAGGAGAGGAGGTATCAATGGAATAGAGTCCAAGAGAAGGGGAAAATGATCAGACTTGATAGCCCCCAGATGATAGAGTTGTGGCTTTAGGAAATAAAACCCGCCACTCAACCTTTCTCTGATACAACCTTTGCCCCACCTCCTATTGCACCAGGTGAACTTGTTCCCAGTGTAACCAAGATCAACAACTCTTAAATCAAATAATAAGTCTTTGAGAAAGTTAGGCATAGAAGAGCAGCCAGCATTGCCACCCTCCTTCTCTGAATCTTCAAGAATGATATTAAAATCGCCCAAACAAACCCACGGGTCACTCAAGGATTCAAGCAGCGCATGAAGGTTTTCCCAAGCAATTCTCCTTTTTGATTTTTATGGAGGACCGTAAAAACCAACAAGATTCTAGACACTAACATTACTATGGATGGAGACAACAATCAACTGTGGATCAAATTCCAGAACTTCCAACTGGATATGCTGGGGCCAAAACAAAAAAATACCCCTCGATTTTCCAAAAGCTTCAACACAAATATAATTAGGAAAACCTAATAGAGAAGCTACTCTATTAATACGATGCTCCGATGCTTTAGTTTCAGACAGAAAAATCATATCTGAGTTGTGAACCCTTATTGATGCCCTGAGGGCTTTAACTGTTGAGGCATTACAAATATGTTGACAATTCCATCCAAATATTTTCATGGCACCGAAGGGGGCATGATAAGGCTCGCCTCCTCGGCCATAGAAAATTTTTGAATGGGAACAGGGGTAGCAGATACAGTAGAGATAGGAGCCACCACACCTGGACTTGATATAGTGATAGGAGAAACCAAGTCAACATCGAGGTCCTCATAGCTGTGATGAATAAGGTTTAAAGATGAAGTCTTTGTTTTGGCTTTTTTTGGATCGCCAATATGGAGAGGGGGAAGGTGATTTTCTTTTAAGCAGAGGATTGGGGATTTGTGGAACAGGGTTAACAGGGTACGAGGAAGTCACTAGATGAAGGTGTTTATGGGTTATGGGTTCTGTGTGGATGGGCTCTATGGTAATACGTGAGGTAGGTAGATCAATAAGATGGGAATCAATGTGACTATTTGGGCTGGGCGAAAGGCTGGGTTTTTTATGGACTATAGGTTTAGAATGGGTGGGCTTAGTGTTAGAGTGTGAGGTGGGTATATCAATCAGCTGGGTTTTAGTGAGGTTACTTGGGCCGAAATAAGTTAAGCAATTGAGGGGCTCAAAAAAATCAAAATCCGGTCCAAACTTAACTTTGATAACATCACTAACACTAAAACACTAAATACACTTAATCGCAACTGAAAACCCATTAAAACACATTAACCAACCAATCTTTCTCTTTCTCTTTCTTCTTTCCTTTTCTCCATCTTCACCCACGAAAAAATCTTCTTTCTCTAAACTCCATGACCAATGTCCCATGGCCTCACTGCCTAGACTACAACCAAGCCAAATGACAACAGCCAAAAACAATGCCAACTGAAAGACCTGCTTTACCTTAAACCCTTAGGGCATCTAGTTGCGGCTAGTGGATTGGTAATTCATCTCACTCTGTACAACTTGTTCCAAACTGAACTAACTTTAGATGCCCACTTTTTTTCCAAAGTCCAAGACAACCCAAAGCAAAGTGTCAATCTTTGCTCTTAAGCCTAAATATGGCCCAAATCCAATAAGTCTACTGCAAACCAAAACATCAAGCTTGGGCCGCTGGCAGCAGATCACTGAAGCCCAAATTAAGTTGCCCAGCCCACCTATTCAAAATTGGCCAGCTTAGTCTGCTGTGTCGTGGGACTTGCCAGAATAGTTCAAATCAAAAGCCAAAATCATCACACGTATGAAGCTCTTTTCCCTCCTTTTGGCGTGGTGCTCAAGGCACTGATGGAGTGTTTTTCCAATGCAAAAAACACAAGTCTCCATGTTATCATGATTACATAAGGCAGCTGGTTCTTCTCATTAACCATCAGATGCGGTAGATATTTCACAAAAATGTCTGCTGCAACACAAGCTGAGATGAGTGAAGTGATAAAGAATACAAAGCGAGTAACGTATCAATTAGATGCAACAACCAATAAAGTGCACTGTTCATTGTCTTCCCCAATAGACCAGCAAAGTCCTTCATGGCTGAAGCTCCTTAATGCCCAGCTAGCCAAAGTTTTACACAGCAGATACAGCAGACTTGTCAACAGCAGAAATATTGGGAAAGATAACCCAAAATCAAAGATGATTTGAATCAGAAGATGAAATGCCATCATCATCACACAAGGCTACTGGTTTTCTTTATTAACCATTAGATACAATAGATATTTCATAAAAATGTCTGTTGCAACATAAGCCATGATGGGAGAAGTGATGGAGAAGACAAAGCAAGAGCAGATGAAGACAAGAGAGCTACCATGGCCACCAAGGCTGCCACCACTCAAGATCAGGGACCACCGTAGCGCAGCACTCCGGTGGTCCTTGTTCATGTTCAACATAGAACTCAGGAAGATCGGTTTGGAGGTAGGGGAGTTAAATCTCATAAATTTGGCAGTCTATTGTAAGACAGCATTGCATCTGCTGGGGATAAATGCTATGGTAAGATTAAGCCAAATTAAGAAGAAACGTGTATGAATCAACTTAACCATTTTCGCTATCCTTATCAAGCATTAAATGTTCACCAACCCCTACACCTGAAAATGGGGGCTCTATGAAAAAGTCTGCCGCAGCCCAAAATCTAATCTGCAGAAGATAAGATATGATCTTCTTAAACAAGGTAAGATCAAGTCAAATCACATCTCTTTTATCTTTTGGATAAAGAGTGAAAACCATGATGAGAAAGATAATTCATGATACCTTCAGATATTTCTCTCCACTATAAAAGGAGAGAAGAGATAAAGAGGAAAGGGTCAATCTGATTTTAGGGAGAGAAACTTGAACCAAGAATCAAAACCTCAATTATCCTCAAAATACTCTCTGTAGAAATACACAGACTGAAACACTTGTTTTCTGCCACAACTAAGATAGCCATACACTATCTACCAAAATGCCAACACAACCTACGAACAATGATTCATACAGAGTTCATGAGATTAACTCTCTTCCTGCTCACTGAACTCCTGAGTTCTTTGTTTTCTCTAAATTTCTCGCGAGTTCTTACTGTTGATTTACTTTGAGTAAAGTTTGTTGTGTTGAGTCTAGTCTGCGGAAGTAGATAAGATTATTGTTTGTTGTAACCTTTTTTTATAAGTATTTGGGTCTGGCAGATCAGCAATTATTCAAGAGGAGTGCACCATCAGCCATTAGGCAGCCCAATAAGCCCGGTGTAGAGTTTTGGATTCAACATCCCCATCAAATAGATCCACCCCACATTCGACCACTCATAAGGTGACACGTGGTAAGCTTAGAAATTTTGAGTATCCACACTAACCAAATAAATAGTCACAAGGAAGAAAAAACACAAAAATTACTTATCAAGAACCTTTCAACAAAAAAAAATTACAGTCTTTAACGTGCAGAAAATTAAGTCACACATGTGGGTTCATTTTCAGTACTGGCAAATTTTGAAAGTAAAGCATGCAAATTAAAGAACGCATTCTTAAAGTCAACTACTAATGAAATAATAGATATGCACTATGGGTGGCATGATATCAGAAAGTAAATGTAAATAAATCAAAGTCACTTTGCAGCCAGAGAATTTTTACAAACCATCTACCAGTCACAGCATCAATCCCGCTCGGAATTGGTTGGAGCTCTGATGACCATTTCCTCTCTCTCTCTCTCTCTCTCTCTTGTGGGATTTTGGTTCATCGTCTATGGCAGAGGGGGGTTAGATCTATGTGTGTTTATGGGTGGTTTGAATTTGTGCAAGAATAATTTCATTAGTAAACTTCTCTAGTGGGTAGGGGTGGGGTTTCTTTTTTAGTCAACTTCTCTAGTGGTTTCATACTGAATTTTTTTTTTTTTTTTGTGGGTAATATAGGAAGCCATTGTTCTACCTTCATGGGTTTTGGTTGTTTTAATCTGGGACATTCACTCATATGTATTCCTAAACACCAGGCCTTGGACATAAGGACATTCACCCTTGAGTTTGAATATGCATGCTTGAGTAATTGCTCTTGCACAAATTTTATCAGCATGAATTGGGCGATGAAAACTAGAGAGGGTTTTAGGAAAATAAAGCACTGATTTTTTTTTAAAAAAAATTAATAATGGTTGATAGCTTGAAATCTTTGGCCATGGAGTTTTAGAGGAAGAAGAAGGAAAGTTCCGTGGGTGAAGATCGGGGAATAAGGAAAGAAGAAAGAGAAAGAAAGTGAATGAGGGCATTTTTGGGTTTTCAAAGGCAATTGTGGGTGATAGCTGTCCGGGTGGGCCCGTATGTCACGTGTTGGGCACGTGATTCACTTTTCCGTCGGTTCTAACGGCAATTTGGAAGGAGGGGGTAACGAGCGTGCAATTTAGTCCAATTTGGGGGTAAAGTGTTCAAATCGAAAGTTTGGAGGGAGGATTGAAAAATGGGTCATAATTGGGGGTGGTAAAGTGTAATTTTCCCTAAAAAATATTGTATAAGCAATGAGTTTTCGCACATAGCTCCTGCCAAGCAGAAATGTTGGAATTCCATGCACTTTTGGAATAAAAATAAGTTGATATATTGATAGTTCGTTGACAAAGACACACTTTTAGCTGTCCCAAGCCTTTTTCGAGGAGCTTCAACCTAAAGGTGTTGGATTTGGATTTGTAACTAGTATACAAACAAAGAAATTTAGCGTGGAAGAAACCTAGTGTGTTTAGGCCCAAGGCAATGGCATGGTGGCTTAGAGGCTTGGATCTCGGCTTGGCTAGGTTGGATCATGGCTCAGTGGCTTAGAGGCTTGAATCAGCTCAGTGACTCTATTTTATTTTATTTTATTATTTTTCTTTATGGAAACAAGTGAGGTAGAAACCTTTTGTTCAAGTTTTATGCCTTTAATGCCAAAATTTTTGTTCAGGATTTATGCCTTTCACACCATTGTGTTTACCACGTTCTTAAATTATTATTATTATTATTATTTTTTTGGAGTGGCTTGCTTTCACTGTTACTGCAACCCACATAATTACTTTTTTTTTTTTCTCCTCTTTTTTGATTAATTAAATTAAATACACTAACCACTTAATCTATTATAATCATTTCAATTCATCTTATTGTGTTGTTGGCCATTGAAATATGATATAAAACTATAAAAGAGAAGAGATAGTAATAGTACTAAAGTACATGCTTGATAAAAATAATAATAGAGTAAAGCCTTTTCATATGAATAAAAAGTGAGAAACAAAAGCTAACAATACGTTTTTTTTTTTTTTTTAAGAAATTGAATGAATATTAAAATAACTAAAGCTAAATTAGTTATTTTACCTTGTTTAACATTCGCTATAAAATACAAGTTCATTAAAATAATATATATATATATATATATATATAATGGAAACACTGAAATGGTACATCAGTATCAATCAATATAACGGAAACTGATTTGAAATGGTACATCGGTATCAATCGATGCCGAAATATTTCGTTTTCCTAACCAAATCGAAATGACCTCCAATATAGTATTGATCACTTTGGTCATTCACTCTCACATCCGCCATCTCTCTCATTTTCACGGTCTTTTTCGAAGAGATGAGATCTTTGTCACTCTCACGGTCTCACTCTCATTATTTTGTAATGTTAATATGTTTAATTACATACTTACATAGTTACATTTTACTTAGTTTTGATTTTTTTTTTTTTTCACAAAATATAAGATGTGTAAACTCATATAATGTATTTTAAAATTTAATTGTTAACCCAATATTATTAGTTACAAATTGTTAATATTTATTTAATTATTTATATAATTTTAAAATTATTAATTAAATTATTTATGACATCACAGGTTCGACCACCGGTCCGACCCGTTTTCTCTCTTTAATCCCTACACTCTTTACATCTTATTATTGCTTACTTGTTACTCTACACGTATCACACCATTAATTCTACTGTGATGTTAGTGCTATAATTTTAACATGTTCATTTGTTAGAGTATTTAAAAAATAAAATAAAAGTTCAATAGTTAGACGAGATATGATTTTAACATGTTCATTTTTTTTTTTTTATATAAGGATTGTTGTAACTATCTTGATATGGTAATCAAGATTTTTTTCTTTTCTTTTTTTTGGTGGAAATCCAGGTTTTTTAGATTTGATTTGTTGGAACTTGGGGTATATACCCGATGCTGAAAACTCTATGGGACCAACTACTACTCGAAAAAAAAAAAAAATAAAATAAAATAAATAGAACAACAATAAAAATAGCCAAAACAATTACAACCGGTTATCAGTAACTCATTTCTTTAGTGAGTCCAATTAGATTCTATTCAATTAAATTTAAAAAAAAAAAAAAAATCTAAATTTACTTACCTTGGAGCATTCACATTGGCTTAGCCAAAACCCAATTTCAATTAAAATATGCCTAATATATCCAAAAAAGACCCACATCGTATTGGATGGATTAGGCTTTATAGTTGAATACTTTTCAATCTTGTTCTTTTTTATTTACACTTTATTTATTTGGTAAAATGTCTCAATGAAAGAATTAGTAGTGTAACAACCCAAGGAAAGCGCTAGCCACATCTGCGCTTATACCCCAAAAGGACTAGTCAAGTTACAATTGAGGCTCCTTGCAGTTGTTAATAAAGCCCAGTTCGACCCAATAATTGCCCGATGTGGGACTCAGCAAACACACACACTTATCAGAATTTGGGGCATCACAATCTCCCCCACTTAAATCCCTAACGTCCTCGTTAGGGCCCATATGTCCGAGCCCACACGGGATTACTAGGTTTGCTCTGATACCATTTGTAACAACCCAAGGAAAGCGCTAGCCACATCTGCGCTTATACCCCAAAAGGACTAGTCAAGTTACAATTGAGGCTCCTTGCAATTGTTAATAAAGCCCAGTTCGACCCAATAATTGCCCGATGTGGGACTCAGCAAACACACACACTTATCAGAATTTGGGGCATCACAATTAAAAATTCTGATAATTGTGTGTTTGCTGAGTCCCACATCGGGCAATTATTGGGTCAAACTGGACTTTATTAACAATTACAAGGAGTCTCAATTGTAACTTGACTAGTCCTTTTGGGGTATAAGCGCAGATGTGGCTAGCGCTTTCCTTGGGTTGTTACAAATGGTATCAGAGCCAACCTAGTAATCCCGTGTGGGCTCGGACATATGGGCCCTAACGAGGACGTTAGGGATTTAAGTGGGGGAGATTGTGATACCCCAAAATTCTGATAAGTGTGTGTTTGCTGAGTCCCACATCGGGCAATTATTGGGTCAAACTGGACTTTATTAACAATTACAAGGAGTCTCAATTGTAACTTGACTAGTCCTTTTGGGGTATAAGCGCAGATGTGGCTAGCGCTTTCCTTGGGTTGTTACAAGTAGATTATAAGTGTATTTTTTTGGTTTATGCAATTGATGTTGTAATAATTTGGTGTTGTTGATAATTGTTTATGTGTTGTGAGGTAAGATCTTATACCTTTGGATACTCCTTATAAGTGCATTCTCATCTATTTATATATTATTTCTCTACTTTACCTCTTCAAAACCCATTTTTTTTACTTTACCTATCAACTTTTATAACATACCCCACATCTCACTCTTTATTTTACAGTACATTCAATTAAAATATTGTAAAATAATTCTATTTTTTCTTCTTCTTTTTTCCACAATCCCAACCACATCCACTTTGGCAACTCAAAACAATCACCAAACCCACCACAACACAAATCAACCACACCCACTCCGACAACTCAAATCAACCACCAAACTCACTGCAACATAAAATCAACCACACCCACTCCAACAACTCAAATCAACCACCAAATCCACCGCAACACAAATCAACCACACCCACGTTAGCAACACAAATCAACCACCAAACCCACATTGGCAACACAAACCCAAGAATTACAGGACCCGTACGAAATGGAGAAGAGAAAGAGAGAGCCCAAAATCAACTGAAGACAGAAACACGACAAAGACGAAGAAAACCCTCCCGCCCACGACGACGACCTAGACCCCTAAGATGACTCCAGCGTATAAGAGATGCGAGAGAGAAATCTCTGCTAAGGAGAGAGTGTCTGAGGGAGGAAAGAGAGAAGGAATAAAAAAATAATAGAATAACTTTACCTCTCATGAACAGTATTCAGTATTGTTACCGAGTACTGTAGCAATGATGTATTTTTTGAACAAATGTAAAGGACCAGATGGGAGGGGTTTTTGTGTGTTTATTAGCTTTGGTAGTAGCTAATTTAACTAAAATGTGAATTTAGCTTCCCGCATGGGAATGCTCTAAATGGTTAATTGCAAAAGATAAAATAAAAAAGATGAATTGAAATTAAAAAAAAAATGATTCATGTGAAAGTGTCAGTAAGAGCATTCACATTAGTCTCACTATAAATTTAGCTAATTTGACACAAAAAACACCACCTCTTTTTATTTGAGCAAACATTAACTATATCAGCCTCTTTAATTTCTTCTTCATTTCATTAAAGTATCATAATTTTCTCTCTCATCTCCAACCCATTTTTTTTTTCCTTTCTTCCCCCAACTTTCCTAATTCTCCTCTTCACAGAAACAAACCCGGTCCTCTTCCATTGACAACCCACAAACCCACATCCTCCATTGACAACCCATTCAACCAATTCAACCCATGGCAAAACCCACTTAACCCACGACAACCCAGTGCCACCCACATCCACAAATCAACAAATATCAACCACAAAACAACAAAATCAACCAAAAATCAAACACAAATCAACCCAACACCCACGGATTCTCCACGGCAACAGCACCACGCCTACGGCAACAACACCAACACAATCAAACCTAGACAAAACCCACCCGAATCTGGTGCGAAGTTGAGAGAGAGAGAGAGAGAGAGAGAGAGAGAGAGAGAGAGAGAGAGAGAGAGAGAGAGAGAGAGAGAGAGAGAATAATATAAAATCTCATCACTATAGAAGAGTCAAAAAATTTATAAGGTATGGTGAGGCTGATGCAGGCGGTTTTGGGGGGTTTATAGCCAAATTTTTGGTGAATATATGGTTTGGTTAGGCTGGTGGGAATGCTCTAAAGGTCACACATAGACCAAAAAGCAAAATGTAAATGAGAAGAGACATAAGTTGCACATAAACCAAAAAGAGTAAACAAAAATCAAAAGGCAAAAGACAACTAGAAAACAAAGAAATGGAAGAAGAGGAAAGAACAGATATAGCAGAAGGAGAACAAAGAAATAGATGAAAAAGAACGAAAAGGAAACAGTAAAATGAGAAGACCGCAAAGAAGAAGAAGTTGCGAGAAGAAGAAGAGTGGGCAATGACTGATTTTTTAGAAGAAAAAGCAGCAAGGTTCGTTTTTTTCCTTCTTTATTTTTGAAAATTTTTTGTACTGGCCAATTATTTTTTCAGAGCTGATGAGATTTTTTTTTTTTAAAAAAGATGAGACTTTGGTCAAGGAAGACACAAAAACAAGTAAAAAACGGTGAGTTTTGGAAATAGCTGAACCGGCTCATAACTGGTTCAATCAAAGCGGCTTATCCAATCTAACCACCGAGTTTCAGATTTTAGTCACTTTTTCAAAATTTCCGGTTTTTTTAAAGAAACCGGATCGGGTCAAGCACTAGTCCTTGATTCAATCGGTCGGACAGGCCGGTCCAATCCTGTTTTTAAAACCAAGACTAACCATACATTAACTAGGGTTACTAGATTTGCAATACAAGTAACTTGCTTAGTTTGCACACAAATTATTGAACTTGGTCCTTGACTAGGAATATATATCTTTAACATCCCCCCTTAAACCCAAGGTGCAACATGACGAAAACATTGAAGGTTTTTGGTATTCCACCTTCAAACTCATTATTATCGAGATATAGATGTGCAAGAGAGTTTATTCTGCTAAAACCATTCGGAATTAAACCATGAAAATTGTTATAAGAGAGAACAAGATTAACAACACTAGTGTTGGAGTTGAACAACCACTCCAGTATTGAAGATGAAGAAATGAGACCGTTATCAAAGAGAGCGAGAACATCAAGAGAAGTAGAAGAATTAATAACAAGGAACAAGAAAACTGGTCGGAAGATTACAATAGTTCAAGTAAAGGGATTTCAAGTAATGCAACTTATTCACTACTTGGAGCCTATCATTAACTTTACTTAGGTTGACATTAGTCATGTCAACGTATCTTAAACAAGAAAGTTGAGGGAGCCACTCTAAGTTTTCAGGTTCATTCAAATCATTCCCGCTAAGATAAAGATACTCCAAGTTTGAAAGGTTCCAAAGCTGAAAAGTAATGTTTTTTGGGAAGTTAGAATAGCTAAGGTCAAGGTACCTTAATAAGATCAAGATACTACAAGTTCAAAAGGTTCCCAAGCTTTTCAAAGGAATGTTTCTTTCAAAATTAGAAAGGCTAAGGTCAAGGTCTCTTAATTTGGAGACAGAACCAATGAATTCTGGGATTTGGCTCTCATTAAAATCATTCCTGCCGAGATCAAGATATTGCAAGTGTTAGATATTATTATCTCACATTGGAAATAATTGGAGTGAGTAATGGGCATATAAAGCCATGGACAATCTTCATCTCATAAGGCATCTTTTGAGATTGAGTTAGGCCCATTGGACTTTAACATGGTATCAGAGTTAGGTTACCCACTTCAACTCCCAATAATACAACTCCCCCCAATGTTGTAGTACATCGATCCCTGTAATTCGGTATACTGTTGGTTAGACTTTCTTCTCTCAAGCCAATTATAAAACTTCTCCTCTCAAATGTTGTAGGGCATATAAGGTCATGAACAATCCTCATCTTATAAGGCGTCTTTTGAGATTAAATTAGACTCATTGGACTTTAACAGCAAGTTCAAAAGGTTCCCAAGCTGAAAAGGAATGTTTCTTCTGAAATTAGAATGGCTAAGGTAAAGGTATCTTAAATTGGAGAGAAAACCAATGAATTTTGGGATTTGGCTCTGATTAAAATCATTGTGACTCAAGTCTAGATAATTCAAATATTTCAAGTCAATCAAGGAAGGACTAAGTTTACCTCTAAGTGGCTTTCGAGTGAAGTATGAGACATAAAGATTGAGCAAAAATAACGTGGCCTGTTTGGTTGTTACAACGGACCCCACTCCATTTGCAATAATTTTTAGTACTCCAAGAATAGAGATGGCCGTAGTCATCAATAAGGTCTTCCTTAATCTTGAGAATTGCTTGTCTCTCCCGCTCTATGCATCCTTGATTAGCATCTCCCACTCCCCAATAATTTCCACCCATGATTATGATGAACATAGAAGACCAGAACAAACTAATCAAGAATGCGAGTAAGATCAGAGCATCAATGCATTAAATGTGCAATGTTACAAGTATGATTTCATTTGTTTAGCCTAACCTTAATTATTTATACATGCGTTAAGTAGAGATTATGACCACTAAAAAGTAAAAATAAAGAAGACGACAATTACTAGAAATTTCATTTAATAGATTTGACACCATCTATATATAAATTAAAGCAGAAGACGTTGCCGAATGTCTGCCACGTGGCATGTATGGCAACGTCTTCTGATCGACACGTGTGTGCCACATATTTGCCCGTGACATAAATTTGTCCATGTGTGTATAATTAAGAATATGTTTTCACTATTAACTCCAAGTTATGTAATTATTGAGTATTCTGTTGTGCTATTAAATGAAACCTAAAAAAAATAAACACTTAATAATTACATTAGGCATTTTAAAATTTTAAAAATGTTAAAAAAAAAAAAAAAAGAGGTACAGTTTAGGTTTAAATGAAAGGAAATAAAAAAAAAAAAAACTTATTATTGAATATATGACTTAAAAAAAAAAAAAAAAAAAAAAAAGTGAGGTTAAAATAAAACTTTTTAAGGGAAAAAAAAAGTATAATTAGTAATCACGTAGGTACAATAAAAAAAGAAGAAAAGAATTGGAAGAGTCTTTTTTTTTTGCTAAATAGAATTGGAAGAGTCAGACAATAATATGCTACAATTAATTCATTCCGATACATCACATCCCCTAAAATCCTATGTAACATAAGGCCTCCCAAAACGACGCCGTTTTGATGCCTTTTAGTTGCATCAAAATGATGCCGTTTTGGGCCAGATACTTTGACATGTTTTACATTCTTTATGTTTTCTTTTTATTAACTTCATTACCGTTTCTTCCATTCTCTACCCCTCTCTCTCTCTTTCAACTCTTCCCCTACCCATTAGTTGCTGGCTGCTGCCCCTATAATTAAAAGTCCACAAATTTATTTTTTCATATTATTGCTCTCTCTGTCCTCTCACCTCTCCCATTTACTGAACCGGTAAAATCCCCAGGTGAGTTTATTTTTCGATTTTCTTCATATTTTTTTCAGTGAATTAGTGATTGTTTATTTGTGGCTAATCCGCTTCCAGTGGTGTGTTTGTGAGTTTTGGTTTAGAATCAAGCCACTCTAACAAGCTTCCCTAAAAAAGAAAAAAACACTCCAACAAGCATTCAAACGATATAAACCACCGGAACTGCTACAGGTAAATTTTTTTGTTTTTTGTTTTAAAAATTTGGGTGTTAAAGATAATTTAGGTTTGGGTATTTTGGTTGGATTAGTTTTGATTTAGGCATTTGTGTTAGATTTGGTTTTGTTTTGTTTTGTGTATTTGGTTTTCCCCAATCGCATATGAAAGGTTAGACTTTTTTGGGGGTTTTATGGGTGGTGATTTATGGGTTTAAGCCACAAATCACTACAATTTATTTCAAAGATTGCTTCAAGTTTATCTATAAATAGAGCTATTGTTTATAAACAATATATGGGTTTTTGGAACAAATTAGCAGAAAGAAAAATGGAACTTTGAAACCATAGTTGAATTGCATATGAAATAATAGATGCTTTGCAATAATCATCCTCACTCTAGGAGGTGCTGTTGGAGAGCCACGATTTGATTTAAATCTAATGAAAATAAAACAAATATAAACAGATATTTTTATGTATTTGTTATATCATACGATTTCTATACAAAGAAAAAAAAAATAATAAACTAATAATAATTTCTACTCATTTATCACCATGTTTTGCCAAGTATAGTTGAAAACTTGCTGGTATAGTTGAAAAGTTGTCAAGTATAATTTCATTTTGCATAATTTTTTGATTGGGACCCCTTGCTTGATTGGTTCCTGCAGTGCACATGATAAGGGCTTATGTTAATTATCATTGTTATGATATAAAAAAAAAAAAATTCAGCATAGGGTTTCATTGATGCCGAAAATCTCTATGAACAAGCACAAGGAAGAGGCATCTTAGAACTTTACAATTTTAATTGGAGACCAATTATGTAGGTAAATACTGTCTCTCTTTCTCTTAGTCATTTTTCAATTAAAGAAGAAAATTTTTGTTTGGATGTTGATGAAGCATAAAATTGCGGTAGACAAGGGCTTACAACATTTGTTCGTTGCCATGATAATTAGATTCAATCTGGGGTTTTGACAATGCCATGGCTCTCCACAAACAAGTCTGACCGAGACAATTCTAAGAGCATTACAATTTGTTCTAGAGACCAATTGGAAAGGTAAATACTCTATTTCCTTTATTATTATTTTCAGTAACAGTTCAATTGAAGAAAAAAAAAAAAGTTTTGTTTGTATGTTGAGGAAGTAGACAATTTTGTATGTCAGTTTCTTTTATCTGTTATTCTGTTTTTATTTTTATAAGTTGAGAGAGTCTCTGTTTGATTGATGGGAAGGGTTAGGTTGATAAAAATAAAGGCTATTACGCAATTTTATAGTTTCTTCAAATCTTTGTTAGAAATTTGAATTTTTTTTAAATAATAATAATAATTATTAGAACATTTCTGTTACATCATAGAGAAGTAAGTGAGATGTGAATCTTGGTTTTGTTGCTTACAAATGTTTAGTTGTTGATATCAATTTTTAGGGTATAACGTAGGTGTATGTCATTCATAATAAAGACTTATTGGGAATGCATAGAATATACATTGTAGATACAACTCACTAACATGTTTCATTCAACTTCCTATTTTGGTCGACTTCATTTACATTTTTAATATTTATACAAAGAGGTGCATAAATGTGTTCTACAAACATTATCTATTTTTGTCAAGCATGCATCTGTCATACTCTTAGAGGCCCCCCAAAAGAATTCTTATTGTTCCATTAGTCTCATAAGAAGTCTTTCATATACTAACGGAGTTAGATACACATATTAGATTATTGGGATGATGCTGTTTTATTTCCTTAGTTTGATTTTATTGATTAAAGATATTGGAGTCCACATGGTTATCGTGACTCCTTACTAGAATCACAAAGTCATTCAATAAATTGTGCAACAAGATTGATTATGTTAAGAGAAGAGTAATATGGCATTGGATCATTGGAAGCTCAAAACAAATCCATACTGTTTGTGAGATCTAATGGATAAATGTCATAAGTTAAGCTAAATCATGAGCACAAAATGCCACTTATAAGATACTAGGGTAGGCCACTCAGTAGTACAAGATCCTTAGTTAAATTCACATTGGTTTATATGGTAGTTTGGTGATTAACAAATTTAGAATTTAACAGCTGATTGGATACAATCTATTTTAACAAAAGCAAATTTGTAATTTTGTTTCTAATGTTAAAAAAGAAAGCAATGTATTGTAACATTACCAGGTTTAAGTAAATATCACTAAAATAGGTACATTGCCAACATCTTTTAAGTTATAAATTAAGAATCCTTTGAAGTGATACCCTAGATCAAGTCATATTTATTTCAAGCACAAAATAACCTCCTAGGTGGGGTTAATTAAGAGTTATGTCTTGCAACATCATAATATGTGTCAAATGTAAAGTATGTGCATTAATGCTAAGGATGACAAAACCTAAGAGCAATATGGATTTGATGATTGTTACATTTAGTTTCACTCATATCGGCTTCTAATTATTTTTTTTCAGGTTTAGTATGGCTTTCCAGGTTAAAATAGTGTGGAATAGACAAACTACCTTATTTGACCTACTCTCCTTTTACATTTAAATGGGTACTACTGAAATTTGTAAAGCTATATATCTCTTTATGCAGCTTAGGTTGAGTGTAGTATTTCCACAACAACTTTAGGCAAGGTTTGTTGCAAGAGTATTATAAATTAGTTCATGAAGCAAGGAAAAGTGCTTTTGGGTTAGTCAATTTTATGCTCTATCTAAAATAATTCAATATTTTAGATAGATTTGTGGCTTTAGATTTTCTGTTCTATCTAAAGCAATTCTCACCCCTAGCAATAAGTTTTTCCCAGTCATTTTCAGTCTTTCTCGCATTTCTCTTTATGCTATTATTCTTATATAAGATTTGAAAAAGTAAGATGTCTCACACAAATGAACCTATTAATTGTAATGTGTCTTTGTCGTGGTAATGCATTTATGCTTTGTGCTTTGGATCCAAATCTATATCAATGACAAAACTGATGATTCGACATTTATCGGTATTATGTTTTGTGCAAAATAAATGACAACATAATCCATATGAATCTTTCGTTAGAACAAATCTATTCTACTTTATGTACTATATTAGCTAGATTTATCAAAAATATTTTTGTTCTAACTTTTTTCTTTGTTGTAGTATATGAGGTAGATTTCGTCTTAAAGGAGGTAAAGAGAATAACAAAGAAGATATGATGTTATTACAAATGTCGCAAGGAAGAGCTGAGGAGTTAATTGGCCTAATTGATTTTTCATGAATTATAATGCTTCTAAGTGTTATTTTATATAGAAAACATACTATTCCTTTTTTTTTAACTCATCAATTTTCTTATATAATATATATATAGATGTAATAGAGTTGTAAATAGGGGTTGAATGACAAATGCAGTTATAGATTAATGATTTGTTTTGTATTGTTATATCTGATACATCATATATAAGTTATTTTGTAGAATAGTTCACATGGCAAAAGATTTGTGGAACAGAACGAGCTAAAAATGTTGTATTATATTTTATTTGGTGCGTGACTGATTTTCATGTGTTTGTATGAAGTGACTAATTTTGGGTGTTTCATGTATGTAAAGAGTTAATCGACAATGCAGTAAGTTTTTTAAAATGATTTACACAAGAGATGAATTTAATTACAACCTTTTCACTTCAGTTGCAGAATTTCATTGTATTGATATTATTAAATGCACCCGCAGCAACGCGCGGGCTAATTCCTAGTATTTAATAAAAGTGATGTATGTATAACCTCATATTTACACCCACCAATAAGAACACGCCAAATCAGTTTTTTCATTTAGATACACACTTCAAAATTAGCTCATCCACACACAACAATTATCTAAAATAATTATATTTACTGTAAAAAAAAAAAAAAAAAAAAAAAAACCCAGATCTGATTAAGAAGACAAGCAGCGGAGAAAGGGGGAATTTTTTTCAATTGTGATATTCGGTCAATGCTGGGGGCGTTTATTGCCGAATGGAAAATTATATGTCATGGCCATGGAATTATATATAAAACTCAAGAAGGAATGAAATTGAAAGATGGTATATGAAAAAAAATCGAACCAGTAAAGGAACACAACAAATGGTTTATGAAAGGTTGAACAAAGAGGGTCCTATGTCTGAGTGAGGAATTGATCATTATACTAGAACAAAGGACTTCACTAGGAAATGGAGATATCAATCTCAAACATTGAACAATATATTTAGCATCAAAATTTTTTTTTTTTTTTTTTTTTTTCATTGAGGATAGTATATCGTTATTCTTCTTCTTTTGTTTCTCTCTTTCTCAATCTCTCCCTCTAGGGTTTGTTCCAAATCTGTTTTATTTATTTATTTTATTTTTTATTATAGTAAATGTAATTTTTCATATAATTGTTGTGTGTGGATTATCTCATTTTGAGGTGTGAATCTAAAGGAAAAAAAACTAATGTGGCGTGTTATTATTGGTGGGTATAAAACTAGGATATTACATCTGATCCTTGTTGAATGTATTCTCATATCATATACAACGTATTTATCTTTTGCAATTATTGGTCTGAACTCAGTGGACAACTATAAGGTGTAGTGGTTAATTTCCTGTTTTAGTTTCTGTAAAGATGTGAGACAAAGCATGACATGCTTCAAAATTAAACTGAAAATAAAAGGTTATGGTTCGAAAAGAAAAATAATAATAATTTATTTTGTCTTAGTAGAAATCCCTAGTTTATTCTTAACCTATTTTGTCTGAGGGGAATCGAACCCATAACCTCATAGAGGGATGAGTTTGGGGGAGGGAGACATTAATGTGCCAAAAGCCCAATGGATAACAATAATTATTGTTAAAAATGTTATTAGTAAATTTTTTTGGAATGACGATGGTGATCATGGGATTCAAATCCCCCCTTTCCCAACTATCAAATTATCAAAGTCTCTCTTTTTTTTTTTTAATATTTTTTTAAATTGCTTTAATTTATCAATTTGAAAGTGATCCCATGTCATACCCAAATTGCAAGTAGTTATTATTTGTGGAGAAATAGCTTTTTTTGTTTAGCTTTCAGCTTATTTTTGTTTGTGTACAACTTTTTAAAACCTCACTTCTTCTATGTACAAATATATTAATGCATTTTTAGCAACAAAAATCCAAATAAACTAGTAACTTATCTTGCTTATGTACAAATTTTTAAAGCCGTACCTTTTCTAGGTACAAATATACTTTAATTCACTTTAGAAAAATGCCAAAAAAAACCTGAGAAGCATCAAATAATGATCTAGTGCACCTGATAGATCATACTAGCAATTTTCAATAAGGTCTTCCTTAATCTTGAGAAGTGGTTCTCTCTTCCACTATATGCAGCCGAGGTTAGCCTCTCCCACCCCCCAATATGGTTTCATGCACAATAAAAGGAGAACAAAGAAAGTGAGAAAGTGAGTGAGTGAGGCTATTGAGTGGCTTAATGCATGGGTAAAAAATAGAGAGTTATTTCTTAAGAATATTAGTGATATAGTTATAGATTAGAGCTATAGTTTATTATGGTATTCCATCGTAGGTTCAACTACATCAAAGAAATGAGATTTTTTCAAAATCTTGTTACTAGCAATGGTATTATTCTGAAGTAATTTTGTATTGCCTCCATTGTAATTTTGTAATCGGCCTCCAAAACGTCGTTCTTTAATGGAGACTAATCAAATTTGATATGTATGAATATATGTGTGGGTGTATAAGGTAAAATGGTAGTATGTATGGTAAGGTGGGTTGTCGTACCACGGAGAGAGGGGTTTTAAGTAAACACGTAACACTAGAAATTAAATCAAGAAAATGTTTTGGTTGTTTTGAAAACTCACAATTTAAATAAGTAAAGAAACTCAAATCTAAAAATTGCTAGGGCTTTGGGTTCCTCAAATTTGCTAAGATAAACTAATTCAATTTAAATCCATGGAATTACACAATTGGGGGTTTCACATCCCAAACCCTCAATTGGAACATTTGCAATAAAAACCATTTTTTTATAAAATCTAAATTAGAAATATTATTTGATTGTTCATTGATTTAAACACATAATAAATAACTACATTGGAAAAACCTAAAATCGACATTGTACTAATTAATCTAGCAACAATGTAGTAAAAAGTAATATCCAATGAAATTAAGAGTTCTTAGATTTAATGGAACTAAAATCTTTACTTAACTATGAGAAAAACATGATTGAACTCATGAAAAGATTCAAATTATAGAACCACAAATAAAAGAAATAATAAAAAGATGAGAACAATCAAATAATAAATCTTAAACATTGAAACTCAAAATGAATTTAAAAGAAATTAGTTACCTTACAAATTTGGATTCCCCCTTAGCCCAAGCAAGTTGTCTAGCCAACCATGGTCAAGAAATTACAAAAACAAACTAAAGAAATAAAATCTACAATAAAAACTAGAGAAAAAAACGGAAAACAATAAGCTAAAACAATGGAGTTTTCTGCTGGGTTTTTTTTTTGTTCTAGCGGCTGCTGTCCAAGAAGAAGAAAGAAAGTACGCTTCTTTTAGGGCTCCAAAAGGGAGCTTTGATTTGCTGTGGCGCAGCTGGAGTGAAACCCATGCCAAGCCTGTCACGTGAACTCATTAGTGGAGTCACGATCCTGTGCAGCGCGGAAGGAAGGGGAGAGCATGCAATCCGCCTGCTGGGCTTGCTGCTGGCCTGCTGGGCTTGTTGCTGGCCTTGTGGGCTGCTGCTGGCCTGCTGGGCTTGTTGCTGGCCTTGTGGGCTGCTGCTGTCCTACTGGGCTTGCTGGCCAGCGGGCCTTGCTGGCCCTCTTTCTTTATTTTCCTTTGCTGTCCTGTTTCTTTCCAACACTAGTGCTGCTACCTTCTTTTTCTTCTTGTTCATTTTATGTTCAAATATTTATTTGTACCTTAAAACATAACATAAAATTTAGAGTTAATAAAATTAACATAATGCATATAAAATAAATTATTTTTATACAACGTAGTGAAATAAAAGAAATGTAATAATTTACATACAACTAAAAATAAAATGCAAAACAATTCTATTAAAAAACGTTAGAAAATGGGCTTAATAAGTCATATTTCATGACTTATCACACCCCCCAACCTAAATTTTGCTAGTCTCTAGCAAACCTAAAAACAATTCAAAAGAAAATAAACCTAAACTATACCACTTTCGCTGGCACTCTCGGTTGCATTTAGCTCATGCAACAAGCCTTTAAACCCCTAGGTGTCCCTAGTGGACGAGTTATAGTCTCGTGAGGGCTTACCAGAACGATACCCACAAACGTTTTGTTTCTTAAGTAACGTGCTCAGTCTTGACTTATTTCAAACAATGCCAATCATGTTATCAAAGGGAAAGAAATATCACAAAAACAATGGTTTTCAGTCATGAGCAAGTTTAAAAACACAAACTTCATCTCCAAAATTATGAAAAATTTAAACTCTATCCGAATTTGCTCATGCTCAAATAGTAAAACGCCACACACATCCTTAGTGTAAAGTGAGTTAGCTCATGGTTATGGGGCTTCAAACAATTCCATCATAAATGGCTTAGTCCTTCAAAGTTTTCTAAAATTCTTTGTCAGGTGAAACAACCAAGGCATAGCAAGTATTATTAAATTGCTCATATACACTTGCATCATCATTTTTTTTTTTTTTTTTTTTTTATTGTGTGGGTTGTACAATGCTTAGCTCCCTTAAGCTTTCTAGTTGACCCGTGTATCGAGTGTTTGACCAGTAACTCCCAAACCAAGTGGCTCAATGGGCACTAGGTGTAAAGACACCCCTAAGGGCTTACTAACTCGAGTCAAAAAGGCTACGAAGCTAAACTAGTTACCCACACCATATTGACCATTCCAAACCTTTACCTTTTGACGCGAACACTCACTGCTGATTAGGCAAGAGGCCCGGTTACTCAGTATAAGCTCAAGATGGCCAATTTTTTTTTTTTTTTTTTTTTTTTTTTTTTTTTTTTTTTTTTTTTTTTTTTTTTTTTAAATCTTGCAATACACAAAACCATGCCAAGGATTTCACAACCAACACAACCAACTAGTCTTAAGATTTTAAACATTCATGTTTGGCTTTCATACCCCACAACCATGTACTAATGTGCTTGTGAAGTTCAAAGAAACATGTGGAATCTCACTACCCAAAAATCAAGCATCAAAGGACAGAATTTAAATTTCTCAATCAAATGATCATGCGTTCAAGCCTTTAAGCTCACTAATGACATTCAAATCAAAGCTAATGCTCAATACATCCTCAAGGATAGCACAATCAAAGCATATGAATTCATTATTTCAAGACATATTGCATAACATTATAACATCAAAAAGATTTTTTTTTTTTTTTTATTTTTTTTTTAATATTTACCAAAAGCAAAAAGATGTCAATGAAGGGGAAACACAATAAGCATGCAAGAATTTCAACACTTCAACATATGTATGGGAAGCTCTAAAAAATTACTATCCCACCCCCCAACCTAAATTCAACATTGTCCTCAATGTTTCAAAAATATAGAACATGATAGTATAAGAAGGTTTAGAGGGCACTAATTCCCCAAGCTCATTCTCAACAACCGTGACTCCCGACTTTTTGGGAACCACTTGAGTAGGACTAACCCATTTGCTATCCGCTATCGGGTATATAATACCCGCATCTAACAATTTAAGCACTTCACTTTTTACTACTTCCTTCATGTTTGGGTTTAGCCTACGTTGAGGCTCTCTAGAGGTCTTAACCTCTTCCTCAAAATGTAACTTGTGTGTGCAAACTAAAGGGCTAATTCCCTTAATGTCCGCTATGGTCCAACCAATTGCGGTTTTGTGCTTTTTCAAGAGTTGCACTAGGCTACCTTCCTGTTCAACAGTTAATTTAGAGGAAATCACTACAGGAAAGGTATCACCTGATTCGAGGAATGCATATTTAAGCTCACTTGGGAGTTGCTTCAACTCAAGCTTTGGAATCTCAATGCTAGAAGGAAGGGGCTTGAGTTCACTTTTGGGCAACTCCTCAAATCTTGGTCTCCACCCACTTAGCTCCATAACCTGAAAATCATCAAGTAAAGAACAAACATCAGTAATTTCAGAGTTAATGGAAGAATCTAAATCATAAGAATTTACGATACAAGATTCAAGAGGGTCAGAAAAATAAGTGTTGTGGAATTGGTCTTCCACAACCACATCAACCCAATTGGCCACTTCACATTCATCATCTTCCACCAATTGCTTTCCAATGTTGAAGATGTTCACTTCCAAAGTCATGTGCCCGAAAGAAAGCTTCATCAAACCATTCCTACAATTAATCAATGCATTAGCAGTAGCTAAGAAAGGTCTACCAAGAATTACAGGAATTTTTGAATTAGCCTGCACAACAGATTCAGTGTCCAATATGAGAAAATCAACCGGATAGTAAAACTTATCTATCTGGACTAACACATCCTCCACAACACCTCTTGGTTTTTTTACCGACCGGTCTGCTAATTGTAACACCACCATGGTGGGTTTAATTTCTCCTAGACCAAGTTGTAAATAGACCGAATAAGGCATTAAGTTCACACTTGCCCCAAGATCAAGCAAAGCTTGCTCGATGTCATGGTCACCAATGATACAAGAAATGGTTGGGCAACCGGGGTCTTTATACTTAGGAGGTGTGTTATGTTGAATCAAAGCACTAACTTGTTCAGTGAGAAAAGCGGTTTTCTTCACATTGTGCTTTCTTTTCATAGTGCATAAATCCTTTAGAATCTTGGCATAAGATGGTACTTGCTTAATCACATGCAAGAGTGGTAAATTAATTCTCACTTGCCTAAGATTTTCTAGGATTTCAGGACTAGAATCCAACTTCCTTGAAGCTTTTCAGAGCTTGTGGGAAAGGTACGGAAATTGGTCTAGTAAGAGGTTCACTTGTGGTAGGCAAATCAACATTGTCACTACTCTTTTCTTGCTCTTCTATGTGTGGGCTATCAACATTCTTCCCACTTCTAGTAGTGACTTCATTAACATGCTCTACATTCTTTTTATTTTGGGAACCTTGAGCCATGTGTTGACCTTGAGGTATTTGAGGTTGGGATGGAAATTTCCCTTTCTCATTTACGGTTAAAGCATTGGTCAACTTTGAAATGTGGCTTTTCATTTCCTTATTCTCTTCGGCTAATTGATTTAAAAGTGCATCATGCTTTTGATTGGTCTTGCTTTGTGCCTCAAGAAAAGCATGAATTGTACTTTCAAGTGAATTAGAGGAAGAAGGAAATTGTTGTTGTGCTTGGTGTGGCACATGAGTGGGAGTGAATTGTTGTGGTGGAGGTGCATGTTGGGAGGGATAGGATTGGGAAAAATTCCTTTGTGGCATGGATGGTTGTTGGGAAGAGTGAGTGTCATTCTTCCAACCAAAATTAGGATGATTCCTCCATCCCGGATTGTAAGTCTCGGAGTAGGGTGAAAATGGTTTCCTAAAGTTCCCTATGGCTCCACAATGTTCCTCAAAAACCCCCACTACACTAGGCAACATTGGGCAATCCTTGGTAGGATGCTCCGGATCATGGCACACACTACATTCCTCATGCATTTCAACTTGGTAACCTTGCTTGGTACCACTAGTCCCTTTCATTTTTAGGGTCTCTATCTCCTTGGTTAATTGGGCTATTTGAGCCCTCAAACCATCCTCCTCTTTCAATTGGTAAATCCCTTCCACTCGAAGAAGTAGAGGTGTGAGGTTTAGACCGATTAGTACTCTCAGTAGCACTAGGTCCGGTCCATGTGTGGGCTTTTTCTGCCAAATGGTTCAAATACTCAATAGCCTCATCGGGGTCTTTTTGCAAGAACTCCCCATTACACATCATCTCTACAAATTGGCGGTCCCTAGGGAGCAACCCCTCATAAAAACAACTAACCGTACGCCAACTCTCATACCCATGATGAGGACACAAACTCAAAAGGTCCTTGAACCTTTCCCAAGCTTGGTAGAGAGATTCACTCTCTCTTTGTTCAAAGGTTGATATTTGCCGCTTAAAAGCATTGGTCTTGTGCTCGGGAAAATATTTTTTAAAGAAAATATGTGTCATCTCACCCCATGAAGCAATAGACCTAGGTCTCAAAGAATACAACCAACTTTTCGCCTTATCTTTCAAAGAAAAGGGAAAGAATTTAAGCCTAACTGTATCTATTGATCCTAATTGGCTATGGAAAGTGGCAACTACCTCCTCAAACTCTCTAATATGCACATATGGATTTTCATTATCCATACCATGAAATGTAGGAAGGAGTGGAATCATTCCGGGCTTAAAATCAAAATTTTGTTGGTTAGCCGGAAACATGATGCATGATGGTGAACTATTCCT
>OU015767.1:19370333-19406856 GCA_907173295.1 Fagus sylvatica
ATGAAATATACATGAAAACACTACTTTTTTTCTCTCAAAAGGATCCCCTGTCACTAAAAACATGTTAGAATATATATTAGAGAGAGAACTATGGGGCTACCTTGCAGAAATCTTTTAAGTGACACTCAAAGCAAGGTCGCCTGTGTTAAGAATTTCCGACCAAAAGTTAGAATTGGCTACGAAGATCAAACAAATGGAGAGTTACTAGTGGGTAGTGTTGTGATCAACAATAGGCTTAAACCCCCCTTTATGTAGAGAAAGGTACACCCACTATTAGCTAACTTGTTTTTGTCTGTATCCATGCATTTGCGTGCGGGGCGTCCTGGCTATTAGTAGGGGCCTAGTAATCCTCTAGAGTTTTATTTTGTATGGTAAAGATTGTTGCATGTCATTATCACCATATATCATCTAGTGTGAATATATTAGTTGTTCAAGTTATGCGATTAGGATGGGCACAATTTTTCCATCAATTTTAAAAAGGGTCCACCCATAACTTAGTCCAACTCTAAAGATGTTCTGACTTCGTTAAAAAAAAATAATAATAAATTCAATGTGTCCACAAAATCAGAGGATCTTTTATAGTCAAGTACTCATTTTTCAATTTTTCATGGGGATGATGGCGGATAAAAATCATTGCTTTTGCGCGATCCTGCTATGATTCTTTGTTGCCATCTTTGATAATATCTCCAAGGTTCATTGCCTACAGGTGGATTTCAGCATCAAGGATCCATGATAAGTAGTTCTTGCCCGAAATGTCAAGGGCAACGAACTCAAGTTTTGTAAGATTTGACATGATCTATAACAAAGATATAATGATATTAATGATTAAATAAATGAGTAAATAATTGATGATATGTTCAATATTATTTAAGTGTAAACTTGCAATAAAATAATCTATATAAAATATGACATAAAGTATATGTGTCACATATAAATTTAATATACGCCTAAAATAAAAATATTTGTAATATAAACAATAATATTTTAGGCATGAATCAATATGATAATAAATAAATTTGAGATTACCACTATATAATAAAATAACTTACAGTGGG
This sequence comes from Fagus sylvatica, assembly GCA_907173295.1. NCBI lineage: Eukaryota > Viridiplantae > Streptophyta > Magnoliopsida > Fagales > Fagaceae > Fagus > Fagus sylvatica. The sequence goes on from OU015767.1 coordinate 19,371,389, forward strand.
TTGGAGTGTCACACAAATAACCTTTATTTTTTGAAGATAACGTAATGACAACTTCCTTTCAGAACTTGGGTAGAGTTTCGTTCTGATAATGTGTTATAAAATAAAAGCAATAGAGAGACAAGACATAGTAAGAAAATTATTTAGCTTGAAGCCAAAAAAATATATTAAACCATCTAGCTTGGATTGTAGGAAGGTTTGATCCTACTGATATTCAAATATCTTATGATCCAAATCGTGATTTTGATAACCATGGGTGTACGTAACAAATTAAATCATATATTTTCAAAAGTAAGAAATTAAACTATGAGATTTAAAAAATTATCAAAGTAAACCCTCATACTATTTAAATGGGTTAAGGTGTAGCTTATTATTTTTGGACACCTCAGGTTTAATTTGTTATTTCTAAAATTAGAGGGTTTAATTTTTTTACTTTTGAAACTACAGGTTATTTGTTACACCCTGTGAATTATAGGGTTTAAAATGTGATTTACCCTTTTTTCTTTTTTTTTTAATAACAAATGAGGAGGTGAGAATTTAAACTTAAGTTTTGTTTTATGGGCTTGCTGTATTTTATATATCCTACTGTATGTTTTTCAGAACTAAATTTTTTTTTCTCTTTTTTTAATAAAGAACTTGGGCAGAGCTTCGTACTAATAATGTATTATAAAATAAAAGAAATAGAGAGACAAGACATACTCAAAAAATTATTTAGCTTGAAGCCAAAAAAAAAATATTAAACCATCTAGCTTGGATTGTAGGAAGGTTTGATCCTACCGATATTCAAAGATCTTATGATCCAAATCGTGATTTTGATAACCATGGGTGTAACAAATTAAATCATATATTTTCAAAAGTAACAAATTAAACTATGAGATTTCAAAAAGTAAAAAAGTAAACCCTCATTTTATTTAAATCGGTAAAAGTGTAGCTTATTATTTTTGGACACCTCAGGTTTAATTTGTTATTTTTTAAATTAGAGGGTTTAATTTTTCTTACTTTTGAAACTATAGGTTATTTGTAACACCCTGTGAATTATAAGGTTTAAAATGTGATTTACCTTTTTTTTCTTTTTTTTTTCTCTTTAGTGTGTAAGAATTTAAGTGCTTTAATGCCCTCTCTAATTGCCAAAAAAAGTGGAGCTATGATTTTTTTTTTTTACAACAAATGAGGAGGTGAGAATTTAAACTTAAGTTGTGTTTTATGGGGTTGCTGTATTTTATATATCCTACTGGATGTTTTTCGGAACTAATAATTTTTTTAATAAACAACGTGCGATGGCGGCTTGCGGATCTAAGGTTGGAGGTGTTGTAAATTTATTGCAATATAGTGATATAGAAGTGGGGGTTGAAAACTTGTGTACTTGTCCTACATTGGAAACATACAAAAGCCTTGAAAGTATTTATAAGGTCGCACAAACACCAATACTTTAATTAAGTAAATAAAGTGAACTTATGAACATGTGGCTCTAGCTACTTCTTGCACACACGCACGTGCTCATGGCGTGTTGCGTAATGTGGCGCACTTGGCACTTTTGATTAAGATCAAATGGTCATCTTTTATTTTATTAAATAAAGTGAGATGCACTGGATCATAATCCATGAAAGTTATTTCTGTATACAGAAATAACTATTTATGACAGTTATACTGTTCTGGAACAGTGTCAATTAATGACTATAAATGGGCCTAATTAACTATGAAATACACAATTTCGTACTCAATACTTTTTAAGGAAATTAGAGAAATTTGTTTTCTGTAATTAGTGATTTTGTTGTATCTTGGAGGTGAATTGCCTTAACCATGTTCGAGTATGGGCAATTATCACCTTAAAGAAAGTGATATTCACGCCTCAAAGTCGCAATGTTTTTTCTAATCATATCAAAATCTTCAACATGTGGTTCGATTTTTTACAAGCCCCATTAGTACGCGGATGATCGCACGCCATTTGTCACAGGTTTTATGTGAGTTGGGAGTTATGAAACATCAACATACTCCTTTATTTATAATATCAAAAAATAATGATAATAAATTTACAGTGCTTTGAGTGTCATTTTATTCTGGGAAATTATATTTCCACACCCCAATGTGTTATTTCCACACTATTAGTGTAGAAAATAGAGATAACAAAAATCGGAGTGATTCCAATTTTTATAGTGTGGAAATAACACACTGGGGGTGTGGAAATAACATCACCCTTTATTTTATTCTAACTAGCAAAACAATCAGTGGTAATCCGCTCAAATTTGGAAAAAAGAAAAGAAAAAAATATTTGACAAAATCAAGTCATAATTAAATGTGTGGCCGGGTTCTTAATTTTTTTGGTTTTGTTACCAAATTTTAAGGATTATCCTCGTTAGGCTTCCTAATTGACAGTTAGATGCAAGGCAGATATTTAAAGGACACACACTAACACAAGGAAATTTTTTGGTCCGATACGATAAAATGCATATTATTTAGGGTAAATTATATTGACACCTCATTTTTTCAAGAAACTAAACTCCCTACACCCTTGTTTGAGAAAATGACACTCCGCTCCCAAATTTGCAAAATAATTAACACTCAGCCCCTTTTTTCTTTTTCTTTTTGTTTATTTTTTATTAATTTTTTTAACCAATGCCTAATTTTTTTTTTATTAATTTCCAACTTAAACTTAAAATAATTGGAATATAATTTTTCCTTTTAACTTTGATTTTTATTAATTTCCCACTTAAACATAAAATAATTGGAATATAATTTTTCTTTTTAACTTTGGTTAGTTAGGCATTGGTTAAAAAAATTAAAAAAATAAAAAAAAAAAAAAAAGGGGCGGAGTGTTAATTATTTTGCAAATTTGGGAGCGGAGTGTCATTTCTCCAAACTAGGGTGTAACGAGTCTAATTTCCCGAAAATAAGGGGTATCAGTGTAATTTATCCTATTATTTAAAAAAAAAAAAAATGTGTGTCATTTGAATGTGATAACACATTTGTACTCCAAATGACACGCATTCTACCTAACCATCATGGGACCAAGTAACCTCCTAAAAAGGTTATAATGATAGAAATGATAGAAATCTTTTTCCGTATGAAATGTATTCTACCAAAACATGAGATCAAATAACCTCCTAAAAAGGTTACAATTATACAAATGATAGACATTGTAATACCCATAACCCACATGAGAAAAGAAAAGAATTTTTGTTTAAGTGAGTAATTTAGTAAATTTCAAGTTTAGGGTAAAAATACAAATAAATCAATTATTTTAGGAGTTTTTAGAAATAAAAATAAATGGGTTGTAACCCTAATAATATTAGGATATAAATAGAGTTCTAAACTTTATTTGGATACCAACAGACACTCTTTGACAACAAGAATTTGAAGGATTTCAAGAAAAAATAAATTGGAGAATTCTTGAGGTAAGAGCATATAATCTTATTCTATTTCATTGAATATATTGTTTGTGAAGAAATCCGGCCAACAAATAAAGTAAACCGATTTGATTTTTGATGATTTCCGGCCATTGATTGAACGATTTTGTCCCGGTAGCATAAAAGATCATATACGTTGGTGTGAATTGGTACACATAGCTTGATTTAGTTCTTTGCTTTAGTTCTAGGTACCATACTTGTCAGGTGGCCTAATATCTTTGGCAAATGGTATTCCTATATGGACGTGGCCTACTATCTTTAACCAATGGTATTCCTATATAGACTAGGGAGCAAAAAAGAAAGGCTTATTGACTTAGACCTATCTATTGACAAGTTAAAGCATTAGAGTTGGTAAAGGTTCACATGGGATGGTTTCAAGTTTGATATATTGTTTATAATTTCTGCTTTCTTTTGAGTTAGGTCCTTTGTGTTTGGTCTGAACTTTTTGACTTGGATTGTTCCATAAATCAAGGCTCCAAAAAATAAACAATATATGTTCCCAATCGTGCAAATAAATTGTGAAGAAGTTTATAAACTATAGAGGTTTATAAACTATAGCACCAGGAATAATTTTTGGAGAATATATGTTTTAGGTTTATGTACAATCAGCATGTTGTATCCACATGCTGATTATACATAAACCGTCTTAACCATCTTACATTTTTACATATACATTATACAATGTAATCAAATGATGTGTTAAAATAAAATAACTGTATAGAAGTCGCAGTGATTGTCCATCAATTTAGAGACCCAAAATAGTTTAAGTTTAAGAAATATTACTAGAGTATTTAGACTTCATTAGTTAGATGGAGTAATTTCAGGAATCAGATATAATTTTAATTCTAGTGAAAGAGTCACTAGTAGACCCAGTTGAACACTTTGAGACAACTTTAATGGCCGGCTATCATCATAAGGTTTTTTAAGTTGACCATGAGTCCCCAAGTAAATAATATTTTCTATGGATTGATACAATTGGATTATTGTAAAATTGTTTTAGGTTGGACTTGTGAATCTTAAAAGGAGAGGAATATTACATCTATTTTTGCTAGAGGTAAGTAACGTTTTCTTAACTAGCTATATTTTGTTGAAACTTCCCTATTTTATTTATTAAATATTCATTGTATTTCAGTACAGATTATTATTTTAATTATTTTAGATACATTGGTTTAAAGAAAAGAATTAGAGTTTTGTCTTTTTGGAATATTATAATGTATTTGATTTAATTAGTTGATTGTTTAGAAAGTTTTGTGTCTTCAACTGGGATCAAGCACTTTTTGAATTTTATGAAAAGAACTAAACATTGTTGAATTGTGATTTTATTGAATATGATCTTTTGACATTGACTGAAATAAAAATTGAATCTGAACGTCAATTCTACCAAAATCATCATAAGATTAAATAACCTCCTAAAAAGGTTACAATTATAAATATGATAAACATCTTTCTCCAAATGACGTCTATTCTACCAAAACCATCATGGACCAAATAACCTCTTAAAAAGGTTACAATTATGGAATCAATTTTCAACCGGTTCGTTAATTATCACTGCAGTTTCACGGGTAAATAAGGGCCACTAGACTTCCGCAGGAGTTCGATATCGACTTCTGGACTGTACGCAGGTTGCAAAAAAAATATCATTGTCAAAAATGGTTGAGGTTAGTATTGTAGGTCATCCACGATTTCAATGCATTCGTAATACAGTGGAACGATAATTGGGGCGTCGATTGAAAAGAACGATGTGAATAGATCGTTCTTGGAAGGAGGTGGTTGTTTAGGTAAGAAATTGAAAGCTGTTGTACAAGATCCTTGTATACAGTGCCCCCTCATAATATACAGGTCTAAAGTGTTACACGTGTATGGAGTTCACTAAAAATGTCAAATAATACGACAATCTCACAAGATATTTTCTTCCTTAGGTATGTAATCTTTTACACATGTAAGAAAATGTACCTGTCGGTGAGGGTTGGGAAAGAAAAGATCATGTGGTAATAGACCTGGCAAACGGGTCGGGTCAATCGGGTTTCGGGTCAAATGGGTTCGGATAAAAAAACGTGTCGTCCTAAATGGGTTGCACAACCTATAACTCTTATCCGGTCTTTTAAGGGTCGGGTCAAAACTGGGTTGACCCATATTTTTACACATGAAAAAATATATATATATAAAAATGAAAATAAACTTGATCCTATAGTCCAAAATTATCATTTAGTTTTCTTTGTCTTCCTTTCAATACAAATAAGAGAACACATAAACAAAAACACTCACAAATAAAAGAATATGGGAAAAAAAAAATACTAGATGTCATAGACCATATCAAATTATCAACCTCCTTAGATGTACTTTTTTTTTTGCTAATTGAACCTCCTTAGATGTATTAGTCGCATGAAAATTATGAAATTAAATTAAATTACCTATCAAGATGACAATATATATAAAGTTTCAAGAATAAAACATAATATGTTTGGTAAAAAAAAAAAACTAAATAAATTAATATGAATTGGACCTCAATCTACTCGAAGTTGGTAGTAGTTCTAGCAGTGAAAATATTTATACTTGAAAATTGCACCTCAAGTTGGTGAGTAATTTCATTAATATTTTCATTTACAATACAAAGTTTTAATATAACTTTAGTATACAATGTAAATGGGTCAATAAATATTTAAAAGTTAATAAATATGGCTATTCTATTAATGGATTAGATATTATCTTCAAATCCATTTAATTAACTTTAAGTGCAAATCAAAGTTTCTACACTTTTTGGCAAAAGACAAGATTGATACTAAGAATTTTACCTCAAATGCTAAAAGTTGATTCAGAAGTAAATGTTATAATAATACTTAAAAGAGCGTGTGCCATTAAAATATTAAATAAAACTAAGAAAATAGATTGCAATTCTCTTTCTACCAAGAAAGAACATCCAATTTTGTGTGTTGATTTGGTTAAGTCTAGCCTATTTCAAATACAAATTTAATTTAAGAATTGTTTTTTTAATTGGCATTATGTGAACTTTTATAATAGTCAAATTCCAAATCATTAAAAAAAAAAAACTCTCATAATACTTTAATTCCTAACATAATAATATAGACTCCGAAAAAAAAAAAAAAAAATCTATATTTTAAGATGCAAGAATATCTCTTTTAGTTTGAAAAAAAGATAAAGTTTTCCTCTAAAATGATATGTGATAGTTTATAAAATCATTAATTCTTGGTATATTAAATGAATATAGTTTAGTTTCAAATCAGTTTAGAGCAATTTTATTTTAACCTACTATGTAGCGATTCATAAGATCATTTATATGTATTATTCAAAGGACATAGTTTACCTTCGAACCAATATGTAATAATCTTTCTCCAACCCATTATATGACAAGTGGCAACTCACAAGACTATCTATATATACTTTTGGTCACATGACTCATTTAATGAGTCACATGAATTGTTTAAATAATACACATAAATGGTCTTATAAATTACCACGTTATGAGTTGAATAAATCTCTATCCTTAATTAAACAAATCACATGACTTATTTAATGAGTTATGTAACTTGTTTAAATTGAAAAAATATTCTTCCAAACTAATTTGTAGGTAAATTTTGTCCATGTTAAATCACATGATCCACTAAATCATTAAAATATTAAGCCACATAATTTCTAATTAGGTTATATGACTAAAAAATATACGTAGATATTTTCCCACAAAAATATATTTTAACATATATCTTTGTCCTTTGAAAAGTGTTATATGTGGCTATTTTCTCACAAAAGTATATTTTAGTAGATAATTTTGTTAGTGTAGCCAACTAATATATATTTTTAGAAACGTCAAGAGTCTCGTAACTTAATGATATTGTTTGATCTTCTTTATCAAAACAAGATGAATCTCCACTCTTCACTTATTGTAATAATTGAATTATAAAAAATAAAATAAAAACATAAAAAAAGGGGAAAATTACACTTTACCACCCTCAACTATCACCACTTTTTCAATCCTCCTTCCAAACTTCCAAGATGCATGATTTACCCCCCCAGTTGCATCCAATTGCACAGCCGTTACCCCCTATGCCCAAAATCGTGCTAGAATTGACGGAATTGTGCAGCACGTGACACGTACATGATGTCGGACCCACCAGACCTGCTAGCACCCATTTATTTTTTTGAAAACCCCGAAATACCCTTACTTTTTTTTTTTTTTTTTTTTTGCTAAACCGGATGTATTATTACGACGAACAAGCAATCAAATCTCTAATCCAAGCCTCATGCACAGAGGGAGGGAGGTTTGAGCTATTACAAAAAAAGCAAGAGGGTAGAGAAGATGTAAACTTGGCAAGGGAATGAGCCATGCCATTAGCATCTCTCCGAACCCAACAAAATGAACAAGTAGGAAATTCTAAAGCAAGAACCTTAATAATATTGACTAAAGAAAGGATTCTCCCGCAGGTACAAGGATAGTGGTCATACCTCTTGGTCCACCCACTAACATGCCCAGTGCTTCTAACAATAACGGCAAGGGTGGCCAACCCATCTAAGAGCAGCATCAATGCTTCAACATGAGGAGGGGGAATGGACCACCAAGTTGCTCACAACTCCGGTATCATCAACAAGCAGTGGGTTTAGGATATGCCAATGCTCCAACACTCTCACTTCCAAGTTCTTCACAATAGCCAAATGGTTTATCTTTAAATCATTATGCACCACCTGGTTCCTCACAATCCAAATGTTCTCAAGGGTAAGCGCAAATTGGATAGAGTTTTGAGCTCGGATTGTCTTGAGGTTTATCCTTAAATCAGTACAAATGGGTGGGTTAATAACCAAATCAAGAAGCTCTAGACCCGTGGATGCTGTGAAGGAATCTGGATGCACACCCCAATTTAGCCCGAACCAAATTGGCTAGATCACTTGACATTTAAGGAAGAGATGCGAGTAGCTTTCCTCTTCAAATTTACATAAAGGACATAACGAATCGCCATTCCTAGTTCGTAGGGCCAGATTAAGCTTTGTGGGGATAGTATTGGATCCTAAACGCCACAAAAACACTTTGAGTCTCTCATGCATCTTTAAATTCCATAACTGTTGCCAAATGGTATTCAAATGAGTTACTGTGTTACCTGATGCCAAGCAGGAAGAGATTGCAAATTTAACTGAGAAGCAACCACTAGGATTGAAGGTCCAGATGAGTCTATCTTGTGGAGCATCAATAGGAATAGGAATTTTAAGGAAAGCGGCAAGAGAGTGGGAGTCAACTAACTCTTGAAGAACATTTGTCTTCCAAATTTTGTTACTGGAGTCCAAAAGATTGGACACACGCAGGGGTGGCTGTGGGGTATTAGCATGAAGAGGAATTGGGGTAAAGCCTTCAAGCCATGGGACCCAAGGGTCCTTCCACATGTCAATTGAGTCACCGTTACCCATAATGAAGCAAGCTCCCATCTTGATAACCGAACACATTTTTTCAATAGCTCTTCATAAGTGTGAAGCATTTTTGTGAGGCTCCGAATCCATCCAATCCTCATTTACTTTGTATTTACTGCGCAAAGCTCTAATACAAATACTATCCCTACCAGAAGCAACCCACCAAGTTAGTTTTGCCAACAATGCTTGATTGAATAGTTTGGACTCTTTAAAGCCCAATCCCCCTTTTTCTTTAGAGCGACATAAGGATTCCCAAGATTTCCACACCAAATATTTGCCTTTATCTCTCTTAGGGTTCCACCAGAATCTTCGAATTGTAGAATCCATTTTGTTGCACACTATTACAGGGACATCTTCAGTGGAGATGGAGTAAGTAGGTAAAGCAAGGGCAACCGATTTAATCAAGGTTCTCCTCCCTACCCTGGAGAGTGCCTTGCATCTCCATCCCATAAGCTTGGATTCAATTCTGTCAATTAAGTATTTGTGGTCCCTAGTTTTGCTTCTTGAAGAGAAAAAAGGAGTGCCCAAATAAAATGCATCAAAAGGCAGTTTCTTCATTTGCATCTCTCATTTGCTCCATCTTTTAGTATCATTAGTTACCAACTTAGAGAAAATAACTCCAGATTTATCTCTATTAATATTTTGGCCAGACCACAAGCAATAAGTCTCAATGCACTCATTCAGGATGGCCACTTCTCTTCTATTAGCTCTTGCAAAAAGCATAAGATCATCCACAAACATTACATGAGTGATTGTAGGCCCCGAAACATTCATTCTAACACCTGATATGTTGCCCAAGCTAAATTGTTGGTCAATGAGCCAAGAAAGCACATCTTGACAGAGAATAAAAAGATAAGGTGAGAGAGGATCACCTTGGCGGAGTCCTCTTGAAGGTTTAAATGACTCTGTTCTTCCACCATTGACCAGTATTGAAGATGACACTATTGAAACACATTGGAAGATCCAATTAACAAAAGTAGGAGTAGAGCCAAGATGAGACAGCACCATCATTAGGAATCCCTAATTGATCTGATCATAGGCTTTTTGAAGATCAACCTTTATGGAAACAAATCCACCCTTCACCTTTCTAGTTTTGAAGCTATGCATAAGCTCCTTAACAATAACTTGATTCTCCCTAATCCATCTCCCAAGCACAAAAGCCGACTGACAAGGAGAAATGATGCTATCTAGAATCGGTCTCAGTTTGTTAACCAGAATTTTTGTGATAGCCTTATACACTACATTGCACAAGCTGATTGGCCTGTAGTGGTTAACTAAAGTAGGGTTTTGGATCTTAGGAATCAACACAATTAATGTACTATTGAGCTCTTTAAACATGGTCCTTTCCACAAAAAAATTCTGAACAGCATTGATAACATTCATACTCACAATGGGCTAGAATTTCTTATAAAATAACGAAGGAAAACCATTTGGGCCTGGGGCTTTGAGATCTTGCATATCAAATATGACCTTTTTAATTTCCTCAGCAATAGGGATTTTGCATATATCAGCATTCACTTCAGGGGATATCACAGGGAGTGATGATGTCTGAAATTTGCATCTCCATGGAAATGACCGGAGTCTTGCACCTTCATATCAACAGTTGCACAGCCAGCCGAGCTTCTTCGTTTTGGAAGGTCGTCGAACCGCGGGCTCCTAAGCCAGGACTGCTGTCAGGCGATCTGAGGATTGGAAGGCCTGCAAGAGACAAGAGAGTGATCGGAGGGGGCACCGGTTTGGGGCCGGCCTAGGAGGCTCCGATGCTTTTGTTAGTCGGAGTTTATCAGAAAAACCTTGAGATAGTAATTCTGTAATTCAAGTGTACTGTTCATGCCTGAGAATAGGAGAGAGAAGAGTTTCTTATACCTTCTGGTCTGACCAAGTGGCCTTCTAGGCTCCGTCGGATTTGAAGACACGTGGTGAGCTGGTGACCCTCCGTCTGGGAGGCCGTTACCCTTTCTGAAGCGTAGTGCTGAGTGGTGTCATAGGGCATCAACCCCCTAAGTTCGCGTTGGGGAACATCTGTGCATGACATGCGACCAGCTGGAGGAGTTGTCTCGGTGGATTCTCGAAGAAGATAAGTGATGAGTCATAACCAGATGACTGAAGGGTTGTTCATGGATAGAAGGGCGTCAGTCGTTCTGGGGGACGCGAAGGCCTTCCTCCTGACGTTGAAGGCCGTCACTCTTTTCTTGGGGGAGTCAGAGAAATATCCCCTTCAGTTGCCCCCCTATTTCGAGGTCGTGTGTCTTGACGACCTTCGGAATACAAAAGGTCCGGGTCTTGGAGGTAAATTTCACCTGCTTCCCTCGTTGAGCTCCGTGGCCATAATTGGATGGGACGGTTTCGATTTCGTAGAGACACGTGTTGGCCCGGGGATGGGCGCAGATTTTAAAGCCTCAACCGTCTCTCTTAATGCCCCAGGCGCCTCATTTATTCTCACCAACTTCTGTCTTTTTCAAAAAATTCTCAGTCCCTTTTGTTTTTCCCTTTTCAACTTTCACGGAGTCTCGCTCGTTCAGAGGGATTTTTGCTCCGGCGATTCTCGTGCTCCTTGGTGGTTCTTTTTCCGGTGACAGCTTTTCCACTGGTAAGCCGCTTTTCCCTTCTTCTTGTTTCGTTTTCTAGTGTCTTAGATGTTCTTTGGGTAGTCGAGGAGTAAAAAGGTCCGACCTTTACCCTATTTTCCTTTACTTCGGTAGGTTTTTGCGGCGTGGGTGAGTGCGGCATTGCCTCTAGGGACTTCGTCTCGAGTTTTTATGGCTCCAAATGTGGATGACTCTTTGGAGTCACCATCTTCTGGTGAGAGATATTCACCCGTACCATTATCCGGATCTGAGGATTTCGGAAGCCGGGGACGGTCCTCTGAGACCACGGAGTCGTCCACATCAGACTCCTTACCCTAGGAGGTTAATTTAACCATTCCAGGTCGGGACTTAAACAAGCCCTTCATTGCTGAGGAGGTACCTTCTAAACTTGTTGAGAAGGACATTGGGAGACTGAGGAGTCGTTTCCAAATTCCTAAAAACATAGTGATTAGGCTTCCTGAAAATGGGGAGTGGGCCTGCACGTCTAATGGGGAAGACGTTGCCTTGTATGAAGATAGTTTGGTTGTCGGCCTAAGATTGCCTTTTAGGCCTTTTGAAAGGGGGCTCCTTCACCGTTTCGGTCTAGCTCCCAGTCAAGTGATCCCAAATGCTTGGCGGTTAGTGGTAGGCCTTCAAGTGCTTTGGAGGATGGCTCATGAAGGGGAGCATGACTTGACCATTGAGGAATTTCTTTTTCTTTACAAGCTAACCTACATGCCATCCACACTAGGAATTTGGGCCTTTACCTGTCATAAAGGATCTCCGAGGCCTTCCAGGTATTTACCTTGTCTTCTCTTTTTGCAGCTTTTCGACGGCCTTCTTTATCCCAACATTTAAAGGAAAACCTTTCCGTAGTTGTGGACTTTCAGAGGGAGAAGGCAGTGCGGTTGGCCGACCTTCTATCGCCGTTCACATTGGCACAGTGGTCCTTGGGTCCCGAGCCCAGTGAGGAAGTGAAGAAGGCAATAAAGTCTTATAATTTAAGTAAGTAATCTCTCTTCTTGAAGCTGGGATTTCAATATCTTTTTTATTATCTCCTCTTGACGCCCTTCCTTGTTACAGGGATGACAACCAGGGCTGAACGCAAGCGCCTAATGGAAGCCGCTCAGAATTTGGACGACCTTCCTGATGTGAGCGCGCTTTTTCCAAAGAAGGCCAAGTCGAGAAGGAAGGTCATCATGGAGAAGGGGGCCAGTTCTAAGAAAGGTGGCACCCATGATAAACCCCTTCCTGCGGCCAAAACGAAGATGCCCGAGAAAATTCACGTGTATCACGGGATTCCCCCTTCCCCTATTGCTGCATCGAAAGGGAAGGGGGTGGCTTCTGACGACATTCAACCCACTATCTATAACAGCACGTCTAGGGCGATGGACAAAGTGAACAAGATGTATGAGAAGGTTGATCTGGAGGTGTATGATCACATTGAGGACATGGACCTTCTCCGCATATCGATTCAAGATTCGTTGAAGGTCGACTTCTCTCTCTCTCTTAAGGACGGTATCTCATATATGTACATATACATTTTACCTTATTCGTTGAAGTTTTTCTTTTATTCCTCAGGCTGCGGGTCAGATGTTCATTTTGGGGAACAGGCTTCGTTCCTCAGCTCGTGACCTGGCGAAGCTCAAGGCGGAGCTTGAGGAAGCCAAAGTTCAGACCCTTGCTCATCAGGAGGCTGCGGAGGTTCTTAATGCTGAGAGGGGGGCTTTGAAAAGCCAAGTGAAGAAACTGGAAGCCGACCTGAAAAAGAAGGAAGCCCGTCTAGCTGGCCTGGGGAAGGAGCGTGATGATTTGTTGAAGAAGGCTGAGACTCTCCAAGAAGAGGTCGTACATGCAAGGGAGACGGCCATCACTGACTTCAAGGCTTCCGAGGATTTCAATGATGCCACTCGCCGCTACTATGTGGCGGGCTTTGAGCACTTCAGGAAGAGGGCGGCCCAGGCCTTTGGGGAGGTTGTCAATTGGCAGATGGTAAAAATCTTTGATGATGATGAGACCACCGCGATGGAGGAAGACAGTGGGGAAGAGGAGGAAGGGGATGATGTTCAATCCAGGGAACGTGCGGTTGTCCCAACTGATGTCCCATCTACTCCTCCTAATGGTGATGAAGGTAACAACCCTGTTGCTGGTCCTGAAGGCGGCCAGGCTATTCAAGTGGGCGACCTGGTTATCCCTGTGGACGATCAGACTGCTCTTCCTCCAACTGGTGGCGAGATGCCATAGTTTTAATCCTTGTGACTTTGGTCTAGACATTTTGTGTTTGTTGTTTCTTTTTCTTTTGTCAACAATGTAGCCTTAACAAGGTCATGTTTACTCCCTCTGGAAGGGGTGTGACCTATATTTAGAACAATCTCGTAGTTAGGGCCATGTTTACTCCTTATGGAAGGGGTGTGACCCATACTTAAACGATTTCGTAGCTGGGGTCATGTTTATCCCTTATGGAAGGGGTGTGACCCATACTTTTGTGAACAATGTCTTGACTGGGATCATGTGATGTTTATATGCCAGTTGTCTTTTGCTATCCCTTCTAGAATTGCTATTTTGTTTCTTCTCATCTGTGTTAAGCAAAAAGTGGATTTCTCATACTGTGGTGTTTACTGTGTTGTTGACGGCCGTCTGCCGATGAATCCCACAATTAACCATAATATGTAGCGGAATGTCCTTGACGGTCTTCTTTTATACGTATATTCCATAAGTGTTTAATTTTGATAACAGATAAGGGAGGAACACACTAGATAGACAAAGAAGGAACGTCCTTGACGGGCTTCTTCTCTAAATGCACCCCTTGGGTGTCTTGCCTAATAATAGGTAGAGAAGGGACACTCTTGACAGTCTTCTTCTCTAAATGCACCCCTTGGGTATCTTACTTGATAATAGGTAGAGAAGGGACACTCTTGACGGTCTTCTTCTCTAGATGCACCCCTTGGGTGTCTCACTTGATAATAGGTAGAGAAGGGACACTCTTGACGGTCTTCTTCTCTGGATGCACCCCTTGGGTGTCTCACTTGATAATAGGTAGAGAAGGGACATTCTTGACGGTCTTCTTCTCTGGATGCACCCCTTGGGTGTCTCACTTGATAATAGGTAGAGAAGGGACATTCTTGACGGTCTTCTTCTCTGGATGCACCCCTTGGGTGTCTCACTTGATAATAGGTAGAGAAAGGACACTCTTGACGGTCTTCTTCTCTAAATGCACCCCTTGGGTGTCTAACGTCGGTTGATGAGTAGGGGAGCAATTTTCTGGTTGGGCTTCCATGGTACATGCACCTCATGGGTGTCTAACTTGTGCACCTCGAAGGTGTCTAATATTTGCACCTTGAAGGTGTCTGACTTGCACCTCGTGGGTGTCTAACATTCGCACCTCGTGGGTGTCTGAACATTTGCACCTCATGGGTGTCTAACATTTGCACCTTGAAGGTGTCTGACTTGCACCTCGTGGGTGTCTAACATTTGCACCTCGTGGGTGTCTGACTTGCACCTCGTGGGTGTCTAACTTTCGCACCTCGTGGGTGTCTAACATTTGCACCTCGTGGGTGTCTAACATTTGCACCTCGTGGGTGTCTGACTTGCACCTCGTGGGTGTCTAACTTGTGCACCTCGAAGGTGTCTAACATTTGCACCTTGAAGGTGTTGACTTGCACCTCGTGGGGTCTAACATTTGTCTGACTTGCACGTGGGTGTCTCGTGGGTGTCTGACTTGCACCTCGTGTCTAACATTTGGTGTCTACTTGCACGTGGGTTCTAACTTTTGCACGTGGGTGTCTCATTTGCACCTCATGGGTGTCTAACACCTCGTGGGTGTCTGACTTGCACCGTGGGTGTCACTTGTGCCCCTCGAAGGTGTCTAACATTTGCACCTCGTGGGTGTCTAACTTGTGCACCTCGAAGGTGTCTAACATTTGCACCTTGAAGGTGTCTGACTTGCACCTCGTGGGTGTCTAACATTTGTAGAAGAGCGATCTTCTTGACGGTCTTCCACTATGAATTCACCTCGTGGGTGTTTAATTTTGTTTAAATGACGCCTGTCGAGATGATAATTGATAATATTTGGACGATGGCAAGCATATTTAGACAATTATGATGTGAAAGAGATCTTCTATTAATAGATAAAAGACATTGTTTGGGTATACAAATTTCTTTACCATAAAAGATAACTGATATGCATACCTCACGGGTAATATTTCTTGAGATGCTCAGCGTTCCATGGATGAGGCAGCTTTTTTTCCTGACGGTCTTCCAGATGATAGGTGCCCCTTCGGTAGTATTGGATGATCTTGTAGGGACCTTCCCAATTGGGGCCTAGCTTTCCCTGTGACGGGTCCTTAGTTGCTTGGGTGACCTTCCTCAAGACCCAATCACCAACTTCAAAACGCCGGAGCTTTACTTTGGCGTTATAGTATCTGACCATTTTTCCTTGATAAAGTGCGATTCTTCGTGCTGCCCTTTCCCTTGTTCCATCCAAGAGATCAAGGTTCAAAAGAAGCTGCCCTTCATTTTCCCCTTCTTTGTGGAAGGTCGTCCTTAGGGTGGTTAGTCCAATTTCAACGGGAATAACAGCCTCCATGCCGAAGGTGAGCTTGAAGGGAGTTTCCTTTGTTGGGGTTCTGACGGTGGTTCGGTATGCCCATAACATGCTTGGAAGCTCTACCACCCACATACTCTTTGTCCCCTCAAGCCGGGTCTTAATCTGTTTGGAGTAAGGTCCGGTTTGTAACTTCGACTTGGCCGTTTGCTTGTGGATGTCTGGGGGAGGAATAGTGGTTTTTTATGTTCAGTTGAGCACACAATTCCCTGAAGGGTCCACTATCAAATTGCTTTCCATTGTCGGAAATCAGGACTCGTGGGATCCCAAATCGACAGATGACGGTCTTCCAGACGAAACCTTTGACATTCTTCTCTAAGATGGTTGCTAAGGGTTCTACCTCCACCCATTTAGTAAAGTAGTCAATCGCGACTACCAAGAATTTTGCTTGTTTTGTCCCGACCGGAAACGGACCCATAATATCTAGTCCCCATTGTGCGAAGGGCCAAGGTAAGGTTATGGGTGTGATTTCCTCCAGCGGTACTCTGGGGACGTTAGCAAAGCGTTGGCACTTGTCGCAAGCTTTCACATATTGGGTGGCATCATGTAGAAGGGACGGCCAGTAATAGCCTGCTCTTGTGAGCTTGTGTGCCAAAGATCTTGCCCCTGAATGATTTCCACAAACCCCTTCATGGACCTCCCTGATGACGTAATTCGCTTCTTCTGGCGACAAACATCTAAGGTGGGGTCGGGAAAAACCCATCTTGTAAAGGATGCCCCCCAGCAATTGGAAGCGAGAAGCTCGTATTTGGAGCTTGTGTGCTTCTGTCTTATCTGCAGGAAGTGTCCCTTCTTTGAGATAGCGGATTATGGGTAACATCCACGTCGTGTTGATTGTGATGGAATTGACTATTGCTTCTTCTGTGGAAGGTCTTCCTTGGATTTCGATGAAGCCATCTATTTCTACCCCTGATGACGCCAACCTGGCTAGACGGTCGGCAGCTTCATTTTCTTCCCTTGGAATTTGAAGCAATTCTACTTTCCTGAAATGCGTTAGTAAGTTCTTGACGACCGTCAAATATTTCTTCATTCTATCCTCCTTAGCTTCATACTCACCTTTGACTTGCCCTACGATTAACTGAGAATCGCTTTTGATGGTCATGATCTTGATTCCCATACTCTCGGATAATTTTAGTCTGGTTAGAAGGGCTTCATACTCCGCCTCGTTGTTTGTGGCACGGAAGCGTAGCTGAAGTGCATACTTGAATTTATCCTTCTCAAGGGAGATAAGGACTACTCCAGCCCCACTCATTTCCTTAGTAGATGATCCGTCTATATTTACCGTCTAGGCCTCACCTTCTTCTGGTTCCCCTTCATCTTTCCATGGTTGAGTGAATTCCGCAATGAAATCGGCCAAGGCTTGGGCCTTTATCGCAGTGCGTGGGCGGTAGTCGATATGAAATTCACTCATTTCTATGGACCACTGTACCAGTCTTCCAGCCGCATCTAGCTTATTCATGGCCTTCCTGAGGGGATAGTCAGTTAGAACTATTATCGGATGGGATTGGAAGTATGGTCTAAGCTTTCTTGACGAAATCAGCAAGGCAAAGGCTAATTTTTCCATGTTAGAATATCTTTCTTCGGCTCTCCTCAAGGCCCTACTGGTGTAGTAGACAGGCTTTTGAATGCGCTCTTCCTCGCGGATTAGCGCAGAACTGACTGCGGAAGCCGATACAGCTAAGTACAAATATAGTTCCTCACCCGTCTAGGAAGGGCTGAGTAACGGTGGGGAGGATAAGTAGACCTTCAATTCTTCAAACGCCTTCTGGCATTCTTCTGTCCACTGGAAGGCCTTCCTGAGGGTTCTAAAGAAGGGGAGGCATTTGTCCGTAGATCTTGAAACGAACCTATTCAGGGCGGCTGCCTTCTCTGTCAAGCTTTGAACCTCTTTGACGGTCTTCGG
This sequence comes from Fagus sylvatica, assembly GCA_907173295.1. Classification (NCBI taxonomy): domain Eukaryota; kingdom Viridiplantae; phylum Streptophyta; class Magnoliopsida; order Fagales; family Fagaceae; genus Fagus; species Fagus sylvatica. The sequence continues at coordinate 19,389,272 of OU015767.1, forward strand.
AGGACTCATTTCTAGGATGGCCTTAATCTTATCTGGGTTGGCTTCTATCCCGTGCTGCGACACCATAAAACCGAGAAACTTGCCGGAGGAGACTCCGAAGACACACTTTGCAGGGTTCAGCTTCATGTTGTACCTTCTTAGTGCCTGGAAGGTTTCTTTTAAATCAGCGAGATGGTCTTCATCCTTTTTGCTCTTCACCAGCATGTCATCTACGTATACTTCCACGTTTCTCCCTATTTGATCATGGAACATCTTGTTCACCAATCTCTGGTTGGTGGCCCCAGTATTTTTTAGGCCGAAGGGCTTTACCTTGTAGCAGAAAAGGCCTCTGCTTGTGATGAAGGCTGTCTTCTCTTGGTCCCCTTCTGTCATCTGAATCTGGTTGTAGCCAGAGAAGGCATCCATGAAGCTGAGTAACTTGTGTCCAGCCGTGGAATCCACTAGTTGGTCTATTCGTGGAAGGGGATAGCTGTCCTTGGGACATGCTTTGTTTAAATCTGTGAAATCGACACACATTCGCCATTTCCCCGTGGAGTTTTTGACCATTACCACATTGGCGAGCCATTCTGGGTAATAAACCTCCCTTATGAAGCCTGCCTTCAACAATTTGTCAACCTCTTCCATCACAGCAGTGTTTCTTTCCGGGGCGAAGACTCGTCTCTTCTGTTTGACGGGGGCTATGGAAGGGTTGACATTTAGCTTGTGGGTTATTACGTTGGTGCTGATGCTTGGCATGTCATCATGGCTCCACGCAAAGACATCGGCATTTTTCCTCAAGAAACTTACTATCAAATCCCGTATCTCTTTTGTCATAGAAGTTCCTATCCTTGTCGTCTTTTTTTTCGTTGCCTTCTATCAATACGATCTCTTCTAATTCTTCGGTTGGTTCGGCAATATTTTGCCGTTCTTCCACGATCAGCGTTTGGTGGACCTGCTCTGTGCTTACAGAGGTTAAGTAACATTCTCTGGCCATTGCTTAATCTCCCTTAATCTCCCTTCATCTCCCCTATCCCATTTTCTGTTGGAAAACGAACTAGGAGATGGTATGTTGAAGTGACAGCTCGAAGGCGGTTCAGAGTAGGGCGTCCGATTATCACATTGTAGGCAGAAGGGCAATCTACTACTAAAAAATTGACCTTCTTGGTAGCTTGTTTCGGATAGGTACCTGCAGTGATCTGAAGGGAAGTCACTCCAAGTGGGTAGATACTGGTGCCTGCAAAACCGACTAGCGGAGTTTCGATGGGTCGTAGCTGATCTTGGCCAATTTTCATTTGCTGGAAAGCCGTCAAGTATAGGATGTCTTGTAGAATAGCCGACAATCTCTAATGTGACGACTAATGCATCATCGTGAGGGTGGAAGACTTTACGGGCATCTTCTTCTATAAATGTAATGGGAAGGTCTTCCAACCTTGGTTTCTTGTCGGCTTTAATTTGTGTGTATGCAAAAGAGTTATAATTCTCACGTGGAAAATGTAGCTTTAAATTGTGTTGTAAAACAACACTGCCAACTTTAGCTCAAGGACATTAAGCTGGTCTTATAGACCTTCCAAATGTAGACATAGACATTTCAAGATTTCTCATCCTCAAAGGTTAAAGTAACACACATATGTATATATATAGAAATATTCATGTGATTTCTATATTTTATTTGAGGTCGGGTATTTCCCTTTTAGATTATTTGTTAGTGTATAACAAACATATTAAAAACAGCCTCAATTAATTTATTGTTTATCATCTTTCTAATGAAAATAGAATACGTAAAAGAGGAGTAGGGTGAAAGAGACATAGCTTCGAGGCGGGGCTAGAAGCCCTGAAAATTGTTGAAGGTCTTCGCTTTACTAAGGAAATTGGAAGACCGTTGTTGGAAGGATCATGTCTTCGGCTGTCACTTTCCTGTAGAAGTTGGAAGACCGTCCCTGCAAGGGCCATGTATCTATCTTCTTTGTCCTTCTAGGTGGGGCTGGAAGGTCGTCATAATTTTTTACAATCCATGCTCACTGTTGATGTCACACGGATGACGTCGCCATTTGGGCTGATAAGGACGCTGATGTGGCATCATGGGGGCATGATACGTGGCACATGGCATGTGCCTGCAGCATGTTGGCGTGCGCTTGACGGGTGTCAGCACATGCAGGCACGTGGCGAGCACATGAAGACATGTGAAATGGAAGGTCGTCACTCCGCCGGCGCGTGGAAGCGCGTGACAACTCCAGTTTAGAAGATTCCGACTAGGCTTTGTAGATCGGGCAACGTTTTGTCCAATGGTAGAGCCCGTTGCTTGATCGGGTGACTGGAAAGGCGTCTTTGAGACTCTAATGGCTTCGGTTGCGCGTGGATAGGAAGGTCTTCACTCCGGCGGCGCGTGGAAAGGAAGGTCTTCTTTCCGACGGCGCGTGGAAGAGCGTGAAAGCTTTGATGATGAAGATTTCGCTGGGGACTGATAGATCGGGCGATGTTCTACACCGTAGTGGTGTTCGTTTCCTGTCTTTGAAGGCTAAGAAAGAAGTTTGGCAAGCTGTGCAATTTATAAGAGGAAAAGTCGTAATTCCCACAAACGGCGCCAACTGATGATGTCTGAAATGTGCATCTCCATGGAAATGACCGAAGTCTTGCACCTTCATATCAACAGTTGCACAGCTAGCCGAGCTTCTTCGTTTCGGAAGGTCGTCGAACCGCGGGCGCCTGAGCCAGGACTGCTGTCAGGCGATCTGAGGATTGGAAGGCCTGCAAGAGACAAGAGAGTGATCGGAGGGGGCACCGGTTTGGGGTCGGCCTAGGAGGCTCCGATGCTTTTGTTAGTCGGAGTTTATCAGAAAAACCTTGAGATAGTAATTCTGTAATTCAAGTGTACTGTTCATGCCTGAGAATAGGAGAGAGAAGAGTTTCTTATACCTTATGGTCTGACCACGTGGCCTTCTAGGCTCCGTCGGATCTGAAGACACGTGGTGAGCTGGTGACCCTCCGTCTGGGAGGCCGTTACCCTTTCTGAAGCGTAGTGCTGAGTGGTGTCATGGGGCATCAACCCCCTAAGTTCGCGTTGGGGAACATCTGTGCATGACATGCGACCAGCTGGAGGAGTTGTCTCGGTGGATTCTCGAAGAAGATAAGTGATGAGTCATAACCAGATGACTGAAGGGTTGTTCATGGATAGAAGGGCGTCAGTCGTTCTGGGGGACGCAAAGGCCTTCCTCCTGACGTTGAAGGCCGTCACTCTTTTCTTGGGGGAGTCAGAGAAATATCCCCTTCAGGGAGCATGAGGTTACCAAGATCAGGGGGGCATGAGATTTCTTCTTCAGTGAAAAGGGATTTAAATTTATCCCTTATATGATGACCAATATCCTTTTTATCCAGAATCCAACCACCAGAATCATCTCTGATTGTGTCAATAGAATTGTGCCTTCTTCATATAATGGTGGAAAGATGGAAGAACTTAGGGTTCCTATCACCATCACGAAACCAAATTTCTCGGGATTTTTGCTTCCAAACAGTATCATTCCTGGTGAGCCACTCATCTAATTCACCCTGTAGTTTTGCTTCCTTCTTAGCATTACTAACAGACATTTCTTGGCCTTGGATCTCCACAATTTTCTCAGTGAGCTCAGTGATTCAAGTTTGGCAAAAGCCAAAAACGTTTCTGTTCCATTTTTTCAGAGCGGATTTTGTGGTATTTTGCTTCCTACAAAGCTTTACTCCAGGGCATCCAGTAAAAGATTTCTTCCAAGCCTTGCGAACTACTTCATTACAAGAAGGGTCCCTTAGCCAAGCCGCTTCGAAACAGAAAGGTCTAGGAGAGGAGGTATTAATGAAATAGATTCCAAGAGAAGGGGAAAATGATCAGACTTGATAGCCCCCAGATGATAGAGTTATGGCTTTAGGAAATAAAACCCGCCACTCAACACTGGCAATAATACCCCTATCCAACCTTTCTCTGATACAACCTTTGCCCCACCTCCTACTGCACCAGGTGAACTTGTTCCCAGTGTAACCAAGATCAACAACTCCTAAATCAAATAATAAGTCTTTGAGAAAGTTAGGCATAGAAGAGTTGCCAGCATTGCCACCCTCCTTCTCTGAATCTTCAAGAATGATATTAAAATCGCCCAAACAAACCCACGGGTCACTCAAGGATTCAAGCAGCGCATGAAGGTTTTCCCAAGCAATTCTCCTTTTTGATTTTTATGGAGGACCGTAAAAACCAACAAGATTCTAGACACTAACATTACTATGGATGGAGACAACAATCAACTGTGGATCAAATTCCAGAACTTCCACCTGGATATGCTGGGGCCAAAACAAAAAAATACCCCTCGATTTTCCAAAAGCTTCAACACAAATATAATTAGGAAAACCTAATAGAGAAGCTACTCTATTAATACGATGCTCCGATGCTTTAGTTTCAGACAGAAAAATAATATCTAGGTTGTGAACCCTTATTGATGCCCTGAGGGCTTTAACTGTCGAGGCATCACAAATATGTCGACAATTCCATCCAAATATTTTCATGGCACCGGAGGGGGCATGATAAGGCCCGCCTCCTTGGCCATAGAAAATTTTTGAATGGGAACAGGGGTAGCAGATACAGTAGAGATAGGAGCCACCATACTTGGACTTGATATAATGATAGGAGAAACCAAGTCAACACCGAGGTCCTCATAGCTGTGATGAATAAGGTTTAAAGATGAAGTCTTTGTTTTGGCTTTTTTTGGATCGCCAATATGGAGAGGGGGAAGGTGATTTTCTTTTAAGCAGAGGATTGGGGATTTGTGGAACAGGGGTAACAGGGTACGAGGAAGTCACTAGATGAAGGTGTTTATGGGTTATGGGTTTTGTGTGGATGGGCTCTATGGTAATACGTGAGGTAGGTAGATCAATAAGATGGGAATCAATGTGACTATTTGGGCTGGGCGAAGGGCTGGGTTTTTTATGGACTATAGGTTCAGAATGGGTGGGCTCAGTGTTAGAGCGTAAGGTGGGTATATCAATCAACTGGGTTTCAGTGAGGTTACTTGGGCCGAAATAAGTTAAGCAATTGAGGGGCTCAAAAAAATCAAAATCCGGTCCAAACTTAACTTTGATAACATCACTAACACTAAAACACTAAATACACTCAATCGCAACTGAAAACCCATTAAAACACATTAACTAACCAATCTTTCTCTTTCTCTTTCTTCTTTCCTTTTCTCCATCTTCACCCACGAAAAAATCTTCTTTCTCTAAACTCCATGACCAATGTCCCATGGCCTCATTGCCTAGACTGCAACAAAGCCAAATGACAACAGCCAAAAACAATGCCAACTGAAAGACCTGCTTTACCTTAAACCTTTTGGGCATCTATTTTGCGGCTAGTGGATTGGTAATTCATCTCACTCCGTACAACTTGTTCCAAACTGAACTAACTGTAGATGCCCACTTTTTTTCCAAAGTCCAAGACAACCCAAAGCAAAGTGTAATCTTTGCTCTTAAGCCCAAATATGGCCCAAATCCAATAAGTCTACTGCAAACCAAAACATCAAGCTTGGGCCTCTGGTAGCAGATCACTGAAGCCCAAATTAAGTTGCCCAGCCCACCGATTCAAAATTGGCCAACTTAGTCTGCTGTGTCGTGGGACTTGCCAGAATAGTTCAAATCAAAAGCCAAAATCATCACACGTATGATGCTCTTTTCCCTCCTTTTGACGTGGTGCTCAAGGCACTGATGGAGTGTTTTTCCAATGCAAAAAGCACAAGTCTCCATGTTATCATGATTACATAAGGCAGCTGGTTCTTCTCATTAACCATCAGATACGGTAGATATTTCACAAAAATGTCTGCTGCAACATAAGCTGAGATGAGTGAAGTGATGGAGAAGACAAAGCAAGTAACGTATCAATTAGATGCAACAACCAATAAAGTGCACTGTTCATTGTCTTCCCCAAGAGACCAGCAAAGTCCTCCATGGCTAAAGCTCCTTAATGCCTAGCTAGCCAAAGTTTTACACAGCAGATACAGCAGACTTGTTAGTAGATACAGCAAACTTGTCAACAGCAGAAATATTGGAAAAGATAACCCAAAATCAAAGATGATTTGAATCAGAAGATGAAATGCCATCATCATCACACAAGGCTACTGGTTTTCTTTATTAACTATCAGATATGGTAGATATTTCATAAAAATGTCTGCTGCAACATAAGCCATGATGGGAGAAGTGATGGAGAAGACAAAGCAAGAGCAGATGAAGCCAAGAGAGCTGTCATGGCCACCAAGGCTGCCACCACTCAAGATCAGCGACCACCGTAGCCCAGCACTCCAGTGGTCCTTGTTCATCTTCAACATAGAACTCAGGAAGATCGGTTTGGAGGTAGGGGAGTTAAATCTCATGAATTTGGCAGTCTATTATAAGACAACATTGCATCTGCTGGGGATAAATGCTATGGTAAGATTAAGCCAAATTAAGAAGAAACGTGTATGAATCAACTTAACCATTTTCGCTATCTTTATCAAGCATTAAATGTTCACCAACCCCAACACCTGAAAATGGGGGCTCTATGAAAAAGTCTGCCGTAGCCCAAAATCTAATCTGCAGAAGATAAGATATGATCTTCTTAAACAAGGTAAGATCAAGTCAAATCACATCTCTTTTATCTTTTGGATAAAGAGTGAAAACCATGATGAGAAAGATAATTCATGATATCTTCAGATATTGCTCTCCACTATAAAATGAGAGAAGAGATAAAGAGGAAAGGGTCAATCTGATTTTGGGGAGAGAAACTTGAACCAAGAATCAAAACCTCAATTATCCTCAAAATACTCTCTGTAGAAATACACAGACTGAAACACTTGTTTTCTGCCACAACTAAGATAGCCATACACTATCTACCATAATGCCAACACAAACTACGAACAATGATTCATACATGGTTCATGAGATTAACTCTCTTCCTGCTCACTGAACTCCTGAGTTCTTTGTTTTCTCTAAATTTCTCGCGAGTTCTTACTGTTGATTTACTTTGAGTAAAGTTTGCTATGTTGAGTCTAGTCTACGTAAGATTATTGTCTTCTGTAACCTTCTTTATAAGTATTTGGGTCTGGCAGATCAGCAATTATTCAAGAGGAGTGCACCATCAGCCATTAGGCAGCCCAATAAGCCCGGTGTAGAGTTTTGGGTTCAACATCCCCATCAAATAGATCCACCCCACATTCGACCACTCATGAAGCAACATGTGGTAAGCTTAGAAATTTTGAGCATCCACACTAACCAAATAAATAGTCACAAGGAAGAAAAAACACGAAAATTACTTATCAAGAACCTTTCAACAAAAACAAATTACAGTCTTTAACGTGCAGAAAATTAAGTCACACATGTGGGTTCATTTTAGTACTGGCAAATTTTGAAAGTAAAGCATGCAAATTAAAGAACGCATTCTTAAAGTCAACTACTAATGAAATAATAGATATGCACTATGGGTGGCATGATATCAAAAAGTAAATGTAAATAAATCAAAGTCACTTTGCAGCCAGAGAATTTTTACAAACCATCTACCAGTCACAGCATCAATCTCGCTCGGAATTGGTTGGAGCTCTGATGACCATTTCCTCTCTCTCTCTCTCTCTCTCTCTTGTGGGATTTTGGTTCACCGTCTATGGCAGAGGGGGGGTTAGATCTATGTGTGTTTATGGGTGGTTTGAATTTGTGCAAGAATAATTTCATTAGTAAACTTCTCTAGTGGGTAGGGGTGGGGTTTCTTTTTTAGTCAACTTCTCTAGTGGTTTCATACTGAATTTTTTTTTTTTTTTTGGGTAATATAGGAAGCCATTGTTCTACCTTCATGGGTTTTGGTTGTTTTAATCTGGGACATTCACTCATATGTATTCCTAAACACCAGGCCTTGGACATAAGGACATTCACCCTTGAGTTTGAATATGCATGCTTGAGTAATTGCTCTTGCACAAATTTTATCAGCATGAATTGGGCGATGAAAACTAGAGAGGGTTTTAGGAAAATAAAGCACTGATTTAAAAAAAAAAAAATTAATAATGGTTGATAGCTTGAAATCTTTGGCCATGGAGTTTTAGAGGAAGAAGAAGGAAAGTTTCGTGGGTGAAGATCGGGGAATAAGGAAAGAAGAAAGAGAAAGAAAGTGAATGAGGGCATTTTTGGGTTTTCAAAGGCAATTGTGGGTGATAGCTGTCCGGGTGGGCCTGTATGTCACGTGTTGGGCACGTGATTCACTTTTCCGTCGGTTCTAACGGCAATTTGGAAGGAGGGGGTAACGAGCGTGCAATTTAGTCCAATTTGGGGGTAAAGTGTTCAAATCGAAAGTTTGGAGGGAGGATTGAAAAATGGGTCATAATTGGGGGTGGTAAAGTGTAATTTTCCCTAAAAAATATTGTACAAGCAATGAGTTTTCGCACATAGCTCCTACCAAGCAGAAATGTTGGAATTCCATGCACTTTTGGAATAAAAATAAGTTGATATATTGATAGTTCGTTGACAAAGACACACTTTTAGCTGTCCCAAGCCTTTTCGAGGAGCTTCAACCTAAAGGTGTTGGATTTGGATTTGTAACTAGTATACAAACAAAGAAATTTAGCATGGAAGAAACCTAGTGTGTTTAGGCCCAATGGCATGGTGGCTTAAAGGCTTGGATCTCGGCTTGGCTAGGTTGGATCATGGCTCAGTGGCTTAGAGGCTTGAATCAGCTCAGTGACTCTATTTTATTTTATTTTATTATTTTTCTTTATGGAAACAAGTGAGGTAGAAACCTTTTGTTCAAGTTTTATGCCTTTAATGCCAAACTTTTTGTTCAGGATTTATGCCTTTCACACCATTGTGTTTACCACGTTCTTAAATTATTATTTATTATTTTTATTTTTTGGAGTGGCTTGCTTTCACTGTTACTGCAACCCACATAATTACTTTTTTTTTTTTCTCCTCTTTTTTGATTAATTAAATTAAATACACTAACCACTTAATCTATTATAATCATTTCAATTCATCTTATTGTGTTGTTGGCCATTGAAATATGATATAAAACTATAAAAGAGAAGATAGTAATAGTACTAAAGTACATGCTTGATAAAAATAATAATAGAGTAAAGCCTTTTCATATGAATAAAAAGTGAGACAAAAGCTAACAATACGTTTTTTTTTTTTAAGAAATTGAATGAATATTAAAATAACTAAAGCTAAATTAGTTATTTTACCTTGTTTAACATTCGCTATAAAATACAAGTTCATTAATATATATATATATATATATGGAAACACTGAAATGGTACATCAGTATCAATCAATATAACGGAAACTGATCTGAAATGGTACATCGGTATCAATCGATGCCGAAATATTTCGTTTTCCTAACCAAATCGAAATGACCTCCAATATAGTATTGATCACTTTGGTCATTCACTCTCACATCCGCCATCTCTCTCATTTTCACGGTCTTTTTCGAACACGGTCTCACTCTCATTATTTTGTAATGTTAATATGTTTAATTACATACTTACATGGTTACATTTTACTTAGTTTTGATTTTTTTTTTTTTTACAAAATATAAGATGTGTAAACTCATATATGTATTTTAAAATTTAATTGTTAACCCAATATTATTAGTTACAAATTGTTAATATTTATTTAATTATTTATATAATTTTAAAATTATTAATTAAATTATTTATGACATCACAGGTTCGACCACCGGTCCGACCCGTTTTCTCTCTTTAATCCCTACACTCTTTACATCTTATTATTGCTTACTTGTTACTCTACACGTATCACACCATTAATTCTACTGTGATGTTAGTGCTATAATTTTAACATGTTCATTTGTTAGAGTATTTAAAAAATAAAATAAAAGTTCAATAGTTAGACGAGATATGATTTTAACATGTTCATTTTTTTTTTTTTATATAAGGATTGTTGTAACTATCTTGATATGGTAATCAAGATTTTTTTTTTTTTTTTTTTTGAAAATCTAGGTTTTTCAGATTTGATTTGTTGGAACTTGGGGTATATACCCTCGCTTAAAATTCTATGGGACCAACTACTACTCGAAAAAAAAAAAAAATAAAATAAAATAAATAGAACAACAATAAAAATAGCCAAAACAATTACAACCGGTTATCAGTAACTCATTTCTTTAGCGAGTCCAATTAGATTCTATTCAATTAAATTTAAAAAAAAAAAAATCCCTAAATTTACTTACCTTGGAGCATTCACATTGGCTTAGCCAAAACCCAATTTCAATTAAAATATGCCTAATATATCCAAAAAAGACCCACATTGTATTGGATGGATTAGGCTTTATAGTTGAATACTTTTCAATCTTGTCCTTTTTTATTTACACTTTATTTATTTGGTAAAATGTCTCAATGAAAGAATTAGTAGATTATAAGTGTATTTTTTTGGTTTATGCAATTGATGTTGTAATAATTTGGTGTTGTTGATAATTGTTTATGTGTTGTGAGGTAAGATCTTATAGCTTTGGATACTCCTTATAAGTGCATTCTCATCTATTTATATATTATTTCTCTACTTTACCTCTTCAAAACCCACTTTTTTTACTTTACCTATCAACTTTTATAACATACCCCACATCTCACTCTTTATTTTACAGTACATCCAATTAAAATATTGTAAAATAATTTTATTTTTTCATTTTTTTTTTCCACAATCCCAACCACATCCACTTTGGCAACTCAAAACAATCACCAAACCCACCACAACACAAATCAACCACACCCACTCCGACAACTCAAATCAACCACCAAACTCACTGCAACATAAAATCAACCACACCCACTCCAACAACTCAAATCAACCACCAAATCCACCGCAACACAAATCAACCACACCCACGTTAGCAACACAAATCAACCACCAAACCCACATTGGCAACACAAACCCAAGAATTACAGGACCCGTACGAAATGGAAGAAGAGAAAGAGAGAGCCCAAAATCAACTGAAGACAGAAACACGACAACGGGAAGAAAACCCTCCCGCCCACGACGACGACCTAGACCCCTAAGATGACTCCAGCGTATAAGAGATGCGAGAGAAATCTCTGCTAAGGAGAGAGTGTCTAAGGGAGGAAAGAGAGAAGGAATAAAAAAATAATAGAATAACTTTACCTCTCATGAACAGTATTCAGTATTGTTACCGAGTACTGTAGCAATGATGTATTTTTTGAACAAATGTAAAGGACAAGATGGGAGGGGTTTTGTGTGTTTATTAGCTTTGGTAGTAGCTAATTTAACTAAAATGTGAATTTAGCTTCCCGCATGGGAATGCTCTAAATGGTTAATTGCAAAAGATAAAATAAAAAAGATGAATTGAAATTAAAAAAAAAATGATTCATGTGAAAGTGTCAGTAAGAGCATTCACATTAGTCTCACTATAAATTTAGCTAATTTGACACAAAAAACACCACCTCTTTTTATTTGAGCAAACATTAACTATATCAGCCTCTTTAATTTCTTCTTCATTTCATTAAAATATCATTATTTTCTCTCTCATCTCCAACCCATTTTTTTTTTCCTTTCTTCCCCCAACTTTCCTAATTCTCCTCTTCACAGAAACAAACCCGGTCCTCTTCCATTGACAACCCACAAACCCACATCCTCCATTGACAACCCATTCAACCCATTCAACCCATGGCAACCCACTTAACCCACGGCAACCCAGTGCCACTCACATCCACAAATCAACAAATATCAACCACAAAACAACAAAATCAACCAAAAATCAAACACAAATCAACCCAACACCCACGGATTCTCCACGACAACAGCACCACGCCTACGGCAACAACACCAACACAATAAAACCTAGACAAAACCCACCTCGAATCTGGTGCGAAGTTAGAGAGAGAGAGAGAGAGAGAGAGAGAGAGAGAGAGAGAGAGAGAGAGAGAGAGAGAGAGAGAGAGAGAGAGAGAGAGAGAGAGAGAGAGAAAATAATATAAAATCCCATCACTATAGAAGAGTCAAAAAATTTATAAGGTATGGTGAGGCTGATGCAGGTGGTTTTGGGCGGTTTATAGCCAAATTTTTGGTGAATATATGGTTTGGTTAGGCTAGTGGGAATGCTCTAAAGGTCACACATAGACCAAAAAGCAAAATGTAAATGAGAAGAGACATAAGTTGCACATAAACCAAAAAGAGTAAACAAAAATCAAAAGGCAAAAGACAAGCTAGAAAACAAGAGAAATGGAAGAAGAGGAAAGAACGGATACAGCAGAAGGAGAACAAAGAAATAGATGAAAAAGAACGAAACAGGAAACAGCAAAACGAGAAGACCGCAAAGAAGAAGAAGTCGCGAGAAGAAGAAGAGTGGGCAATGACTGATTTTTTAGAAGAAAAAGCAGCAAGGTTCGTTTTTTTCCTTCTTTATTTTTGAAAATTTTTTGTACTGGCCAATTATTTTTTCAGAGCTGATGAGATTTTTTGTTTTTTAAAAAAGATGAGACTTTGGTCAAGGAAGACACAAAAACAAGTAAAAAACGGTGAGTTTTGGAAATAGCTGAACCGGCTCATAACTGGTTCAATCAAAGCGGCTTATCCAATCTAACCACCGAGTTTCAGATTTTAGTCACTTTTTCAAAATTTCCGGTTTTTTTAAAGAAACCGGATCGGGTCAAGCACTAGTCCTTGATTCAATCGGTCGGACAGGCCGGTCCAATCCTGTTTTTAAAACCAAGACTAACCATACATTAACTAGGGTTACTAGATTTGCAATACAAGTAACTTGCTTAGTTTGCACACAAATTATTGAACTTGGTCCTTGACTAGGAATATATATCTTTAACATCCCCCCTTAAACCCAAGGTGCAACATGACGAAAACACTGAAGGTTTTTGGTATTCCACCTTCAAACTCATTATTATCGAGATATAGATGTGCAAGAGAGTTTATTCTGCTAAAACCATTCGGAATTAAACCATGAAAATTGTTATAAGAGAGAACAAGATTAACAACACTAGTGTTGGAGTTGAACAACCACTCCAGTATTGAAGATGAAGAAATGAGACCGTTATCAGAGAGAGCGAGAACATCAAGAGAAGTAGAAGAATTAATAACAGGAACAAGAAAACTGGTCGGAAGATTACAATAGTTCAAGTAAAGGGATTTCAAGTAATGCAACTTATTCACTACTTGGAGCCTATCATTAACTTTACTTAGGTTGACATTAGTCATGTCAACGTATCTTAAACAAGAAAGTTGAGGGAGCCACTCTAAGTTTTCAGGTTCATTAAAATCATTCCCGCTAAGATCAAGATACTCCAAGTTTGAAAGGTTCCAAAGCTGAAAAGTAATGTTTTTTGGGAAGTTAGAATAGCTAAGGTCAAGGTACCTTAATAAGATCAAGATACTACAAGTTCAAAAGGTTCCCAAGCTTTTCAAAGGAATGTTTCTTTCAAAATTAGAAAGGCTAAGGTCAAGGTCTCTTAATTTGGAGACAGAACCAATGAATTCTGGGATTTGGCTCTCATTAAAATCATTCCTGCCAAGATCAAGATATTGCAAGTGTTAGATATTATTATCTCACATTGGAAATAGTTGGAGTGAGTAATGGGCATATAAAGCCATGGACAATCCTCATCTCATAAGGCGTTTTTTGAGATTGAGTTAGGCCCATTAGACTTTAACATGGTATCAGAGCTAGGTTACCCACTTCAACTCCCAATAATACAACTCCCCTAAATGTTGTAGTACCTCCCCGTAATTCGGTATACTGTTGGTTAGACTTTCTTCTCTCAAGCCAATTATACAACTTCTCCTCTCAAATGTTGTAGGGCATATAAGGTCATGAACAATCCTCATCTTATAAGGCATCTTTTGAGATTAAATTAGACTCATTGGACTTTAACAGCAAGTTCGAAAGGTTCCCAAGCTGAAAAGGAATGTTTCTTCCGAAATTAGAATGGCTAAGGTAAAGGTATCTTAAATTGGAGAGAAAACCAATGAATTTTGGGATTTGGCTCTGATTAAAATCATTGTGACTCAAGTCTAGATAATTCAAATATTTCAAGTCAATCAAGGAAGGACTAAGTTTACCTCTAAGTGGCTTTCGAGTGAAGTATGAGACATAAAGATTGAGCAAAAATAACGTGGCTTGTTTGGTTGTTACAACGGACCCCACTCCATTTGCAATAATTTTTAGTACTCCAAGAATAGAGATGGCCGTAGTCATCAATAAGGTCTTCCTTAATCTTGAGAATTGCTTGCTTCCCGCTCTATGCATCCTTGATTAGCATCTCCCACTCCCCAATAATTTCCACCCATGATTATGATGAACATAGAAGACCAGAACAAACTAATCAAGAATGCGAGTAAGATCAGAGCATCAACGCATTAAATGTGCAATGTTACAAGTATGATTTCATTTGTTTAGCCTAGCCTTAATTATTTATACATGCGTTAAGTAGAGATTATGACCACTAAAAAGTAAAAATAAAGAAGATGGCAATTACTAGAAATTTCATTTAATAGATTTGACACCATATTTAATAAAAAGTGATGTATATATAAATTCAATAAGGATCGGGTGTAAAACCTCCTATTTACACCCACCAATAAGAACACGCCAAATCAGTTTTTCATTTAGATACACACTTCAAAATTAGCTCATCCACACACAACAATTATCTAAAAAAAATTATATTTACTTAAAAAAAAAAAAAAAAAAAAAAACCCAGATCTGATTAAGAAGAAGAGTAGCGAAGAAAGGGGAATTTTTTTCAATTGTGATATTCGGTCAATGCTGGGGGTGTTTATTGCCGAATGGAAAATTATATGTCATGGCCATGGAATTATATATAAAACTCAAGAAGGAATGAAATTGAAAGATGGTTTATGAAAAAAAATCGAACCAGTAAAGGAACACAACAAATGGTTTATGAAAGGTTGAACAAAGAGGGTCCTATGTCTGAGTGAGGAATTGATCATTATACTAGAACAAAGGACTTCACTAGGAAATGGAGATATCAATCTCAAACATTGAACAATATATTTAGCATCAAAATTTTTTAATTTTTTTTTTTTTTTTCGAATCATTGAGGATAGTATATCGTTATTCTTCTTCTTTTGTTTCTCTCTTTCTCAATCTCTCCCTCTAGGGTTTGTTCCAAATCTGTTTTATTTATTTATTTTATTTTTTATTATAGTAAATGTAATTTTTCATATAATTGTTGTGTGTGGATTATCTCATTTTGAGGTGTGAATCTAAAGGAAAAAAAACTAATGTGGCGTGTTATTATTGGTGGGTATAAAACTAGGATATTACATCTGATCCTTATTGAATGTATTCTCATATCATATACAACGTATTTATCTTTTGCAATTATTGGTCTGAACTCAGTGGACAACTATAAGGT
Source organism: Fagus sylvatica (assembly GCA_907173295.1). NCBI lineage: Eukaryota > Viridiplantae > Streptophyta > Magnoliopsida > Fagales > Fagaceae > Fagus > Fagus sylvatica. The sequence goes on from OU015767.1 coordinate 19,404,625, forward strand.
GTAGTGGTTAATTTCCTGTTTTAGTTTCTGTAAAGATGTGAGACAAAGCATGACATGCTTCAAAATTAAACTGAAAATAAAAGGTTATGGTTCGAAAAGAAAAATAATAATAATTTATTTTGTCTTAGTAGAAATCCCTAGTTTATTCTTAACCTATTTTGTCTGAGGGGAATCGAACCCATAACCTCATAGAGGGATGAGTTTGGGGGAGGGAGACATTAATGTGCCAAAAGCCCAATGGATAACAATAATTATTGTTAAAAATGTTATTAGTAAATTTTTTTGGAATGACGATGGTGATCATGGGATTCAAATCCCCCCTTTCCCAACTATCAAATTATCAAAGTCTCTTTTTTTTTTTTTAATATTTTTTTAAATTGCTTTAATTTATCAATTTGAAAGTGATCCCATGTCATACCCAAATTGCAAGTAGTTATTATTTGTGGAGAAATAGCTTTTTTTGTTTAGCTTTCAGCTTATTTTTGTTTGTGTACAACTTTTTAAAACCTCACTTCTTCTATGTACAAATATATTAATGCATTTTTAGCAACAAAAATCCAAATAAACTAGTAACTTATCTTGCTTATGTACAAATTTTTAAAGCCGTACCTTTTCTAGGTACAAATATACTTTAATTCACTTTAGAAAAATGCCAAAAAAAACCTGAGAAGCATCAAATAATGATCTAGTGCACCTGATAGATCATACTAGCAATTTTCAATAAGGTCTTCCTTAATCTTGAGAAGTGGTTCTCTCTTCCACTATATGCAGCCGAGGTTAGCCTCTCCCACCCCCCAATATGGTTTCATGCACAATAAAAGGAGAACAAAGAAAGTGAGAAAGTGAGTGAGTGAGGCTATTGAGTGGCTTAATGCATGGGTAAAAAATAGAGAGTTATTTCTTAAGAATATTAGTGATATAGTTATAGATTAGAGCTATAGTTTATTATGGTATTCCATCGTAGGTTCAACTACATCAAAGAAATGAGATTTTTTCAAAATCATGTTACTAGCAATGGTATTATTCTGAAGTAATTTTGTATTGCCTCCATTGTAATTTTGTATTCTCAAATGGGTGTAAAAGCAAAATACTAAATTAGTATTTGGAAATAAATATTTATTAACTCAAGAGACCAAATTTGTGTAATTTATTACTTAACAAAATTAAAAAACTAATTGATTCTCAAAACGCATGCAACTATCTAATTCATATTCTTACCAAAACCAAAGGCGAAAAAATGATATATCATTTTCATAATTATACTACAAATTATAACATTAACATTGCATCGCGCGGATTCTCTTCTGGTTATATTAAATGGAGCACATTGTTCAACCTCTTCTGCGACCACTTTCGAAGTCGACCACCAAACACAGAAACTGAATGTGGTTCAAACTAGAAGTGAGATTTTCACACTGTATTCTTCTCCCACATTTTTATTTCAATATGTTTTCTTGTGCAATCTTACACATAAACACATAAAAGTGCAATTTTACGCATATGGTTTTCATGTGCTATTTATATTAGCATGAAGTAGAAATTAATACAAAATATGAAAAATATAAAACGAGAAAATAGGCGGGCATGAACAACCCTCAAAGCTCCCCCCAATGTCCAATGTCTATTTTTCAAGGACCAGCTAGCCAAAGCATGGGGGACAGAATTAGCCCCCTACATGAGCTCTCTGTTGTATTTAATATATTTATCAAAGCTGTATATTACAACAGACGTGATAACCAAAACTAAGATAACTCATAAATACAGATAGCTATTAGCTTCTAGTATTTGAACTACAATAGAACTCTCTCTAACTTTTTGAGTTATCCAACAATTCTGAGTTCTTGATTTTAGTTGGAATAGAAGCAGTAGAAGCCATGTGGTTCTCTTAGTGAGGCTGATCCTTTTGCTTGTCTAAATCATTATTTGTCTCAATACCACTGTTATTGAACTTGTAGATAGCTTGGCAAAATAACACATAACTTCAATGCAAGACCCAAATTAAAGAAACATTGGTCTTCCACCAAATATCAATCTAACTTAGGTTAATGTTGTTAGAATTGGGCTTCCATTAATTGGGCTTTGCTTTTATGTTTTCCTGAAACGGATTGGATGTGACTCAGTTAATTTACTTGAGGGATTAATAGTATGTTGTGGTCATATTCAGTATTGGGCCTTGGTACTTCTTATTATTATTGGGCTTGTGCCTTAGTCTGATGTTGAGGTAAAGTGTAG
>OU015767.1:19406956-19431969 GCA_907173295.1 Fagus sylvatica
TTAGAGCATTCTCATCCGGAAATGCAAAAAAAAATCTATTTTAGGCTCATAATATACCTATCCCTATCCCCCTTACTTGTACTTAGTATTTGACTTTTAATAAGAGTAATTAAATCTAATGATATATATAAATAAAAAAGCATATTTTAGGCTCATAATAATAATTTTTATTTAACTTTTTGTTTTTTGCAAGTGGTAACAAAGAATATTCTAGTGAAAAAGAGGACCCAAAAAAAAGAAAAATTATTTTACTTTATAAGCGAGTATAATTTTTTCATGGAAGGAAGAATAAAATATCCAAACTAAAAACATCCATTTTATAAAACGTGAGAATGTTGTGAATGAAGTTTGGATGAAATGAGAGGCCATAATGAGATAGAATGAAATTGTGGATTTAAGCTTATGAAAAGTCTTCAAAAACCTTCCACGCTTTCACATGTGGGAATTGACTATTGAGTGAGAGGCTGAAAGCTAAGTGTACGTACCTGCATCCGCCAAAGAAGATCAGCGTTGGCTCTGACTTGACGCCGATTCTTCGTGAAATTTTGACGAGCCTCTTCAACCTCAGCTCTCTCTTCTGGTGTGCCAGCCTCGGGATCAAACTCCCATGTTTGTCTTCCCACAAAGTTATTTGTACTAAAGAGATAAGGGTCATCGCGACCCTCTCCTATCTTCAACCTCCACATATTCTGTTTTGGTTTCAATCGTACTGCACAACTCTGCTAGTGATGATGAAGACAAAGACTGATGTTATATTGTAAACGATATCACTCTCTTTTCTTCTCATTAGTCATGTATAGGTCCGACCAACGTACATTAATTTCAGCAGACATTATTTAATTTATTATATCAATGTTATATTAGAGAATTGTACAAAAAAATTGTAACCCTTTATGCCCAAGAAATTATTTAGATGAAATATACATGAAAACACTACTTTTTTTTCTCTCAAAAGGATCCCCTGTCACTAAAAACATGTTAGAATATATATTAGAGAGAGAACTATGGGGCTACCTTGCAGAAATCTTTTAAGTGACACTCAAAGCAAGGTCGCCTGTGTTGAAGAATTTCCGACCAAAAGTTAGAATTGGCTACGAAGATCAAACAAATGGAGAGTTACTAGTGGGTAGTGTTGTGATCAACAATAGGCTTAAACCCCCCTTTATGTAGAGAAAGGTACACCCACTATTAGCTAACTTGTTTTTGTCTGTATCCATGCATTTGCGTGCGGGGCGTCCTGGCTATTAGTAGGGGCCAAGTAATCCTCCAGAGTTTTATTTTGTATGGTAAATATTGTTGCATGTCATTATCACCATATATCATCTAGTGTGAATATATTAGTTGTTCAAGTTATGCGATTAGGATGGGCACAATTTTTCCATCAATTTTAAAAAGGGTCCACCCATAACTTAGTCCAACTCTAAAGATGTTCTGACTTCTTAAAAAAAAATAATAATAAATTCAATGTGTCCACAAATCAGAGGATCTTTTATAGTCAAGTACTCATTTTTCAATTTTTCATGGGGATGATGGCGGATAAAAATCATTGCTTTTGCGCGATCCTGCTATGATTCTTTGTTGCCATCTTTGATAATATCTCCAAGGTTCACTGCTTACAGGTGGATTTCAGCATCAAGGATCCATGATAAGTAGTTCTTGCCCGAAATGTCAAGGGCAACGAACTCAAGTTTTGTAAGATTTGACATGATCTATAACAAAGATATAATGATATTAATAATTAAATAAATGAGTAACAGTTATGATATGTTCAATATTATTTAAGTGTAAATTTGCAATAAAATAACCCATATAAAATATGACATAAAGTATATGTGTCAAATATAAATTTAATATACGCCTAAAATAAAAATATTTGTAACATAAACAATAATATTTTAGGCATGAATCAATATGATAATAAATAAATTTGAGATTACCACTATATAATAAAATAACTTACAGTGGGTTGGAGTGTCACACAAATAACCTTTATTTTTTGAAGATAACGTAATGACAACTTCCTTTCAGAACTTGGGTAGAGTTTCGTTCTGATAATGTGTTATAAAATAAAAGAAATAGAGAGACAAGACATAGTAAGAAAATTATTTAGCTTGAAGCCAAAAAAAAATATTAAACCATCTAGCTTGGATTGTAGGAAGGTTTGATCCTACTGATATTCAAATATCTTATGATCCAAATCGTGATTTTGATAACCATGGGTGTACGTAACAAATTAAACCATATATTTTCAAAAGTAAGAAATTAAACTATGAGATTTCAAAAATTATCGAAGTAAACCCTCGTACTATTTAAATGGGTTAAGGTGTAGCTTATTATTTTTGGACACCTCAGGTTTAATTTGTTATTTCTAAAATTAGAGGGTTTAATTTTTTTACTTTTGAAACTACAGGTTATTTGTTACACCCTGTGAATTATAGGGTTTAAAATGTGATTTACCCTTTTTTTTTTTTTTTTAATAACAAATGAGGAGGTGAGAATTTAAACTTAAGTTTTGTTTTATGGGCTTGCTGTATTTTATATATCCTACTGTATGTTTTTCAGAACTAAATTTTTTTTTCTCTTTTTTTAATAAAGAACTTGGGCAGAGCTTCGTACTAATAATGTATTATAAAATAAAAGAAATAGAGAGACAAGACATACTCAAAAAATTATTTAGCTTGAAGCCAAAAAAAAAATATTAAACCATCTAGCTTGGATTGTAGGAAGGTTTGATCCTACCGATATTCAAAGATCTTATGATCCAAATCGTGATTTTGATAACCATGGGTGTAACAAATTAAATCATATATTTTCAAAAGTAACAAATTAAACTATGAGATTTCAAAAAGTAAAAAAGTAAACCCTCATTTTATTTAAATCGGTAAAAGTGTAGCTTATTATTTTTGGACACCTCAGGTTTAATTTGTTATTTTTTAAATTAGAGGGTTTAATTTTTTTACTTTTGAAACTATAGGTTATTTGTTACACCCTATGAATTATAAGGTTTAAAATGTGATTTACCTTTTTTTTCTTTTTTTTTTCTCTTTAGTGTGTAAGAATTTAAGTGCTTTAATGCCCTCTCTAATTGCCAAAAAAAGTGGAGCTATGATTTTTTTTTTTTACAACAAATGAGGAGGTGAGAATTTAAACTTAAGTTGTGTTTTATGGGGTTGCTGTATTTTATATATCCTACTGGATGTTTTTCGGAACTAATAATTTTTTTAATAAACAACGTGCGATGGCGGCTTGCGGATCTAAGGTTGGAGGTGTTGTAAATTTATTGCAATATAGTGATATAGAAGTGGGGGTTGAAAACTTGTGTACTTGTCCTACATTGGAAACATACAAAAGCCTTGAAAGTATTTATAAGGTCGCACAAACACCAATACTTTAATTAAGTAAATAAAGTGAACTTATGAACATGTGGCTCTAGCTACTTCTTGCACACACGCACGTGCTCATGGCGTGTTGCGTAATGTGGCGCACTTGGCACTTTTGATTAAGATCAAATGGTCATCTTTTATTTTATTAAATAAAGTGAGATGCACTGGATCATAATCCATGAAAGTTATTTCTGTATACAGAAATAACTATTTATGACAGTTATACTGTTCTGGAACAGTGTCAATTAATGACTATAAATGGGCCTAATTAACTATGAAAATACACAATTTCGTACTCAATACTTTTTAAGGAAATTAGAGAAATTTGTTTTCTGTAATTAGTGATTTTGTTGTATCTTGGAGGTGAATTGCCTTAACCATGTTCGAGTATGGGCAATTATCACCTTAAAGAAAGTGATATTCACGCCTCAAAGTCGCAATGTTTTTTCTAATCATATCAAAATCTTCAACATGTGGTTCGATTTTTTACAAGCCCCATTAGTACGCGGATGATCGCACGCCATTTGTCACAGGTTTTATGTGAGTTGGGAGTTATGAAACATCAACATACTCCTTTATTTATAATATCAAAAAATAATGATAATAAATTTACAGTGCTTTGAGTGTCATTTTATTCTGGGAAATTATATTTCCACACCCCAATGTGTTATTTCCACACTATTAGTGTAGAAAATAGAGATAACAAAAATCGGAGTGATTCCAATTTTTATAGTGTGGAAATAACACATTGGGGTGTGGAAATAACATCACCCTTTATTTTATTCTAACTAGCAAAACAATCAGTGGTAATCCGCTCAAATTTGGAAAAAAGAAAAGAAAAAAATATTTGACAAAATCAAGTCATAATTAAATGTGTGGCCGGGTTCTTAATTTTTTTGGTTTTGTTACCAAATTTTAAGGATTATCCTCGTTAGGCTTCCTAATTGACAGTTAGATGCAAGGCAGATATTTAAAGGACACACACTAACACAAGGAAATTTTTTGGTCCGATACGATAAAATGCATATTATTTAGGGTAAATTATATTGACACCTCATTTTTTCAAGAAACTAAACTCCCTACACCCTTGTTTGAGAAAATGACACTCCGCTCCCAAATTTGCAAAATAATTAACACTCAGCCCCTTTTTTCTTTTTCTTTTTGTTTATTTTTTATTAATTTTTTTAACCAATGCCTAATTTTTTTTTTTTTATTAATTTCCAACTTAAACTTAAAATAATTGGAATATAATTTTTCCTTTTAACTTTGATTTTTATTAATTTCCCACTTAAACATAAAATAATTGGAATATAATTTTTCTTTTTAACTTTGATTAGTTAGGCATTAGTTAAAAAAATTAATAAAAAATAAATTAAAAAAAGAAGAAAAAAAAAGGGGGCGGAGTGTTAATTATTTTACAAATTTGGGAGCGGAGTGTCATTTCTCCAAACTAGGGTGTAACGAGTCTAATTTCCCGAAAATAAGGGGTATCAGTGTAATTTATCCTATTATTTAAAAAAAAAAAAAATGTGTGTCATTTGAATGTGATAACACATTTGTACTCCAAATGACACGCATTCTACCTAACCATCATGGGACCAAGTAACCTCCTAAAAAGGTTATAATGATAGAAATGATAGAAATCTTTTTCCGTATGAAATGTATTCTACCAAAACATGAGATCAAATAACCTCCTAAAAAGGTTACAATTATACAAATGATAGACATTGTAATACCCATAACCCACATGAGAAAAGAAAAGAATTTTTGTTTAAGTGAGTAATTTAGTAAATTTCAAGTTTAGGGTAAAAATACAAATAAATCAATTATTTTAGGAGTTTTTAGAAATAAAAATAAATGGGTTGTAACCCTAATAATATTAGGATATAAATAGAGTTCTAAACTTTATTTGGATACCAACAGACACTCTTTGACAACAAGAATTTGAAGGATTTCAAGAAAAAATAAATTGGAGAATTCTTGAGGTAAGAGCATATAATCTTATTCTATTTCATTGAATATATTGTTTGTGAAGAAATCCGGCCAACAAATAAAGTAAACCGATTTGATTTTTGATGATTTCCGGCCATTGATTGAACGATTTTGTCCCGGTAGCATAAAAGATCATATACGTTGGTGTGAATTGGTACACATAGCTTGATTTAGTTCTTTGCTTTAGTTCTAGGTACCATACTTGTCAGGTGGCCTAATATCTTTGGCAAATGGTATTCCTATATGGACGTGGCCTACTATCTTTAACCAATGGTATTCCTATATAGACTAGGGAGCAAAAAAGAAAGGCTTATTGACTTAGACCTATCTATTGACAAGTTAAAGCATTAGAGTTGGTAAAGGTTCACATGGGATGGTTTCAAGTTTGATATATTGTTTATAATTTCTGCTTTCTTTTGAGTTAGGTCCTTTGTGTTTGGTCTGAACTTTTTGACTTGGATTGTTCCATAAATCAAGGCTCCAAAAAATAAACAATATATGTTCCCAATCGTGCAAATAAATTGTGAAGTAGAGGTTTATAAACTATAGCACCAGGAATAATTTTTGGAGAATATATGTTTTAGGTTTATGTACAATCAGCATGTTGTATCCACATGCTGATTATACATAAACCGTCTTAACCATCTTACATTTTTACATATACATTATACAATGTAATCAAATGATGTGTTAAAATAAAATAACTGTATAGAAGTCGCAGTGATTGTCCATCAATTTAGAGACCCAAAATAGTTTAAGTTTAAGAAATATTACTAGAGTATTTAGACTTCATTAGTTAGATGGAGTAATTTCAGGAATCAGATATAATTTTAATTCTAGTGAAAGAGTCACTAGTAGACCCAGTTGAACACTTTGAGACAACTTTAATGGCCGGCTATCATCATAAGGTTTTTTAAGTTGACCATGAGTCCCCAAGTAAATAATATTTTCTATGGATTGATACAATTGGATTATTGTAAAATTGTTTTAGGTTGGACTTGTGAATCTTAAAAGGAGAGGAATATTACATCTATTTTTGCTAGAGGTAAGTAACGTTTTCTTAACTAGCTATATTTTGTTGAAACTTCCCTATTTTAATTATTAAATATTCATTGTATTTCAGTACAAATTATTATTTTAATTATTTTAGATACATTGGTTTAAAGAAAAGAATTAGAGTTTTGTCTTTTTGGAATATTATAATGTATTTGATTTAATTAGTTGATTGTTTAGAAAGTTTTGTGTCTTCAACTGGGATCAAGCACTTTTTGAATTTTATGAAAAGAACCAAACATTGTTGAACTTGTGATTTTATTGAATATGATCTTTTGACATTGACTGAAATAAAAATTGAATCTGAACGTCAATTCTACCAAAATCATCATAAGATTAAATAACCTCCTAAAAAGGTTACAATTATAAATATGATAAACATCTTTCTCCAAATGACGTCTATTCTACCAAAACCATCATGGACCAAATAACCTCTTAAAAAGGTTACAATTATGGAATCAATTTTCAACCGGTTCGTTAATTATCACTGCAGTTTCACGGGTAAATAAGGGCCACTAGACTTCCGCAGGAGTTCGATATCGACTTCTGGACTGTACGCAGGTTGCAAAAAAAATATCATTGTCAAAAATGGTTGAGGTTAGTATTGTAGGTCATCCACGATTTCAATGCATTCGTAATACAGTGGAACGATAATTGGGGCGTCGATTAAAAAGAACGATGTGAAAGATCGTTCTTGGAAGGAGATGGTTGTTTAGGTAAGAAATTGAAAGCTGTTGTACAAGATCCTTGTATACAGTGCCCCCTCATAATATACAGGTCTAAAGTGTTACACGTGTATGGAGTTCACTAAAAATGTCAAATAATACACAATCTCACAAGATATTTTCTTCCTTAGGTATGTAATCTTTTACACATGTAAGAAAATGTACCTGTCGGTGAGGGTTGGGAAAGAAAAGATCATGTGGTAATAGACTTGGTAAACGGGTCGGGTCAATCGGGTTCGAGTCAAATGGGTTTGGATAAAAAAACGTGTCGTCCTAAATGGGTTGCACAACCTATAACTCTTATCCGGTCTTTTAAGGGTCGGGTCAAAACTGGGTTGACCCGTATTTTTACACATGAAAATATATATATATATAAAATGAAAATAAACTTGATCCTATAGTCCAAAATTATCATTTAGTTTTCTTTGTCTTCCTTTCAATACAAATAAGAGAACACATAAACAAAAACACTCACAAATAAAAGAATATGGGAAAAAAAATACTAGATGTCATAGACCATATCAAATTATCAACCTCCTTAGATGTACTTTTTTTTTTTGCTAATTGAACCTCCTTAGATGTATTAGTCGCATGAAAATTATGAAATTAAATTAAATTACCTATCAAGATGACAATATATATAAAGTTTCAAGAATAAAACATAATATGTTTGGTAAAAAAAAAAAACTAAATAAATTAATATGAATTGGACCTCAATCTACTCGAAGTTGGTAGTAGTTCTAGCAGTGAAAATATTTATACTTGAAAATTGCACCTCAAGTTGGTGAGTAATTTCATTAATATTTTCATTTACAATACAAAGTTTTAATATAACTTTAGTATACAATGTAAATGGGTCAATAAATATTTAAAAGTTAATAAATATGGCTATTCTATTAATGGATTAGATATTATCTTCAAATCCATTTAATTAACTTTAAGTGCAAATCAAAGTTTCTACACTTTTTGACAAAAAACAAGATTGATACTAAGAATTGTATCTCAAATGTTATAATAATACTTAAAAGAGCATGTGCCATTAAAATATTAAATAAAACTAAGAAAATAGATTGCAATTCTCTTTCTACCAAGAAAGAACATCCAATTTTATGTGTTGATTTAGTTAAATCTAGCCTATTTCAAATACAAATTTAATTTAAGAATTGTTTTTTTAATTGGCATTATGTGAACTTTTATAATAGTCAAATTCCAAATCATTAAAAAAAAAACTCTCATAATACTTTAATTCCTAACATAATAATATAGACTCCGAAAAAAAAAAAAAAAAAAAGTCTATATAAGATGCAAGAATATCTCTTTTAGTTTGAAAAAAAGATAGACAGTTTTCCTCTAAAATGATCCTGATGGCTTTATAAAATCATTAATTCTTGTATATTAAATGAATATAGTTTAGTTTCAAATCAGTTTAGAGAGCAATTTTATTTTAACCTACTATGTAGCGATTCATAAGATCATTTATATGTATTATTCAAAGGACATAGTTTACCTTCGAACCAATATGTAATAATCTTTCTCCAACCCATTATATGACAAGTGGCAACTCACAAGACTATCTATATATACTTTTGGTCACATGACTCATTTAATGAGTCAAATGAATTGTTTAAATAATACACATAAATGGTCTTATAAATTACCATGTTATGAGTTGAATAAATCTCTATCCTTAATTAAACAAATCACATGACTTATTTAATGAGTTATATAACTTGTTTAAATTGAAAAAATATTCTTTCAAACTAATTTGTAGGTAAATTTTGTCCATGTTAAATCACATGATCCACTAAATCATTAAAATATTAAGCCACATAATTTCTAATTAGGTCATATGACTAAAAATATACGTAGATATTTTCCCACAAAAATATATTTTAACATATATCTTTGTCCTTTGAAAAGTGTTATATGTGGCTATTTTCTCACAAAAGTATATTTTAGTAGATAATTTTGTTAGTGTAGCCAACTAATATATATTTTTAGAAACGTCAAGAGTCTCGTAACTTAATGATATTGTTTGATCTTCTTTATCAAAACAAGATGAATCTCCACTCTTCACTTATTGTAATAATTGAATTATAAAAAATAAAATAAAAACATAAAAAATGGGGAAAATTACACTTTACCATCCTCAATTATCACCACTTTTTCAATCCTCCTTCCAAACTTCCAAGATGCACGATTTATCCCCCCAATTGCATCCAATTGCACGGCCGTTACCCCCTATGCCCAAAATCGTGTTAGAATTGACGAAATTGTGGAGCACGTGACATGTACATGATGTCGGACCCACCAGACCTGCTAGCACCCATTTATATTTTTGAAAACCCCGAAATACCCTTACTTTTTTTTTTTTTTTGCTAAACCGGATGTATTATTACAACGAACAAGCAATCAAATCTCTAATCCAAGCCTCATGCACAGAGGGAGGGAGGTTTGAGCTATTACAAAAAAAGCAAGAGGGTAGAGAAGATGTAAACTTGGCAAGGGAATGAGCCATGCCATTAGCATCTCTCCGAACCCAACAAAATGAACAAGCAGGAAATTCTAAAGCAAGAACCTTAATAATATTGACTAAAGGAAGGATTGTCCCAGGTATAGTGGTAGCCACTTCAGTGATAGCTTCAATGCATATCTTAGCGTCCCCTTCAACTAAAATCTTTAGGTAATTGTTCTCTTTCGTAAGTTCCATAGCCCATAGTATAGCAGCAGCCTCTGTAGTACAAGGATCAGTGGTGTCATACCTCTTGGTCCACCCATTCATAACATGCCCAAAATCGCTTCTAACAATAACGGCAAAGGTGGCCAACCCATCTTTAAGAGCAGCATCAACATTGAGCTTCAACACCTGAGGAGGGGGAATGGACCACCGAGGAATGCTCACAACTCCGGTATCATCAACAAGCAGTGGGTTTAGGATATGCCAATGCTCCAACACTCTCACTTCCAAGTTCTTCACAATAGCCAAATGGTTTATCTTTAAATCATTATGCACCACCTGGTTCCTCACAATCCAAATGTTCTCAAGGGTAAGCGCAAATTGGATAGAGTTTTGAGCTCGGATTGTCTTGAGGTTTATCCTTAAATCAGTACAAATGGGTGGGTTAATAACCAAATCAAGAAGCTCTAGACCCGTGGATGCTGTGAAGGAATCTGGATGCACACCCCAATTTAGCCCGAACCAAATTGGCTAGATCACTTGACATTTAAGGAAGAGATGCGAGTAGCTTTCCTCTTCAAATTTACATAAAGGACATAACGAATCGCCATTCCTAGTTCGTAGGGCCAGATTAAGCTTTGTGGGGATAGTATTGGATCCCAAACGCCACAAAAACACTTTGAGTCTCTCATGCATCTTTAAATTCCATAACTGTTGCCAAATGGTATTCAAATGAGTTACTGTGTTACCTGGTGCCAAGCAGGAAGAGATTGCAGATTTAACTGAGAAGCAACCACTAGGATTCAAGGTCCAGATGAGTCTATCTTGTGGAGCATCAATAGGAATAGGAATTTTAAGGATAGCGGCAAGAGAGTGGGAGTCAACTAACTCTTGAAGAACATTTGTCTTCCAAATTCTGTTACTGGAGTCCAAAAGATTGGACACACGTAGGGGTGGCTGTGGGGTATTAGTATGAAGAGGAGTTGGGGTAAAGCCTTCAAGCCATGGGACCCAAGGGTCCTTCCACATATCAATTGAGTCACCGTTACCCACAATGAAGCAAGCTCCCATCTTGATAACCGAACACATTTTTTCAATAGCTCTCCACAAGTGTGAAGCATTTTTATGAGGCTCCGAATCCATCCAATCCTCATTTACTTTGTATTTACTGCGCAAAGCTCTAATACAAATACTATCCCTGCCAGAAGCAACCCACCAAGTTAGTTTTGCCAACAATGCTTGATTGAATAGCTTGGACTCTCTAAAGCCCAATCCCCCTTTTTCTTTAGAGCGACATAAGGATTCCCAAGATTTCCACACCAAATATTTGCCTCTATCTCTCTTAGGGTTCCACCAGAATCTTCGAATTGTAGAATCCATTTTGTTGCACACTATTACAGGGACATCTTCAGTGGAGAAGGAGTAAGTAGGTAAAGCAAGGGCAACCGATTTAATCAAGGTTCTCCTCCCTACCCTGGAGAGTGCCTTGCATTTCCATCCCATAAGCTTGGATTCAATTCTGTCAATTAAGTATTTGTGGTCCTTGGTTTTGCTTCTTGAAGAGAAAATAGGAGTGCCCAAATAAAATGCATCAAAAGGCAGTTTCTTCATTTGCATCTCTCATTTGATCCATCTTTTAGTATCATTAGTAACCAACTTAGAGAAAATAACTCCAGATTTATCTCTATTAATATTTTGGCCAGACCACAAGCAATAAGTCTCAATGCACTCATTCAGGATGCCCACTTCTCTTCTATTAGCTCTTGCAAAAAGCATAAGATCATCCGCAAACATGACATGAGTGATTGTAGGCCCCGAAACATTCATTCTAACACCCGATATGTTGCCCAAGCTAAATTGTTGGTCAATGAGCCGAGAAAGCACATCTTGACAGAGAATAAAAAGATAAGGTGAAAGAGGATCACCTTGTCGGAGTCCTCTTGAAGGTTTAAATGACTCTGTTCTTCCACCATTGACTAGTATTGAAGATGACACTATTGAAACACACTGGAAGATCCAATTAACAAAAGTAGGAGAAAAGCCAAGATGAGACAGCATCGTCATTAGGAATCCCTAATTGATCTGATCATAGGCTTTTTGAAGATCAACCTTTATGGAAACGAATCCACCCTTCACCTTTCTAGTTTTGAAGCTATGCATAAGCTCCTTAACAATAACTTGATTCTCCCTAATCCATCTCCCAAGCACAAAAGCCGACTAACAAGGAGAAATGATGCTATCTAGAATCGATCTCAGTTTGTTAACCAGAATTTTTGTGATAGCCTTATACACTACATTGCACAAGTTGATTGGCCTGTAGTGGTTAACTGAAGTAGGGTTTTGGATCTTAGGAATCAACACAATTAATGTACTATTGAGCTCTTTAAACATGGTCCTTTCCACAAAAAAATTTTGAACAGCATTGATAACATTCATACTCACAGTGGGCTAGAATTTCTTATAAAATAACGGAGGAAGACCATCTGGGCCTGGGGCTTTGAGATCTTGCATATCAAATATATCAGCATTCACTTCAGGGGATATCATAGGGAGCATGAGGTTACCAAGATCAGGGGTGCAGGAGATTTCTTCCTCAGTGAAAAGGGATTTAAATTTATCCCTTATATGATGACCAATATCACTTTTTATCCAGAATCCAACCACCAGAATCATCTCTGATTGCGTCAATAGAATTGTGCCTTCTTCGTATAATGGTGGAAAGATGGAAGAATTTAGTGTTCCTATCACCATCATGCAACCAAATTTCTCGGGATTTTTGCTTCCAAACAGTATCATTCCTGGTGAGCCACTCATCTAATTCACCTTGTAGTTTTGCTTCCTTCTTAGCATTACTAACAGACATTTCTTGGCCTTGGATCTCCACAATTTTCTCAATGAGCTCAGTGATTCGAGTTTGGCAAAAGCCAAAAACGTTTCTGTTCCATTTTTTCAGAGTGGATTTTGTGGCATTTTGCTTCCTACAAAGCTTTACTCCAAGGCATCCAGTAAAAGATTTCTTCCAAGCCTTGCGAACTACTTCATTACAAGAAGGGTCCCTTAGCCAAGCCGCTTCGAAACAGAAAGGTCAAGGAGAGGAGGTATCAATGGAATAGAGTCCAAGAGAAGGGGAAAATGATCAGACTTGATAGCCCCCAGATGATAGAGTTGTGGCTTTAGGAAATAAAACCCGCCACTCAACACTGGCAATAATACCCCTATCCAACCTTTCTCTGATACAACCTTTGCCCCACCTCCTACTTGCACTAGGTGAACTTGTTCCCAGTGTAACCAAGATCAACAACTCCTAAATCAAATAATAAGTCTTTAAGAAAGTTAGGCATAGAAGAGCAGCCAGCATTGCCACCCTCATTCTCTGAATCTTCAAGAATGATATTAAAATCGCCCAAACAAACCCACGGGTCACTCAAGGATTCAAGCAGCGCATGAAGGTTTTCCCAAGCAATTCTCCTTTTTGATTTTTATGGAGGACCGTAAAAACCAACAAGATTCTAGACACTAACATTACTATGGATGGAGACAACAATCAACTGTGGATCAAATTCCAGAACTTCCACCTGGATATGCTGGGGCCAAAACAAACAAATACCCCTCGATTTTCCAAAAGCTTCAACACAAATATAATTAGGAAAACCTAATAAAGAAGCTACTCTATTAATACGATGCTCCGATGCTTTAGTTTCAGACAGAAAAATAATATCTGGGTTGTGAACCCTTATTGATGCCCTGAGGGCTTTAACTGTCATGGCATTACAAATATGTCGACAATTCCATCCAAATATTTTCATGGCACCGGAGAGGGCATGATAAGGCCCGCCTCCTCGGCCATAGAAAATTTTTGAATGGAAACAGGGGTAGCAGATACAGTAGAGATAGGAGCCACCACACTTGGACTTGATATAGTGATAGGAGAAACCAAGTCAACACCGAGGTCCTCATAGCAATGATGAATAAGGTTTAAAGATGAAGTCTTTGTTTTGGCTTTTTTTGGATCGCCAATATGGAGAGGGGGAAAGTGATTTTCTTTTAAGCAGAGGATTGGGGATTTGTTGAACAGGGGTAACAGGGTACGAGGAAGTCACTAGATGAAGGTGTTTATGGGTTATGGGTTCTGTGTGGATGGGCTCTATGGTAATACGTGAGGTAGGTAGATTAATAAGATGGGAATCAATGTGACTATTTGGGCTGGGCGAAGGGCTGGGTTTTTTTATGGACTATAGGTTCAGAATGGGTGGGCTCAGTGTTAGAGCGTGAGGTGGGTATATCAATCAGCTAGGTTTCAATGAGGTTACTTGGGCCGAAATAAGTTAAGCAATTGAGGGGCTCAAAAAAATCAAAATTCGGTCCAAACTTAACTTTGATAACATCACTAACACTAAAACACTAAATACACTCAATCACAACTAAAAACCCATTAAAACACATTAACCAACCAATCTTTCTCTTTCTCATTCTTCTTTCCTTTTCTCCATCTTCACCCACGAAAAAATCTTCTTTCTCTAAACTCCATGACCAATGTCCCATGGCCTCACTGCCTAGACTGCAACTAAGCCAAATGACAACAGCCAAAAACAATGCCAACTGAAAGACCTGCTTTACCTTAAACCCTTTGGGCATCTAGTTGCAGCTAGTGGATTGGTAATTCATCTCACTTCGTACAACTTGTTCCAAACTGAACTAACTGTAGATGCCCACTTTTTTCCAAAGTCCAAGACAACCCAATGCAAAGTGTTAATCTTTGCTCTTAAGCCCAAATATGGCCCAAATCCAATAAGTCTACTGCAAACCAAAACATCAAGCTTGGGCCGCTGGCAGCAGATCACTGAAGCCCAAATTAAGTTGCCCAGCCCACCTATTCAAAATTGGCCAGCTTAGTCTGCTGTGTCGTGGGACTTGCCAGAATAGTTCAAATCAAAAGCCAAAATCATCACACGTATGAAGCTCTTTTCCCTTCTTTTGGCGTGGTGCTCGAGGCACTGATGGAGTGTTTTTCCAATGCAAAAAGCACAAGTCTCCATGTTATCATGATTACATAAAGCAGTTGGTTCTTCTCATTAACCATCAGATGCAGTAGATATTTCACAAAAATGTCTACTGCAACACAAGCTGAGATGAGTGAAGTGATGGAGAAGACAAAGCAAGAAACGTATCAATTAGATGCAACAACCAATAAAGTGCACTGTTCATTGTCTTCCCTAAGAGACCAGCAAAGTCCTTCATGGCTGAAGCTCTTTAATGCTCAGCTAGCCAAAGTTTTACACAGCAGATACAGCAGACTTGTCAACAGCAGAAATATTGGGAAAGATAACCCAAAATCAAAGATGATTTGAATCAAAAGATGAAATGCCATCATCATCACACAAGGCTACTGGTTTTCTTTATTAACCATCAGATACGGTAGATATTTCATAAAAATGTCTGCTGCAACATAAGCCATGATGGGAGAAGTGATGGAGAAGACAAAGCAAGAGCAGATGAAGCCAAGAGAGCTACCATGGCCACCAAGGCTGCCACCACTCAAGATCAGTGACCACCGTAGCCCAGCACTCCAGTGGTCCTTGTTCATCTTCAACATAGAACTCAGGAAAATCGGTTTGGAGGTAGGGGAGTTAAATCTCATGAATTTGGCAGTCTATTGTAAGATAGCATTGCATCTGCTGGGGATAAATGCTATGGTAAGATTAAGCCAAATTAAGAAGAAACGTGTATGAATCAACTTAACCATTTTCGCTATCCTTATCAAGCATTAAATGTTCACCAACCCCTACACCTGAAAATGGGGGCTCTATGAAAAAGTCTGCCGCAGCCCAAAATCTAATCTGCAGAAGATAAGATATGATCTTCTTAAACAAGGTAAGATCAAGTCAAATCACATCTCTTTTATCTTTTGGATAAAGAGTGAAAACCATGATGAGAAAGATAATTCATGATACCTTCAGATATTTCTCTCCACTATAAAAGGAGAGAAGAGATAAAGAGGAAAGGGTCAATCTGATTTTGGGGAGAGAAACTTGAACCAAGAATCAAAACCACATTTATCCTCAAAATACTCTCTGTAGAAATACACAGACTGAAACACTTGTTTTCTGCCACAACTAAGATAGCCATACACTATCTACCATAATGCCAACACAACCTACGAATAATGATTCATACACGGTTCATGAGATTAACTCTCTTCTTGCTCACTGAACTCCTGAGTTCTTTGTTTTCTCTAAATTTCTCGCGAGTTCTTATTGTTGATTTACTTTGAGTAAAGTTTGCTGTGTTGAGTCTAGTCTACGAAAATACGTAAGATTATTGTCTGCTGTAACCTTCTTTATAAGTATTTGGGTATGGCAGATCAGCAATTATTCAAGAGGAGTGCACCATCAGCCATTAGGCAGCCCAATAAGCCCGGTGTAGAGTTTTGGGTTCAACATCCCCATCAAATAGATCCACCCCACATTTGACCACTCATGAGGCGACACGTGGTAAGCTTAGAAATTTTGAGCATCCACACTAACCAAATAAATAGTCACAAGGAAGAAAAAACATGAAAATTACTTATCAAGAACCTTTCAACAAAAACAAATTACAGTCTTTAACGTGCAGAAAATTAAGTCACACATGTGGGTTCATTTCAGTACTGGCAAATTTTGAAAGTAAAGCATGCAAATTAAAGAACGCATTCTTAAAGTCAACTACTAATGAAATAATAGATATGCACTATGGGTGGCATGATATCAGAAAGT
The DNA here is from genome assembly GCA_907173295.1 of Fagus sylvatica. NCBI lineage: Eukaryota > Viridiplantae > Streptophyta > Magnoliopsida > Fagales > Fagaceae > Fagus > Fagus sylvatica. Next base: position 19,423,539 of record OU015767.1, read on the forward strand.
AAATGTAAATAAATCAAAGTCACTTTGCAGCCAGAGAATTTTTACAAACCATCTACCAGTCACAGCATCAATCCCGCTCGGAATTGGTTGGAGCTCTGATGACCATTTCCTCTCTCTCTCTCTTGTGGGATTTTGGTTCATCGTCTATGGCAGAGGGGGGTTAGATCTATGTGTGTTTATGGGTGGTTTGAATTTGTGCAAGAATAATTTCATTAGTAAACTTCTCTAGTGGGTAGGGGTGGGGTTTCTTTTTTAGTCAACTTCTCTAGTGGTTTCATACTGAATTTTTTTTTTTTGGGTAATATAGGAAGCCATTGTTCTACCTTCATGGGTTTTGGTTGTTTTAATCTGGGACATTCACTCATATGTATTCCTAAACACCAGGCCTTGGACATAAGGACATTCACCCTTGAGTTTGAATATGCATGCTTGAGTAATTGCTCTTGCACAAATTTTATCAGCATGAATTGGGCGATGAAAACTAGAGAGGGTTTTAGGAAAATAAAGCATTGATTTTTTTTATAAAAAAATTATAATAATGGTTGATAGCTTGAAATCTTTGGCCATGGAGTTTTAGAGGAAGAAGAAGGAAAGTTCTGTGGGTGAAGATCGGGGAATAAGGAAAGAAGAAAGAGAAAGAAAGTGAATGAGGGCATTTTTGGGTTTTCAAAGGCAATTGTGGGTGATAGCTGTCCGAGTGGGCCCGTATGTCACGTGTTAGGCACGTGATTCACTTTTCTGTCGGTTCTAACGGCAATTTGGAAGGAGGGGGTAACGAGCGTGCAATTTAGTCCAATTTGGGGCTAAAGTGTTCAAATCGAAAGTTTGGAGGGAGGATTGAAAAATGGGTCATAGTTGGGGGTGGTAAAGTGTAATTTTCCCTAAAAAATATTGTACAAGCAATGACTTTTCGCACATAGCTCCTGCCAAGCAGAAATGTTGGAATTCCATGCACTTTTGGAATAAAAATAAGTTGATATATTGATAGTTCGTTGACAAAGACACACTTTTAGCTGTCCCAAGCCTTTTTCGAGGAGCTTCAACCTAAAGGTGTTGGATTTGGATTTGTAACTAGTATACAAACAAAGAAATTTAGCGTGGAAGAAACCTAGTGTGTTTAGGCCCAATGGCACGGTGGCTTAGAGGCTTGGATCTCGGCTTGGCTAGGTTGGATCATGGCTTAGTGGCTTAGAGGCTTGAATCAGCTCAGTGACTCTATTTTATTTTATTTTATTATTTTTCTTTATGGAAACAAGTGAGGTAGAAACCTTTTGTTCAAGTTTTATGCCTTTAATGCCAAGCTTTTTGTTCAGGATTTATGCCTTTCACACCATTGTGTTTACCACGTTCTTAAATTAATTTTTTTTTTTTTTTTTGGAGTGGCTTGCTTTCACTGTTACTGCAACCCACATAATTACTTTTTTTTTTTTCTCCTCTTTTATGATTAATTAAATTAAATACACTAACCACTTAATCTATTATAATCATTTCAATTCATCTTATTGTGTTGTTGGCCATTGAAATATGATATAAAACTATAAAAGAGAAGAGATAGTAATAGTACTAAAGTACATGCTTGATAAAAATAATAATAGAGTAAAGCCTTTTCATATGAATAAAAAGTGAGACAAAAGCTAACAATACGTTTTTATTTTTATTTTTTAAGAAATTGAATGAATATTAAAATAACTAAAGCTAAATTAGTTATTTTACCTTGTTTAACATTCACTATAAAATACAAGTTCATTAAAATATATATATATATAATGGAAACACTGAAATGGTACATCAGTATCAATCAATATAACGGAAACTGATCCGAAATGGTACATCGGTATCAATCGATGCCGAAATATTTCGTTTTCCTAACCAAATCGAAATGACCTCCAATATAGTATTGATCACTTTGGTCATTCACTCTCACATCCGCCATCTCTCTCATTTTCATGGTCTTTTTCGAAGAGATGAGATCTCTATCACTCTCATGGTCTCACTCTCATTATTTTGTAATGTTAATATGTTTAATTACATACTTACATAGTTACATTTTACTTAGTTTTGATTTTTTTTTTTTTACAAAATATAAGATGTGTAAACTCATATATGTATTTTAAAATTTAATTGTTAACCCAATATTATTAGTTACAAATTGTTAATATTTATTTAATTATTTATATAATTTTAAAATTATTAATTAAATTATTTATGACGTCACAGGTTCGACCACCGATCCGACCCGTTTTCTCTCTTTAATCCCTACACTCTTTACATCTTATTATTGCTTACTTGTTACTCTACACGTATCACACCATTAATTCTACTGTGATGTTAGTGCTATAATTTTAACATGTTCATTTGTTAGAGTATTTAAAAAATAAAATAAAAGTTCAATAGTTAGACGAGATATGATTTTAACATGTTCATTTTTTTTATATAAGGATTGTTGTAACTATCTTGATATGGTAATCAAGATTTTTTTCTTTTCTTTTTTTTGGTGGAAATCCAGGTTTTTTAGATTTGATTTGTTGGAACTTGGGGTATATACCGATGCTTAAAATCTATGGGACCAACTACTACTCGAAAAAAAAAACAACAATAAAAATAGCCAAAACAATTACAACCGGTTATCAGTAACTCATTTCTTTAGTGAGTCCAATTAGATTCTATTCAATTAAATTTAAAAAAAAAAAAAAAATCCCTAAATTTACTTACCTTGGAGCATTCACATTGGCTTAGCCAAAACCCAATTTCAATTAAAATATGCCTAATATATCCAAAAAAGACCCACATTGTATTGGATGGATTAGGCTTTATAGTTGAATACTTTTCAATCTTGTCCTTTTTTATTTACACTTTATTTATTTGGTAAAATGTCTCAATGAAAGAATTAGTAGATTATAAGTGTATTTTTTTGGTTTATGCAATTGATGTTGTAATAATTTGGTGTTGTTGATAATTGTTTATGTGTTGTGAGGTAAGATCTTATACCTTTGGATACTCCTTATAAGTGCATTCTCATCTATTTATATATTATTTCTCTACTTTACCTCTTCAAAACCCACTTTTTTTACTTTACCTATCAACTTTTATAACATACCCCACATCTCACTCTTTATTTTACAGTACATCCAATTAAAATATTGTAAAATAATTTTATTTTTTCATTTTTTTTTTCCACAATCCCAACCACATCCACTTTGGCAACTCAAAACAATCACCAAACCCACCACAACACAAATCAACCACACCCACTCCGACAACTCAAATCAACCACCAAACTCACTGCAACATAAAATCAACCACACCCACTCCAACAACTCAAATCAACCACCAAATCCACCGCAACACAAATCAACCACACCCACGTTAGCAACACAAATCAACCACCAAACCCACATTGGCAACACAAACCCAAGAATTACAGGACCCGTACGAAATGGAAGAAGAGAAAGAGAGAGCCCAAAATCAACTGAAGACAGAAACACGACAACGGCGAAGAAAACCCTCCCGCCCACGACGACGACCTAGACCCCTAAGATGACTCCAGCGTATAAGAGATGCGAGAGAAAATCTCTGCTAAGGAGAGAGTGTCTGAGGGAGGAAAGAGAGAAGGAATAAAAAAATAATAGAATAACTTTACCTCTCATGAACAGTATTCAGTATTGTTACCGAGTACTGTAGCAATGATGTATTTTTTGAACAAATGTAAAGGACCAGATGGGAGGGGTTTTTGTGTGTTTATTAGCTTTGGTAGTAGCTAATTTAACTAAAATGTGAATTTAGCTTCCCGCATGGGAATGCTCTAAATGGTTAATTGCAAAAGATAAAATAAAAAAGATGAATTGAAATTAAAAAAAAAATGATTCATGTGAAAGTGTCAGAAAGAGCATTCACATTAGTCTCACTATAAATTTAGCTAATTTGACACAAAAAAACACCACCTCTTTTTATTTGAGCAAACATTAACTATATCAGCCTCTTTAATTTCTTCTTCATTTCATTAAAATATCATTATTTTCTCTCTCATCTCCAACCCATTTTTTTTTTCCTTTCTTCCCCCAACTTTCCTAATTCTCCTCTTCACAGAAATAAACCCCACCTCTTCCATTGACAACCCACAAACCCACATCCTCCATTGACAACCCATTCAAGCCATTCAACCCATGGCAACCCACGGCAACCCAATGCCACCCACATCCACAAATCAACAAATATCAACCACAAAACAACAAAATCAACCAAAAATCAAACACAAATCAACCCAACACCCACGGATTCTCCACGGCAACAGCACCACGCCTACGGCAACAACACCAACACAATCAAACCTAGACAAAACCCACCCGAATCTGGTGCGAAGTTGAGAGAGAGAGAGAGAGAGAGAGAGAGAGAGAGAGAGAGAGAGAGAGAGAGAGAGACAGAGAGAGAGAGAGAGAAAATAATATAAAATCCATCATTGTAGAAGAGTCAAAAAATTTATAAGGTATGGTGAGGCTGATGCAGGTGGTTTTGGGGGGTTTATAGCCAAATTTTTGGTGAATATATGGTTTGGTTAGGCTGGTGGGAATGCTCTAAAGGTCACACATAGACCAAAAAGCAAAATGTAAATGAGAAGAGACATAAGTTGCACATAAACCAAAAAGAGTAAACAAAAATCAAAAGGCAAAAGACAGCTAGAAAACAGAGAAATGGAAGAAGAGGAAAGAACGGATACAGCAGAAGGAGAACAAAGAAATAGATGAAAAAGAACGAAAAGGAAACAGCAAAACGAGAAGACCGCAAAGAAGAAGAAGTCGCGAGAAGAAGAAGAGTGGGCAATGACTGATTTTTTAGAAGAAAAAGCAGCAAGGTTCGTTTTTTTCCTTCTTTATTTTTGAAAATTTTTTGTACTGGCCAATTATTTTTTCAGAGCTGATGAGATTTTTTTTTTTTAAAAAAGATGAGACTTTGGTCAAGGAAGACACAAAAACAAGTAAAAAACGGTGAGTTTTGGAAATAGCTGAACCCGGCTCATAACTGGTTCAATCAAAGCGGCTTATCCAATCTGAACCACCGAGTTTCAGATTTTAGTCACTTTTTCAAAATTTCCGGTTTTTTTAAAGAAACCGGATCGGGTCAAGCACTAGTCCTTGATTCAATCGGTCGGACAGGCCGGTCCAATCCTGTTTTTAAAACCAAGACTAACCATACATTAACTAGGGTTACTAGATTTGCAATACAAGTAACTTGCTTAGTTTGCACACAAATTATTGAACTTGGTCCTTGACTAGGAATATATATCTTTAACATCCCCCCTTAAACCCAAGGTGCAACATGACGAAAACATTGAAGGTTTTTGGTATTCCACCTTCAAACTCATTATTATCGAGATATAGATGTGCAAGAGAGTTTATTCTGCTAAAACCATTCGGAATTAAACCATGAAAATTGTTATAAGAGAGAACAAGATTAACAACACTAGTGTTGGAGTTGAACAACCACTCCAGTATTGAAGATGAAGAAATGAGACCGTTATCAGAGAGAGCGAGAACATCAAGAGAAGTAGAAGAATTAATAACAGGAACAAGAAAACTGGTCGGAAGATTACAATAGTTCAAGTAAAGGGATTTCAAGTAATGCAACTTATTCACTACTTGGAGCCTATCATTAACTTTACTTAGGTTGACATTAGTCATGTCAACGTATCTTAAACAAGAAAGTTGAGGGAGCCACTCTAAGTTTTCAGGTTCATTAAAATCATTCCCGCTAAGATCAAGATACTCCAAGTTTGAAAGGTTCCAAAGCTGAAAAGTAATGTTTTTTGGGAAGTTAGAATAGCTAAGGTCAAGGTACCTTAATAAGATCAAGATACTACAAGTTCAAAAGGTTCCCAAGCTTTTCAAAGGAATGTTTCTTTCAAAATTAGAAAGGCTAAGGTCAAGGTCTCTTAATTTGGAGACAGAACCAATGAATTCTGGGATTTGGCTCTCATTAAAATCATTCCTGCCAAGATCAAGATATTGCAAGTGTTAGATATTATTATCTCACATTGGAAATAGTTGGAGTGAGTAATGGGCATATAAAGCCATGGACAATCCTCATCTCATAAGGCGTTTTTTGAGATTGAGTTAGGCCCATTAGACTTTAACATGGTATCAGAGCTAGGTTACCCACTTCAACTCCCAATAATACAACTCCCCTAAATGTTGTAGTACCTCCCCGTAATTCGGTATACTGTTGGTTAGACTTTCTTCTCTCAAGCCAATTATACAACTTCTCCTCTCAAATGTTGTAGGGCATATAAGGTCATGAACAATCCTCATCTTATAAGGCATCTTTTGAGATTAAATTAGACTCATTGGACTTTAACAGCAAGTTCGAAAGGTTCCCAAGCTGAAAAGGAATGTTTCTTCCGAAATTAGAATGGCTAAGGTAAAGGTATCTTAAATTGGAGAGAAAACCAATGAATTTTGGGATTTGGCTCTGATTAAAATCATTGTGACTCAAGTCTAGATAATTCAAATATTTCAAGTCAATCAAGGAAGGACTAAGTTTACCTCTAAGTGGCTTTCGAGTGAAGTATGAGACATAAAGATTGAGCAAAAATAACGTGGCTTGTTTGGTTGTTACAACGGACCCCACTCCATTTGCAATAATTTTTAGTACTCCAAGAATAGAGATGGCCGTAGTCATCAATAAGGTCTTCCTTAATCTTGAGAATTGCTTGTCTCTCATTAGCATCTCCCACTCCCCAATAATTTCCACCCATGATTATGATGAACATAGAAGACCAGAACAAACTAATCAAGAATGCGAGTAAGATCAAAGCATCAACGCATTAAATGTGCAATGTTACAAGTATGATTTCATTTGTTTAGCCTAGCCTTAATTATTTATACATGCGTTAAGTAGAGATTATGACCACTAAAAAGTAAAAATAAAGAAGATGACAATTACTAGAAATTTCATTTAATAGATTTGACACCATATTTAATAAAAAGTGATGTATATATAAATTCAATAAAGATCGGATGTAAAACCTCCTATATTTATTTAGATACATGAGATCAAAGCATGTGATATTCAAAGGAATGTTAGTGGTTAATTTCCTGTTTTATGTTTCTATAAATTGACATGAGACTTCAAAGCATGACAATGCATCAATCAAAATTATCGTTAACTGGGTTTGTTCCAAAATTTATTTAATTTTTTAGGTTTTTTCATATAATTGGTGTCGAAAAGAAAAAAACTAATAATTGGTGGGTAAAAACAAGGATATTATTTTGAATCTCATAGTATTTATCTTTTGCAATTATTGGTCTGAACTCAGTGGACAACTATAAGTGTTGGTTATTTCTGTTTTAGTTTCTGTAAAGATGTGAGACAAAGCATGACATTTCAAAATTAAACTGAAAATAAAAGGTTATGGTTCGAAAAGAAAAATAATAATAATTTATTTTGTCTTAGTAGGTTTATTCTTAACCTATTTTGTCTGAAATCGAACCCATAACCTCATAGAGGGATGAGTTTGGGGGAGGGAGACATTAATGTGCCAAAAGCCCAATGGATAACAATAATTATTGTTAAAAATGTTATTAGTAAATTTTTTTGGAATGACGATGGTGATCATGGGATTCAAATCCCCCCTTTCCCAACTATCAAATTATCAAAGTCTCTTTTTTTTTTTTAATATTTTTTTAAATTGCTTTAATTTATCAATTTGAAAGTGATCCCATGTCATACCCAAATTGCAAGTAGTTATTATTTGTGGAGAAATAGCTTTTTTTGTTTAGCTTTCAGCTTATTTTTGTTTGTGTACAACTTTTTAAAACCTCACTTCTTCTATGTACAAATATATTAATGCATTTTTAGCAACAAAAATCCAAATAAACTAGTAACTTATCTTGCTTATGTACAAATTTTTAAAGCCGTACCTTTTCTAGGTACAAATATACTTTAATTCACTTTAGAAAAATGCCAAAAAAAACCTGAGAAGCATCAAATAATGATCTAGTGCACCTGATAGATCATACTAGCAATTTTCAATAAGGTCTTCCTTAATCTTGAGAAGTGGTTCTCTCTTCCACTATATGCAGCCGAGGTTAGCCTCTCCCACCCCCCAATATGGTTTCATGCACAATAAAAGGAGAACAAAGAAAGTGAGAAAGTGAGTGAGTGAGGCTATTGAGTGGCTTAATGCATGGGTAAAAAATAGAGAGTTATTTCTTGAGAATATTAGTGATATAGTTATAGATTAGAGCTATAGTTTATTATGGTATTCCATCGTAGGTTCAACTACATCAAAGAAATGAGATTTTTTCAAAATCATGTTACTAGCAATGGTATTATTCTGAAGTAATTTTGTATTGCCTCCATTGTAATTTTGTATTCTCAAATGGGTGTAAAAGCAAAATACTAAATTAGTATTTGGAAATAAATATTTATTAACTCA